>CM049862.1:7009168-7524168 GCA_027422415.1 Schizothorax lantsangensis
ATGGAAAACACACTGCATCTGAATTTGAGTGGGGAAGCCACATTGCGTTATATGGGAGCCCCCTACCCCTGTCATCGAGGCATCAAAATGTGCAACAAACACAACAGGGAAAAAATAATAATAATTCATAAGCTGAAATGTGTACTCTCTCTCTCTCTCTCTCACGTGTGAGCGTGTGAACAGGTTGAAATGCGTGTGTCTCACGCCCATCATGCGTGATCTTTCTCTTCCAACTTACACTCCATGACTTGAGAGAATTGTGTAATTTAAACGGAAACCTCCTAATTTCTGTCTTTATATGTTTGGCAGGGCCTTCCCTATGGGGAACTCACTTGATTCTAATCAACTTTTTAATCAAAGTACGTGTGAGCTGTGAACAGGTTGAAATGCTTTTCACGCCCAACGTGAATGAGAGCCCTGTCTTTATATGTTTTCCCCTCTCTAATCAACTTTTTAATCAAAGTACGCTATTCTTTTGAACAATGTCTGGAACGACCCATTTTACTCAGATTTTCAGAGAGAAATGCACAGTACAACATTTGTTGCCTTCGTCCTTAAATAAGGGCCACTTGTTTGACACCAGTTTTTTTCACAGAATGATTTACCTCTAATTAAACTCCACACTGCTATTATTTTGAACATGTCCTTTTCAATTAATGATTCAATTACACAGAATCAACAGCATGCATGTCATAGAAATATAATTTCTACCAAAAACAGTGATTGATCTGGTTAGTGATGTTGGACTGCTATTATTTTGAAAACAACTGTGTATATATATATATATATATATATATATATAAATATAAGACAGCATTAAACAACATCTAGAATGCTTTTAACTTCCATAAATTTAAATATATTAATCAGAATTAATGGCTATTTTTTATGTTATATTTGTATGTTTATTTGTATTTTAAGCATTTGTCTTTGTCTGTGTCAGGCAGTATGCAGTATGCTGGGCACCTTTATCTGTTTTATATCATATATAACCTCTGGCTCCCTCTGCTGTCTGTTATTTGCAGTAGCACCCAGCCCCACCTCAGGAACGCCAAGAATGACCAGGTCCAACAGCATCCCCACTCACGAGGCCAGTTTTGAGCTGTATCAGGCCTCTCCGCTGGGCAGCACCTTATCGCTTGCTGAGCGGCCCAAGAGCATGATCCGATCCGGCTCCTTCAGGGACAGAGACGCCGGCGATGACGGTGAGACTCTGGATTCATATAGTACAGTCTACATGGGGAGTACAGATGAAATATCTGGACTGGTAAAGGTTGCAAGGTCGAATCCCACAAGGAACAAATATATTACCATTGTTGCCTTAAAGGGGTCCTATTATGCTTTGTCACTTTTTGAATTTTAGTCAGTGTGTAGTGTGTATGTTTGGGCATAAAACGATCTACAAAATTACAAATCTCAAAGTCCACTCCAAAGAGAGATATTTCGTTTAAAAAAAAATCCCTTTTCAAAAACTACAACGAACGGCTCGTTTGGACTACAGCGTTGTTTTCCGGTGTTTGTGAAATTACAAAGCAGCCCATTAGAATATCATTAAAATAAATCCCGCCTACGGGAATTGGAATGGTTGGGGGGTGGGGAGAATGCTTGGCTGAGCACTGCACGTTTCAAAATCAAAACCCAGTGCGGGTGTTTTTATATCACTGTATTTCTGAAGGAAACCGACTGTCTTCAGAAAATTATGGATGTAATTTTCCTTTCATCTTGCATGTAATGTCTGATAAGCTTTGTGAGCAGAGCTCTGCTTTGTGTTACCGGGGAAACCTCGATCTCTACCACTCCAACAGCGCCTCCTGCTGGCAGAGAATTAATTTGCATATATATGCGGCAACAAATAGTGTAACTCTGTGGGACTATGGTATAAATAAATTCAACTGTATAACAGTTTCACTGCAATTCATGTTATAATGTTAGAATTAAAGAACAATAAACATAATACATATTACCGTTGCACTTATCTGTACATAGTCAATGCAGTTATTTTTAAGCTGTTGTTGACATTCTATCTAAAACGTGATTTAACCTAAAAAAAACAATAACGTTACCACTTTAATATGTCTTGCAATATCCGTGCGTGCAAAGGTTCTGCGCGATCCTCTTGTTTAATATGCTCGGGGTCTGAATTGATATAGCAATATTAACAAACTTGCTGCTTTGGCAAGGGGTGGGGCAGTACCGAAACGCCGTCTAAGCTGTTCGCCAATCACAAAGCAATGGGACAGCTAACCAATCATAACACATTTCGTTTTTCGTAAGGCGGGCCTTCATCAAACCCGGAACTAATCGAGTCGTTTGTGTCAGGCTGGGGAGAAAGGTATTGTAATAATGTAAATTAGGTGAAAAATAATTTGATTTTCGAACCACCAAGCATGAGAGCATGTTCTAGTACACCCCCAAAACAAAATCAAGACTTTGTAAAAGAGCATAATAGGACCCCTTTAAGCCTTGAATCAAAAGGACTCTAATTTTATGCTAAAATATATCTATGTAAACTATACTGTATGTGATTCAACAAATGATAAAACAACACAGGATAGGTACAATAAATAATCCGATTTTGCTGAAATTTAGCTTTTAAGCTCACACTTGTGTTTTTCTCTCTCTGTCCACCTGCAGTTCATGGCTCAGTGCTCTCACTGGTGTCTAATGCCTCCTCCAGCTACTCCTCAGTAAGTATCCCAGCACTTTTCTTCCCTCCAGAGCTCCACACACGTGTGTTACAGCACTAGACTGTCACGAGTGCTGGAACTGTCCGTCTGCTCCTGCTGATTTATTGGAGCCTCACAGCAGGGAGACGAGAGAAGCTTTCTCTGCTTTCCTTACTGAAAATGGAGCTGTTACTTGAACTGCTGCACATGACTGGGTGCTGATGTGAGCTACAGCTTGGATGAAGGACAGACCTGTTTTTGTACAAAAAACAGATTCACACCACAGTATGAACAAATCAAAAAAGTCATAGTGTTATGACATTTAAAAATGTGCCAAATGTGTATTTCATTCACTGATTCACTCATAAGTAATACTATTTTTATCATACACGGCTGTTTAACCCACATGGCATATAAATAGTGAAACAATTTAGCAATGCTTTATTAAAAATGCATTTAATGCCATTACTATTTAGGGCTGCACAATTACTTAAATTAAAATCTAGTCTATTTTCAAATCAAGTCTAATGTAACTATATATATATATATAATATATATATTAGTGTGTATGATGTGATTCCCCCCCACAGAATTTTAGGTAAGCTGAAATCAAATTCAATTTGGTTCATTTGCAGAGAACAATTGTAAACACACTTATATTTGTTTATTTATTTAGCTTTGACATCTTTGCACTGAGAAATTAAATCTATATTATGCTGCAGTTCAAAAGCACAATATTTGTCATAAAAATCGACCAAATCGTGCAGCCCTGTTTTAGACTTTTTCATTTGTATTCCTGTTTTTTTCATCACAGTAAACTTCCATTTCTTTAGTATCTTACTGTCTATCTGTCGTTCTTTTCTTCCGTGCTTCTCTCAGGCGGAGGAGAGAATGCAGGGCGAGGTGAGTCTCTCTCTCTCTGATTTTCCCTCTCTGTCATTCAGAAGTTAATGACAGTCATATTAATAACCTCTTTTTGTCATACGTGTTCTCAGAGCTCATAACAGCTGAAGTCAGCTAATGTTAGGAGCTAACGAACTAACACACTGATTCAAAGCCTTTAACTGCCATTAGCTGTTCAGAAGGCTGTTATGAGATTCCTCTGCTGTGTTTCATTCAGTCATGACGACTGTCTCTGGGCTCAAGGAAATCAGTCGCTAACCACTTGCCACATGTTGGTATTTATAATTGCCTCCATGTTCTGTGTTTCATAACTATAATGTGAAGGCCTATTCACATCAGATGGGATAAAACAAACACCAAATAATAAAAATAGAATAAAAATGAAATATATATATAATTATATAATTAAAAATAAAAGTAATTGTCACAGTCAAAATATTTGTACTGATGTTGATTTTTTTTAATGAAAAATACTTTGATATCTAAATGAAGACCAAACATTTTATTGAGCATATAAAAAATTAAGAAAATTAACTTGCTACAGAATAAAAAACATAAATTTATTTAATTGGTGAATTGGATATCTTTCATTCATATTAATAAATCTAATAAACAAATTTTCAGAATCCAAACAATTAAAAAATTTGACATTGATTCAGAATTAAAAAATATATATTTAATTGCTGGATTAAAATTGTAATTGCTAAATTTGTCATATTAATAGAAATTAAAATAAAAACAAAATCTTCAGCATCCAAACAAATAAGAAAATATAAATGAATATATACATTTATTGAATTGCTGAGTTTAAATTTATTTATAAATAAAGCATAATGTCATTTATATAAAATATGTATATATATACTCTGTATCTATAGTAAATTATCTTTAATTAATATTAATATTAATAAAAATAACAATAAAACTAATATCTAAAAAAAAAAAAATTATACAAACAATTTTAAAAATAATAATAATCCTTTCAAATGCAAACAAATGACGATGAAGAAAAAAAAAGAAGATCTTTTAGACTTTAAGACTGCAGTATGATCTTTTACACTTGGCTTATATAAATAAAGTTTTAGTATATTGTGGTTGAGGTGCTATTGTTTCATATCCTGATGGGAAAAGGCCTTCACTGTTTTGTGTTGTATCTACTTGATCTATGGATGCAAAATGAAGGTGTCTCACCAAGTTACTTCGAAAACTCTCTTAGAGAGATGGACAAAAAGTGTCCTTGGTGAAGTTTTGCATTCCAAGCCTGAAGGCTTGAAGTGAGTCTGATTTTCCTCATTGTGTGTGTTGTTCTGGTCTGCTGTGCCTCATAGTATGTGAATATACTCACCATTTGTCTTTGTGTTGTCTTCAGTTGCATGTATAGAGTTTATAAGCCTGTTCCAAATAGAGATAATATAAACAGACACAGTTGCTATTGGGAGTGTTAAATATCATCTGTCACAGTTTTCCAGCAGCTGCAGTGAGCTTCAATTCCTGGAGCTTCAGCAGTTCAGTCTGACTGTAACACTGTAATTTAGGAAAAACAATTTAGAGATTTATGTCAAAGTAAATAATGTGATCATTAGAGGAATAGTTCACCAAAATGAAAATTGTCATAATTTACTCCTGCAATGACTATGAATATCCCGTAACGACAATCATGTATGATTTGCTTTCTTCCCTGGAACACAAAAGCAGACGATCAGCAGAATGAGTTTTTTCTGCTGTGTTCTGCTTTTTTTATTCAGTGGAATTCAATGGCAAGCTCAAAAATGACAATATAAAAGTAGCTCATATGAACTGCACAAATGAGAAGTGAGAGCTTTATTAGAGAACATTTTCAGTCGATTAATGATCATTTCTCATATAAAGCTATCATAGGACGTCAGAGTGCTTCAAAAGTATGGAGTGCTTTCATTTTTTTGAGCTTGTCCTCAGTTGCAGTCATTGTATGGAAAAGAACAGCCTAACATGTCTTTCTGTTATTCTGAAGAAAGATAGTCATACAGGTCTGGAACAACATGAGGAAGAGTAATGATGACAGAATTCTCATTTTTGGGTGAACTATTCCTTTAAATTTGATGCAGCTTTATGCATTGAATTATATGTTGGTTAATAACTTTGTGCGGTTCTTCACAGCAAATCCGTAAGCTGAGGAGGGAGCTGGAGTCTTCACAGGAGAAGGTGGCCAATCTGACCTCACAGCTGTCTGCTAATGTAAGTGTACACTGTCACATATGAACACACATACTATTTTGTATGTACAGTAAACTATACAGTTATTCTATTTAGTCTATTCATGATAGAGTCCTGAAAAATTCAGTTTCCACAAAACAATTTTTACAACATTGACAATAATCATGAATGTTTCTTGCACTGCAAGTCAGCAGATTATAATGATTTCTGAAGGATCATGTGACACTGACGACTGGAGTAATGATGCTGAAAATTCAGCTTTGCATCACAGAAATAAATTACATTTTACAATACAGAAAACAGTTTTTTAAATTGTAATAATATTTCAAATTATCACAGTTTTAATTTGATCAAATAAATGCAGACGTAGTGAGCATAAGAGACTTCTTTTGGAGAAATAAAATAATCTTACCGACCCCAAACTTTTGAACGGTAGTGTGTATTATTTTTGTAATTATTATTATTATTTATAAAAAAATTAACATTCACTCATTATTTAATATTACTTTAATTATATGGTGGTCACATGTAAAGCAATTCAATGGATTCTTTTTTTTATCTATAGGCCAACCTGGTGGCAGCGTTTGAACAGAGTCTGACCCTCATGACCTCTCGACTCCAGAACCTCTCCTTCAATGCTGAGCAGAAGGTACCATATTCATCCTTAAGACAAACAAAAACTCCTGCAATCATCTCAGTTCCACCATTTACGGGCAAAATTTCCACCATTTATGGCTAATTGGTAACAGTTAGAGCATTAGCTTTTCATATCGTGATGGAGCAGGATCCTTGATCTGCCAAACCAGTATAGTTTCTCTACTAATGACTTCACACAAGCACACTAGAGCACCAAAACCAAACCTTTCTGAAGTTGTAAATAACACAAAAGATTATTAGAAAATGTTTTACAAGAAAAAAAATATTTCTGTCTTTCTACTTCAAAGTTTCATCTTTAATTTCCCATTACTTGACATTTCTTTGTAACTATTGTTGAAATATTCTAGGAATTTCTGGGTCAAAACTGTTTCAAAGTGAATTCTACACCATTTTTTCATTCAAACTGTTTTTTTTTTTTTTTTGGGGGGGGGTATTTCTAATTTCTTTATATTATTGGACCATGTGTTTGAAACATATTACCCCTTAACTGTCCTTTTATCACCCATATTTATATCAATACATGTAACCTCACAGAGAGCCAAAGAGCAAATGTGGGTCAAATTATGACTGAATGGATGTTGGGGGTTGCTGGCTTTAATTTACTGTGTTTATCTGTGCCATACTCCAAAATTTCGAGTTAATGATTTGCCTTTGGCTAAATTAACGTACATGCAGGAGGGTTTAGAAGTGCAACGCTGACTTTCATGCCACATTGCCCTCTGTGAAAGAGGCAGCCGGTCTAGAGCGCTTACGCTGCGAGGCAGTGACCCGGATTCATGCATTCATTACAGTGGCTGTGACCCTACAGATCATTTCAGTGATTCAGAGAAAGCATATGATGTTGAGGTACCAGTGATGCACAGCTGGAGGAGCTTTTGTAGATGTCCCTGTGGCTTTGTCTGCCGTAAATGTCATTTGTCAAGTGCAGGCAGTAAATCACTGTGGAAAGCAGAAGTTAACCTACATTTGTTTGGAAAACCGTCAGTAGCAGTGCTTTGGGGAATGCTGTTTCAATGTTTATGCTTTAAATGGATGAACACAGACTAAATACATCTGTGTTTTTTCTCTATAGGACGATCAATTACTGGACCTTAAAGAAACAATCGAGAGCCTAAAGACCAAGAACATGGAGGCGCAGGCCGTCATCCAAGTCGCACTCAATGACCCAGATGTTGCTCCCAATGGTGAAGACAGCAAACATGCAATTAAAGTTGAGTTTTAGCTCAATATACATTGAATGTTAGCAAACAAACGTTCGTTATTTCTTCTCTCAGAGTTGCGAATCAGGAGGCAGAACTCATCCGAGAGCATCTCTAGTCTGAACAGCATTACCAGTCACTCCAGTGTGGGCAGCTTGAAAGACGACGCCAAGAAGAAGAAGAAAAAGAGCTGGGTAAGCGGACAAAAAGAGCCTAAAATGGAATTATAGTGACTATTATTATCTGCTAGCACATAACCATGGTTTTCACATATTCTTCTTCTTTTGTAAATCTCTAAGGTCTATGAGGTAAGTTTATAAGTCTCTCTGAGGGAACGTTCCTCTTCTGTTGTTTCTAACCGCTCTACAGTAAGGTTTTCATCGGTGCAGCTCCTCTGACAGTCACTGCCGCTTATACTTTCATATGTGTAAAATATTATGTTACAAATGTTAAGAGGTGAATTCACTAAGCAGATAGCACAAGTGGTCGACCAATAAATCACCAATGCAGAAATTGTCATTTTGAACTACTGGCATCAGCCATTGTTTTTTCTGTTTGGTCAATGAGTGTTGAAAGCAGGACTTTTATTTTGACAGCACTGAAATCCAAGCGAGTGCAGAAACACAGAAGTTGTCTTTCTCCATCTTTATTAGCTTAGTGTCGTTGTTCTCTCTAATAAATGAAAATCAAACATGTCTATTGCTTTATATCCAGTTTGCCGCTATTCAAATTCATGTCATATTCATGTTATATTCACTGTGTACTGTATGTGAAATGAGAAAATATGATTCCCAGTTCACACAGACTTACCAGATTACTGAATGTAGTTATTCAGTGTTTACTTTTTTCACTTATTTTTCTGTGAAAAATACTATAACAACATTAAGATAATATTTAAAATATACATTTGTTAATTTTACAGATTTATCTATTTTTTATTTAGTCTAATTTTAATAAATACCACAAATATACATTTCTTTGCAAAAATTGGTCATGCATATAATATTTACAATATTTTTTTTAAATGCGGTATCATTACCATATTTAAATTCAATATAATATTGGCCTATATCGGACATCAGCCACCCTACTTTACAAGATATACTCTATCAGCCATGCAGAATCCATACTGGTTGACCTCTAGTTAGCACCAGCTGCTAAGAACTGACTAAATGGGGATCCACATGATTTTGCAATTGTGCCATGACCTGAATTGCATTAATTACTTCAGCGCATCAGGCATATCAACAACTTATAAAATACTGCAAGTGACCAGCTCTATCACTAGGCTCCATTCATTCTTAGTGAATTCCCTCTAGAATGCTATTTTACTAATACTGTAAACGTGTGGAAACACCGTGAATGTGTCATATGGCTATGACGGAAGAAGAAGAAAAGCAGTTATTAAATCTGTCACACACACACAGAATGAAGCTGCAGCTGAACACTCACACTAACTCTGGCATGTACACTAGAGACAGATCACTTTGAATGCATGTTGAAATAATTTGTTACAGCTCTTTGTATTTTACCTGTTTTATTTTTTGTGGTTCAAGGTTGTAAGCTCATTTATAGGAATGATTGCATCACATATAACTATCCACACATCACCTGAGTGTTTCAAGTGCACTTGTTGAAAAACATCTGTCCTTTTCTCTTGTGCTGTTGTTTTAGTGTCTGTTCTTTTGTGTTTGAAGTATCTTCATAAAATGTACTTGAATTCAACACTTGATAAACTAGGGAGTTAAATTATCCTCAAATTTTACATCTCCATACAATAATTATGATTATATTCTAAGAAGCTGATAACATTTTCACATAAATATATATAAATGAATTAATGCTTTTATTCAGCAATAAATTGATCAAAAGTGTCAGTAAAGACATTAATCATTTTGCTAAATATTTTTGTTTACAAAAATTCATTTTTTTAACATTTTCTATTAATCAAAGAATCCTGAAAAAATGTATTACACAGAAATACTGTTTTAATACTCATAAGAAATGGTTCTTGAGCATCAAATCAGCATATTAAAGTGATCATGTGACACTGAAGACTGGAGTAATGATGCTGAAAATTCAGCTTTGATCACAGGAATACATTTTAAAATATATTCACATAGAACAGTTATTTAAAAGTGTAATAATACTTTTTTTATTGTATTTTTGATCACATAAGACTTCTTTCACATTTGAATTGTTAAACAATAGTGAAAGTTAATAAACTTTAAATGAATAAACAAACATTTCTTCGTATATTTGTGAATTACTTCAGTGTGTTTTAAGTTCTCTGCCTTTCTCTCGATTTCTCTGTAGTTACGAAGTTCTTTTGGCAAGGCATTCAGCATTAAGAAGGGCGCTAAAGGTGGCTCCATGTACTCTGATATTGAAGAGATTGCCACTCCAGATTCATCTGCACCCAACTCACCAAAACTGGGTCATGAAGATGGAGAGAACCCGCCCACTTCCCTCCCATCCATCCAATCAGCCACTTCCTCTGTGTGAGTAAAGTCCTCATGTGCCAATCACAATATCAGGTGAAAATCAGGCAAAAGTGGGCAATTTCACTTTTGAAATGCAACAGTAATTGGACTATTACACCCTTTAGACTGTTTTCAAGTGTTAGCACTTTTTAAACAGTAATGACATTGCGTTCCAACAGGATCCATGAAAGCAACGAAGAAAATGAGAGCGATGAGAATATGGTGACAGAGCTGCGGTCTGAGTTGTGGGAGAAAGAGATGAAACTGACGGACATTCGACTAGAAGCGCTGAGCTCGGCACACCAGCTGGAGCAGCTACGAGAGACCATGAACAACATGCAGGTCAGTGACTGGTTTAGTAATGTTTTGGTGTTAAGGTGCAGTCACTTTTACCTTTGCTCTGCAAATTTGTATGGGCAAAATCCAGTCATTTCGATAGGAATCTACGTGATTGGGAATTACACATGAGGGCAATAGATTTCACAGATTTTGCAATGGGTTCAAGTTGGTCATGTGAATTTGTCGCATTGACCAACAGAAAGCCAAGTCGTTTGAAAGTAATTTCTGTGTGAGCATACATCACTACACAAATGACAATAGGCAATGGATATATTTTGCCTGTGAAATTTCACAAATATGTGAAATGTTACACTAGAACCGTGCATATCTTCACTGCAGTTCATGACTTTGCATGTCAAGCATTACATTGAAAACAAAACTTTAATCAAAATCTCTCATTGTAGAGGATGGTGGAGAGTCTGAAGGCAGAGAACAATCAGCTGAAAACAGGAAGTGCTCCATCATCCCTTGTCCTTCCTTGCGGTCCACCTTCTACTTCCACCTCCCAGCCATCTGGTCTGGCCAGCCTCCTGAACTCCAACCAAACCAAACCACCCATGAGCCTCACCAAGTCCTTCAGCCTCAGCCTCAATGAGTGCTTCAACACTGGTGAGTTCCTGTAGTCATGCCATATGATACTTAAACATAAAAACTTGTTAGCTCCAAGCATTGCTTCCCATTACTAATCTAGCAATGTCACTGGCGGATTGAGTCAAATAAAAATTTTCTGTCAAGCAGACATTGCTCCTATGGAGTTACTGAGCCTGTCATCTCAGAGGGATGAGATCTTTACACGTGTGGTTGGTCCGTATAGCTGACCAGCAAGTTTCCAGAGAGGTGAATATGTGAAAAAATATTGCAAATGGCTTTAAATACATGAACATTAGATCATATGCACTAAATAAGCAAACTGATGTACAATCAGCAGGTGAGGCAGCAGGATTTCTACATCGGCTCTGTGAGGATTCATGGGAAAACTGAATGGTCTATGTTAGATACGGACATCTCCACAGCGTTCAGGGTGAGATCTCATTCTGTGGTGTAAAGACAGCTAAAAATGTTTAAACATATGCAAAAAAGGAAGATCGTAATTTTACATTATCATAATGTAGTATGCAAAAGATGTATGAAAAAAATCTAATGTTTTAGCATGCAAATATTACCATGTCATTGCTGTTAATATATGATGGCAAACATTATCAAAAGTCAATAGGAGATTTTAATAATAACTCTTGGAATATTATCAAAAGTCAATAGATTTTTTTTTTATTATTATTATTTTAGATTTATTGTAAATTGTTTTAAATGTAATTGTTTATTTAATTGCTATTTTCAATTGATATTTAATTAATTCAATTGATATTTTTCATGTGTGTTTAATATCTATTAGATAGATACAGATTTTGTACGTTTGCCCACTGACAAAGAAATGATCAGTCTATAATTTTAATGGTAGGTTTATTTTAACAGTGAGAGACAGAATAACAACAAAAAAATCCAGAAAAATGCATTTCAAAAAAGTTATAAATTGATTTGCATTTTAATGAGTCAAATAAGTATTTGACCCCTTCGCAAAACATGACTTCGTACTTGGTGGCAAAACCCTTGTTGGCAATCACAGAGGTCAGATGTTTCTTGTAGTTGGCCACCAGGTTTGCACACATCTCAGGAGGGATTTTGTCCCACTCCTCTTTGCAGATCCTCTCCAAGTCATTAAGGTTTTGAGGCTGACGTTTGGAAACTCGAACCTTCAGCTCCCTCCACAGATTTTCTATGGGATGAAGGTCTGGAGACTGACTAGGCCACTTCAGGACCTTCATGTGCTTCTTCTTGAGCCACTCTTTTGTTGCCTTGGCCGTGTGTTTTGGGTCATTGTCATGCTGGAATACCCATCCACGACCCATTTTCAATGCCCTGGCTGGCTTCAATGCCCAGACCCTGACGGTACATGGCCCCGTCCATCGTCCCTTTAATGCGGTGCAGTTGTCCTGTCCCCTTAGCAGAAAAACACCCCTAAAGCATAATGTTTCCACCTCCATGTTTGACGGTGGGGATGGTGTTCTTGGGGTCATAGGCAGCATTCCTCCTCCTCCAAACACGGCGAGTTGAGTTGATGCCAAAGAGCTGTATTTCGGTCTCATCTGACCACAACACTTTCACCCAGTTCTCCTCTGAATCATTGGCAAATTTCAGACGGGCCTGTACATGTGCTTTCTTGAGCAGGGGGACATTGCGGGTGCTGCAGGATTTCAGTCCTTCACGGCGTAGTGTGTTACCAGTTGTTTTCTTGGTGACTATGGTCCCAGCTGCCTTGAGATCATTGACAAGATCCTCCCGTGTAGTTCTGGGCTGATTCCTCACCGTTCTCATGATCATTGAAACTCCACGAGGTGAGATCTTGCATGGAGCCCCAGACCGAGGGAGATTGATAGTTATTTTGTGTTTCTTCCATTTGTGAATAATCACACCAACTGTTGTCACCTTCTCACCAAGCTGCTTGGCGATGGTCTTGTAGACCATTCCAGCCTTGTGTAGGTCTACAATCTTGTCCCTGACATCCTTGGACAGCTCTTTGGTCTTGGCCATGGTGGAGAGTTTGGAATCTGATTGATTGATTGCTTCTTTGGACAGATGTCTTTTATAAAGGTAACACACTGAGATTAGGAGCATTTCCTTTAAGAGACTGCTCCTAATCTCAGCTCCTTACCTGTATAAAAGACACCTGGGAGCCAGAAATCTTGCTGATTGATAGGGGATCAAATATTTATTTGACTCATTAAAATGCAAATCAATTTATTACTTTTTTTAAATGCGTTTTTCTGGATTTTTTGTTGTTGTTATACTGTCTCTCACTGTTCAAATAAACCTACCATTAAAATTATAGACTGATCATTTAATTGTCAGTGGGCAAACATACAAAATCAGCAGGGGATAAAAAATTTTTTTCCCACTGTAGATAGATAGATAGATAGATAGATAGATGTAAAGTAATGTATTTAATTGTAATAATTAATCTAATGTGTTCTTTGTATTCGTACATCAGGACTATATTTCGCAGGTGGATCCCAGTGCGAGTATGGGACTGTCTGTCGACTCTATCCACAGTTACAGTATTAATCAGAGCAGGAGGGTGCTTGGAGCCGAAGCCCCAGAAAGTGCACCCTGTGACTGTTTAAAAAAGGGTGCCGGACTTGTCACTGTCGCCCTCAAAGGTGAAAAACTTACACTTTCAATTTGTCCTACACAGGTACAACGTTAGATGTCCTCACTGAAAGTGAAATTCTGTTCGAATTGACAAAAATCACAGGCATCAGAACAGATGCTGTGCTTCAATAGCCTTAACATGTTAGAATCTCTGACTTCCTATATGAAAAAAAGTTCAGTTCTCCATGGCACTTGTCACTGACCTCTGGTTCAACTAATCTCGCTCTATTCCAGGTTTTAAGGAGAAGTGTGTGGACAGTCTGGTGTTTGAGACGCTCATCCCAAAGCCCATGATGCAACACTACATAAGTCTGCTTCTGAAGCACCGACGGCTGGTCCTGTCAGGCCCCAGCGGCACAGGGAAGACCTATCTCAACACCCGACTGGCTGAGTACCTGCTGGAGAGGAGCGGCCGTGAGCCTGGCCCTGGCCTTATCACCACCTTCAACATGCACCAACAGACCTGCAAGGTGAAGCCTAGAAATCACACTTCCCAGGAAACACTGACTGGTTTGGTGTGACCAGCAGTTGTAAAGCCTCACTTTCGTCTTCTCTCCCTCAGGACCTGCAGTTGTACCTGTCTAATCTGGCCAATCAGATTGACCGAGATTGTGGCACTGAGGACATTCCATTGGTCATTATCTTGGACGATATCAGTGACGCGTCTTCCATCACTGACCTGATCAATAGTGCACTGACCTGCAAATATCACAAATGGTGAGGAAGCTCCTATTTTAAGGACACGATATTGGATTGTATGTTGTATCTCTTAAAAAAATGTCACAATCATATTTTAAGGTAAAATAATTTGTACATTATTTTGCTATAGCATAGGGAAAATTAAGCAATTTTACTATTAAGATTTTATTTATTTTTTATTTATTTTTGTGGCAATTAAGACTATTTCTGCCCAAAATCTCATTACTGTAATGTGAAACAGTACATGATACAAATCATATTTAAATTAAAACCTGCATAAATTACAGGCAGTATAACAAATGCTAGCATAACTTTATAAATACTTAATAAAAAATAATACAATATTTTTGCATTACAGTAATGAGAATGTGATGGAAAATATTTTTAATTGTCATTTAATTAATGTTACATTGCAAAAATTCTTAATGATACAAAAAATACTAATTTTATTTTTGCTAAATATAATTTAAGGGAAAAATGACCTGGAAGTATTTCTTGACAAACTTTGTGAGATTCACTCTTTTACAAGAGTTTTTTATTTTTATTTTAAAAATTTCGTTTTCTTGGGAAGTATTTTTCTAGGATATTATATTTTATACCTTGGTTATTTGTTTCAGTCCTTACATCATTGGAACCACCAATCAGTCTGTTAAGATGCCATCTAATCATGGCCTGCATCTCAGCTTCAGGTAAGTTCCTCATTTCTTTAGCACTGTTTCATTCCAGTTTGTAGATTGTGGTAAAACAACAACATAAAATCTGAAAATAAAAAAGTTTAAATCCAATATCAATATTCCAACAATTTGTAATTTTCTGTTTACCTGAAGAATGGTCACCTTCTCCAACAATGTGGAGCCTGCAAATGGTTTCCTAGTGCGTTACTTGCACAGGAAGTTGATCGAAACAGAGGATGAAAGTACAGTTCACTGTGCTGAGATGCTGAGGGTTCTGGATTGGGTGCCTAAACTCTGGTATCATCTCCATACCTTCCTGGAGAAACACAGCACCTCTGACTTCCTCATAGGTACAGCTTTACATGTTCTGAATGTCTGTTTTACACAGTGCTCTTCAGAAAATAAAAACATATTAAACATTTATATTAGCAAATTAATCAGAACAACCTTTCAAAGGTTAGGTTATAACCTACAGTAACTTAAGTTTTGGCTCCTGTCTTTGCAGGTCCCTGCTTCTTCCTGTCTTGCCCAGTATCATTAGAAAAGTTTCGCTCCTGGTTTATTGACCTATGGAACCAGTCCATTATTCCTTATCTTCAGGAGGGAGCTAAGGATGGTGTGAAGGTAAGCTGTTCATAGGCATCTGATTACTGAAGCAGGGATGCCTAACCCTGCTCATGGATGGCCACCATTCAGCAGAGTTCAGCTCCAACACTAACTAAACACTTCAAGCTCTTCTGGATCACTAGAAAGTGTAGGTGTTTTGGAGCTAGATTATGCAGTAAGATGGTCCTCCTCATAAGTGACCAAACTGAAACACACTTCATAGGGAGCAACTCTCTTGATGGTTACTCTTGTGCACCATACAAAAAGTGCAAGAGACTCAACTTACACTCCCAATTGATTTCAACAGCTGCTAAGCTAACAACTTTATGCTTTTTGGTAATGATTTCTAATTAACCTTGTTTATCCATCTACATCTTGGTTTTCTAAGGTTTCTCTGTCTCTCTTTACTGAGCTTGTATCATTGGTGAAAAAATACTGTTTAAGCTAGTTTGCAGGTCATTGCTGGTGTGCTTAGCCTGGTCAGCCTTGTGTGTTTTTTTTGTTACTACAGGGGTTCTAGGACACAACAGTAAAGCATTTTAGGCTGGTTTCAGAGTTTATTCTGCCTTAAGGCCAGGACACACTGAGCTGGCCATCAGCCAACGTAAGGCCACTGGCGAGCATCTAAGGGGCTAGTTTTTTGGTGTATTCCACACGTCAGCTCTCATCTGGCTCATATCATCGGCATTTGGCCCAATTCAACATGTTGAATCGGCACCATGGCCATCAGAGAGTTTGAGAACTCTGATTGGATGTTCACTTTAACGAAGTAGGCAGTGCATGAGAACTAAAGCAAAAGTGATGGAAGCGAGCAAGTTAGTCAAGATGGCTGTATTGTACTGTAATGTTACGTTATCTTACCTGAGCATTCCAATATGTGAATATTTTCATAACAACATGAGCTGCTTAAAATTATGAAAGTTATCAACATAACTGATATTCAAAATGGTAGCAAGCACTGCTTTGTTTACATTTCATATGTCTGTGTATATCTTGTATATCTTTGTTTCGGTTTCTCCTTTTGAATGATGAATAGCTGCTGATATAGACAGTTAACTCCTTACATGCAGGTGTAGTCTGTGCGGTGTGTTGAAGCATAGCTTTTTGGTCCAGACACAGCTGATGCGAAGCGACAACAATGTCGACTTTAATCGCCATTAGTTCTTTGAAGTCAGCTTGGTATGTCATGGCTTTTACATTTTGGCCAAAATGAGGCAAGAGCTCATCTGTTGCTAAAAGAGTTGCGTTTTGGTGGATCATATGACACTTATGTCTTCTCGAAGTGCAGTGGAGCCTTGAAGCTCAGTCTCTGCATTGATATATTTCAGGTCCATGGTCAGAAAGCAACATGGGAGGATCCAGTGGAGTGGGTGAGGGATACGCTGCCCTGGCCTTCAGCTCAACAAGACCAGGCCAAACTCTTTCACCTCCCTCCGCCAACCACTGGCCCCAATACTGCTCCAACACAGCAGCCCAGTGGCGAAAGGGACACGTCCAACAAGGACACATCTATGTCCACATTGGAGTCCGATCCACTGGTGAGTGTCTAGTACAACTACACCTGAACCTTTGTGAACAAATCTGCATGTGTTGTGACAAGTTGTCCTTGTTCTGTCCCTCATTCAGATGGCGATGCTGCTGAAACTCCAGGAGTCTGCCAACTACATTGAATCGCCCGAACGGGATATTTCTGGCAACCCCAATTTCTAGGCTGAGCTAAAAGACTCGAGAGCTTACTAATGGCTTGTGCTGTTACAAAACACTGTTCTGTACAGCTGATTTGCACCTCCTGTCTCCTTCAAAAGGCTTGTGAGAGACTAGAACTGATCCTGCCAGATCTGAGCGAGAATCTTTTTTGCACTGTTGTCTTAACTGGTCCTTCCTTTGCTTATTTAACCTGCAAGTGGCATGGCAATACTTGCAACTGGGGATTGTGAAGATTGGACGATTGTGAAGATGAAATGTTCTTGTCTACCATACTGGGAACAAAATGTGCTCCGCAGTTGTTTGATATTACTTTTACTTTGAGTAATATCTGACCAAATGGACCAAAAATCTATTCTTGTTTGCAAAAGTTCCAACACTCCATCCTCAAGATCAAGTCGCTTGAATCCTGTACACAAAGGTGCGGTTACATTTAGACCAATTCGCATGGATGCAAAATGTAATGTACAAGATGGTGCTTAGAATTCAGCCTTAAATGATGTCCCTCCATATATCATGAAGTCAGTTCCATAGTAATCAGAATATTACTCTATATTACCTCACAGTTTGCATAGTGATGCAGTTTTAAGGTGCAGTACATACCCATAACCAGGTTGCATTCATTCCTATAAAACACAGAGACATCAGACATATGTAGACTGTAGATCTCTGAGAGGATGCACTTTGATTCATAGTTTTCAATCAAGAGCACTGACTGGTTGTTCAAGATTCGTAGGTTGTTCGCTCCAATGGTGAGTTGCAGCAACAAAACAACCAGATGTTGTGAGAGTTTGAGACAACATGAGCAATAGAGACTGTTGCGATGGATAAAGTTCAATTATATGCAAATGTCTACCAATGGGAAAACAGACAATGAAGCTCATGTGATCTGCCGCCTGATATTGTTGGTCATTTATTGCCTACAAAAGTTGCTGAATTAAGGTGGCACTTGGAGATGCAGCAAAGCTGGGAATGACTGCAGTAGGGTTCATGTGATCCACCGCCTGATACAGTCGGAGGGCGATCTCAGGCGAATAAATAGCTGTCAGTTATAACAGAGGTGCTGTTACTGGTGCATGGAAACAGTATGCAACATCTTACTTTCAGTAATCGTTTATGTGCGTCCAATGCTTTTGACCTTAAGGCACAGGTATACTTAATTTTCCATGTTTCGTTCCGTCTCACACACCGTTGAGCATTCAAGCCCTTCAAAGTAAACTTGAGCATTGTGACCGTGAGCATGTTCTAGTGGGCCTTCAAGCACTCAAATCTCTTGCGCATTCGCTGTTATCCATGCACAAGTCCATGGCATGCAGACACAAAAAATGGGCTGCACATGGATGTTGTGCACAGAAAAGAATTGCATAATATGGACTGTGTGAGCCGGAGCGGAACACAGACAAGGGAAGTATACTTTCAGCTTTAGATCCAGTACCCAAGGTGCTCATAGATCATCAAGATAATCAAAGGCTTTGTTCTCACTGACACCCCAAACCCAATTCACTTGGCTTTGTGCTGATGTAGCAACTAATGTAGGCCCTGTTTCCACCTGGTATTAACGTGTTTCAAATGCATCTCTTGTGATCTCTTGTTTTTGAATTTTGTTGAGAAACTCCCCTTTTATTTTTTGCAAGAGTGCTTAGTGCGGCACACAAATACTATTAAATGAAGGAAACCATGTTGCGCAGCTTATGAGCGAGCAGGAATGGAAGCAAATGAAAAAGATACAGATTGCAGCTGCCAACACCATGAAGTTTGAATTACTTATTTTGGTGCAGTTTCTCTCAACACGTCCCAGAACCAGAAGCAAGTGTTAGTTGAGCGGGTGGCAAGAAGGTGATGCTTCACTTCAGTTTGGAGCACATCCAGGACGAATAAGGATTCATATTATTAATGTGATGTGGTCACATGCATTTTTGACTACCTCTGTATGTGGTTTCAGTGATCCGATGACAGTTTTAGACCATGTTTACACCTGCGTTTAGTGCCTAACCCTTGTGATCGGATCACCAAAAATGCATATTAATACAAGATGGAAACAGGGCTGTAAATATACTGGATATTGGCTCCACTGCCTGAACAAATGAAGCCAGTTTGAGCTCCTGCCAAATAAGTGTGCAGTGTGAACAAAGCCAAAATGGTTTAAACAATTTGTTACGTCTGTAGGAGGTTTAGTAATTTATGTTTGGCCTTTGTTATGTCTAGAGCTTCAAAGCTAAATCACATCAGTGTTAGCTCACGGTTTTACACGCACTTATGTCCTTTGGTCTTCTGTAACAATGTAGCCAGTTTTGGAAATAAGTAATTGTTTTGGGGGTTTTTCTGGTCATTTTAAGTCACAGGACGACCCCATATCAGGGTCTTTTACAAACTCTCAAATCATTCCAGTAACAATTGTAATAATGACAGAATATCTTGTGATTCAACACACCCTAAAAAATATCAATGGTGGATTGTAACTCATTAATGCGTTTGCTGTTTGGCTGATTACAGGTGCTCCAGAACTGTATGTGCATGAAAGCTTTAACTGAGGAAAATTATAGCTAAAAAAGGCACCTAATCATGAGACGCCAAAGGATGTGTTGGCAACCAGTCTACAAGAGCATCTTTTGTGATCTTTTTCATAAATTACCAAATTGAAACTGAATTTCTCATGTACTAACCGGTTAGTACTAGTGCTATAGCAATGTCAGATGAAACGTAATCTGAGAAAGTAAATTGGATCAAAACTTCAGTTTGCCAACACACCTAGTGCTCTTGATGATGCTTGCTGACTCTTGTGCTCGTGTTTACGTGTCCTGTTATTGTCAGACGTAGCTCTCCAAATGAATAACCAGAGGAGCGTTTTTTTAAAAGGTCTTTTTTGTGTTTTTTTTTTTTACTAAAGGATCCGAGTCTGACATTTGTAAATAGATTTTCAAAAAAATGCCAAAAGAAATGGTAGAACAAGCAGAGCAAGGATAAAATATAACGACTACTGTATAAACTGAATGTGTCTGGTTATATATACATTACAGCGAGGATCGCAGTCATCTCTCACTTATCACCTTTCCTGTAGAAGCAAGTTAACTGCCACAAAGTAACTAGATCATGTTGCCTATGTACGTTATTCACTATAAAAGTGTCCTCTGTATTCTCTTCCGGATCGTACAAGGTATTGAATGGCTTTTACGATTGAGTTGGCCATAACAACCCATAAAAAAACAGTAAAAAAATAAGTGGCAGCGGTGCTTCAAATCAAACAAGTACCTCAAAATCTGTCTTAACAGCTCATCATATGATCATAAACCTCCCTTAATCGCTTAAGGATAGTTTTGGGCTTTGGGGAAGATTCCCCGGTGTTTGTCATGAAAATGTGCCTAATATAAGCCAACTCATTGGACATTGCAATACCTAAAATATTATGTTTTGCAAGGGATTGTTTGCTGTGGAGGATAAGAATGCGAGTGAACGTGTTATCCTTTTTTATGCTAGCTTATAAAATAACTTTTATAGTCGGTAGTCTCGTTTCCAGATGTCCTGGAAATTGAGGCTGCTTTGCCAGCTAGCACAAACTAAAGCCATTTCCCACCGTCTCTTCTCGTCTCAGATATATTTGCCATCGTAGTATATCATATCTGCTTGTCTTGCATATGAACTGATACAGTTTGGACAACCTAAAATGGAGTGTCTAACTAAGTTTCGATTAATTTATTCATTATTTTTACTGTTTTACGACTAACAACGCTGAATGTTCAAGCAGGCATAATAATAATAGAAAACCTGTGCTTTGTAAACTTGTTTATTTCCACTTGTTTTAGATTAAACAGGTTCAATATAGTTTAATCAAAACAGATTGATTTGTCACTATGCAGCGTTGGAATAACATTGTTGAGTTGAGTTGTTAGTACCAATGACAGATAACAATGGTATATATGATAAGCTAATGTGCAGGTTTGATGGTGTTTTAATGTTGATGTGTATCACCATTGTTTGTCTGGAAAAACACATTGGACCTATCTGTCCCACTGGGATTTTAAACAAAAACTATGTTTTTCTTTCTCTTCTTCTTCCTCTTTTTTTCTTGCTTTCTTTAAGAAATCTTTCTATTTTGTATAGAACATTGCAATTGTAAACATTGTAAATAGTAAACTCATCTGCGACCACAATCACAGTAAAATATGAAAAGATCCGGCCCTATGATGAGACACCTTTTGTTATTGTTGGTTTTTATTATTATTTTTTGCAAACTGTCTGCTGGAAAGGGTTTATAAAAGGCATGTGCTGATTTGAGAGGATTTCTTCCATCAAAATATTCACTCACGTTTCCAATAAACTCGTGCCATCCCTACACTGGTTTTGTGCATTATTCAAAGGTTTTTTTTTTTTAAATGCTATTTGGCAATTATTACATAAATGTAATAGAACATGACAGCTAATCACTAAACTTCTCATCTCAAGCATTCCTATTCTTATTTTTTTCTTCAGGTCTGTCTCCCTCTACTGCCTGAATTTTGTAACTGCAGTATGGACCGCACTTTGCAATTTTAGACGAAAGAGGGCGCCAAATTAAAAAAAAACTAGGATTAAATTAAAGACATTAAGAAGTGATATTAAAAATGAGAAAGTTCAAGTAAAATTAGAGTCAGAAATATTTGAACTCTAGACACGAAATAAGCTACATGATACTTAGTTATAGTACTATTACAATACTAGCAATACTATTAGTTTGAGTAATAAGGTAAGACCCATTTAGGGTTTTTCCTGAGTTGAGGCTATTTAAAGAGGAGGAGGAGTCCCGAAGGTACATACTCAGAGGAGGTATAAATTGAACATCCCAAAAGACATTTCAAAGAGTTTTTCCCAAGCATCATGCCAGCCAAACCAGCACCTATCAAAGTCAGCCAAGAAGGCTGCTGGAAAAGAGGAGAATACACACCTAACCCTAACAACATCTCATTTAAAAGAACAATTCGTCGCACTTTAATGTAAACTGTAAAATTTCTACTCACCTTAACGGTCATGATAAATGATATTGTTCATGGACGTCTATCAGCTGTATTTTAATGAAAGAATAAAAGTATCATCAGTTGTGTCGAGGTTTCACACACGCCCTCTAATGAACAACATGCGTTACTTCCACTCACTTCACTAGGAATCTGACGACGTGTTTAGCTATCATTTACCATGGTAATGTGCCAAAACACCAAAGTTACTACAAAGTTATTTTAGAGTGCTATTTTCTAACACTGACTATTGAGATACTATTAGAGTTTTATTAATATTCAACAATGAGTATTTATTTTTAGATTTTTCGTTTTAATTTGTATATTGTGTAGGGTTATTTTATAGGGTTATTATTTATATATATATATATATATATATATATATATACACACACACACACACGTTTTTTTTGTGTGTGTTATGTAAATGTACTATTTTTTAAGATAATACAAAACTAATTGTTATTGCATTGCAGTCATTATGGTTGCACTGCAGCTGTACATATATAAATAACAGTAAGGGTTCAAAAAGATCCAATAATAAAATTACTTTCCTTCACATAAGTATATGCAGTGACACTCGTACTCATAGTTTACTCAAATAACTCTGAATGGCTGACCACACAATTCTAGATGCACACTAAGCTTTACCACTCATATCTGCAAAAGGCATAAGCAGCATCAGGTTTAAATGACAGTAATAGCATTCTGTAAAGACCTCAGTGAGTTTTTTTTGTCCTTATATACATTTGGTCTTGGTTCATTTGCAACATGCAACTATACCAAACTCACATATTTAATGTCACATGTAATACACTTCAACTGACAAAATGCAACAATCTGAAGTTGGGAACCCACATGAAACAACCTGACGACTGACATGAAACAACCCCCCCCCCCCCCCCCCCCCATGAGACTCCTTTACACGGTGGAGCCTGCAAACTGTGAGACTATAGTCGCTCAAAGAGGCCGGAGTGTCTGTTACTGGCTGTGTGGGCTAAAAATGAAACTGTGGCCTTGCAGAGAACGGAAAGCAACACATCACTATGACTTCTGACAGAAACACACTGCTGGACAACACCTTAAGTTGACACCTCATGTTTGGTTTCCAAGCACCGAAAGACTTGTGTTTGTTTAACATACATGCGACACTTAAACCCTAGGAGCTGTGAGAATTATTAAGAAAAATGCTTTTTAACTTGACAACACTTTTTTAGCCCTCAAAGACCCACTAAGTTTCACAAAATATCTTAAGACTACAGTACAAAGTAACAGGTTTTTAAATTAATAATTTAATGTGTAATTAACTTACATGCAGTCAGACCTCAAATATGAATTTTGAAGTTGTTAAATGAGGAAGACAGTGGCAATTTGTCAAGCATGTTATTTTATTTTATTAGTCAGAAAGACTCAAGAGTAGCGACATTTTTATTTTGGGTACATCATTTATCTCCCCATGCCAAAATGGGGGGTGCTTGAGAAGTGGATAAACCAGGGAAAAGCAACATTGATGCTGATGGCCTGTCTCGGAATGTCTTTTCCTATAAAGAAAAAGAAGACTTGGAAGAAATACCGCCCTCTGGCATCAAAGCACTCTGCAAAACCGTGAGTATTCAAAAGTGTGTACAGCAGCTGGGAGTGTCACCTGAAGCCATACCTGAATGTTACGCATTTCCAGCCAGACTGGACATTGGTTCTCTTGAGCAATTGAGCTCCCAAGACATAAAACATGTTCAGGAAGATGATCCTGCCATTTCTTAAGTGAGACAGGCTGTGTTGAGAGGACA
Organism: Schizothorax lantsangensis; assembly: GCA_027422415.1. NCBI lineage: Eukaryota > Metazoa > Chordata > Actinopteri > Cypriniformes > Cyprinidae > Schizothorax > Schizothorax lantsangensis. Next base: position 7,033,268 of record CM049862.1, read on the forward strand.
GCTGTTATCATTGGCCAGAGGCAAAGATCCTGAAGTGAATCTTTTACAGAAAGAAGGATCCAAACCTGTAGTATGGAGAGGACTATTATTCTAGGTGGTAAAGAAACAACAAAACAAAGAGTGTCAACAGCTTGTTTCACCACAGAAGTATTGGCCCATAGCACGTCATGATGAAACTGGACATCTGGGAGTAGAGAGGGCCACTTCGTTAATAAGAGATTGTTTCTATTGGCTAAAGATATCAAATTAAATTGACCAATATGTGAAGAACTGCGGAAAATGTATCTTTTGTAAGTCCCAACCCAAAGAGCTCCACCGTTGGAGCAGGGGCCTCATTTGTAAAGTGAGTACGCTCGGATTTGATCGTAGAGTGTGCGTACGCTTAAATCCACGCCAGCGCTCATATTTGTAAAAACGGTCTTTGATGTGGAAAAGTGCTTAGCGTCACGTCAGGGTCTGAGCAGACATACGCACCTTTTCTTGTCGGAGTACTGCAGGTTTTTGGAAATGTAAGCTGTTCTTGCAGCTCGCTGTTCTAAATTAATAGTTTGGACGATGACTGTGATCTTTTACATGTTAATGACATTAATTAGGAGTCGTTTGCAAGGCAGAGAGCTGAAACCATTCATTTGATTTGATTTCACATCTGAAAGAGACGCGTACGTGCGTTTTCTGTACGTACGTTCATTTTATGAATCACACGTACGCATATTCGAGAAATGATCGTAAGATCAATTTTAGGATGGTTTATGAGCAACATTTTATAAATGAAGCCCCTTGTCCCTGGAGCCCAATTCCAAAGGAATTTTTAACATTCTTGTAGTCACTGATCACTACACTGGGTATGCCCAAGCTTTTCCAATGAAAGACCAGAAAGTTGTCATGGTAGCCAAGGTGTTATGTGAAAAGTATTTTGATCATTATGGACTACCGGCAAGAATACACTCAGATCAGGGACAAGACTTTGAAAGCAATTAATCCATGAGTTGCTGAAGATTTTGGGGATTCAAAAGTCACAAACAACTCAAACAACATACCATCCACAGGGTGATGCGCAACCAGAAAGATTCAACAGAACTCTGTTGTTGATGCTTGGGACTTATCGAGCAAAAGTGGAGCTAGCATGTCAGTCAATTAGTTGTGTAATTGTGCAAGAAACAACGCAACTGGACATTCACCATATGTCCTCAAGCAAGACTCCCAATTGATCTCTGTTTCTCTGTCTTATCAGAGGGTGGAGCAGAAAATTACCAGCAGTATGAGCAAGCTGAGAACAGACCTAAAAGAGCCTACCAAGTAGCTTCTGAGGCTGTAGACAAATATCATCAGAAGACCAAAAGACTTAATGATATGAGAGTACATGATCAAGTGCTCGAAGAAGGGGATCGAGTTCTAATGAGAAATCTTGTAGGCGTAGGTGTTGTGAAAGGTCCGGTGAGAATATGCTAGTCTTGTGAGAACCAAGTTTTGTTTACAGCAGCAAAGGAAGCAAAGTTTCCTTTGTTTAGGAAAGGAAAACCAGTCTCCTCATTGCTTATATTGAAATTCCCCAAACTTTTTCTTGACAAATCCTGGTTTTGTACTTCTAATTTATGACCGGTGTTTTGTTTTGTTTCGTCACTTCTGACCAGAGTTTATGCTTCGCCTACGTCCTTCTGTACATCATCTGCCGGACTGGTGTTCTATTGTGAACGTGCGTACAACAATTAGCAGAAGCTGGAGATTACTATTTATTGTGGGGCAGTCGTGGTCTAATGGTTAGAGAGTCAGACTTGTAACCCGAAGGTTACGGGATCGAGTCTCAGATCTGGCAGGGATTGTAGGTGGGGGGAGTGAATAACCAGCGCTCTCTTCCACCCTCAATATCATGACTGAGGTGAGACCCTTGAGCAAGACACCGAACCCCCAACTGCTCCCCGGGCGCCGCAGCATTGGCTGCCCACTGCTCCGGGTGTGTGTTCATGGTGTGTGTGTGTGTGTGTGTGTGTGTGTGTGTGTTTGTTCACTTCTCACTGCTGTGTGTGTGCACTTGGATGGGTTAAATGCAGTATTTTATTTGGTTTTGATCCAGACTGCAATCTTGTGTTATTCAGTTGTAAAGTCATATTAGAAAATTCACTTTAAGAGTGTTAAACACTTGTGAGTGTAAAGGTTTAGTGTATTTCCTCTTGTCATTCCTGGAGAAGGATTTCATTGGACATTGTATTTAATTTCAAATTAAAAAGGGGTGTAATTTTACATTTCATTTACTTTGTGTTACTAAATTCATTTGTTGATTCATACAGTATATAAAAAGACTCATAAGACAAGCATTTGATTCTTCAGTCTTTATTGCTGCTGGAGGGACAAACAGTTAACCCTAAAGCTATTTATCTATCACAGTTAAGCATAAAATTTATTTAAATACTTAACCAGGCCCCAACTTTAGGGACAGGTTTAAATATATAATATCTGGCTTTAGCTGGTAGGCTACTTTCAGCAAATGTACTACAGATGAAAACAGTTACTAACAACACTGGTGACAAGATGCACCATTAGTCATAGACTACTAATAGTGTGCTATTTAACTGTTGCTGATATTATAGGATGTCAGATATGCTTTAAAGTGTGACGCCTGTTTCACACCACAGGCATGAGTTTCACATCAGCTTCCCGTCAGTGTAACTTCAGCGTCACTGCAGCTGCGGACTCGTGAGAGTATTCACACTGGAAATGTTTGTACAGCGTCACAGCAGTGGCCCCAAAGCTACATCTTTACAAAGACAACTATAATTTTTTTTTTATTTAGAAATTGCTTAGTTATAAACTTGGAAGTTTTAAAGTCGTGAAAGTTTGTTAACATGGGGATTTGCATGTTAACGCAGGGATTCACCTGTAAATGGTAAACAACAAAAACAGCTCCAATCATGTCGTTTTAGTCATACTTTGATACAGAACGTGCTGTTTAGTCTTATTTATGATTCTTCATTTTTCTTTGTGACATACTCTAATTCTTGTTAAAACACACTAGACATGCTTATTCTGTGCATTTTTAGCACTTTTTGTGTGAAATCATATTTTAAATCTTAATTGAGCGTGAGCAGCGCAGCAAAAATAGACTCGGCGATAAAATACTTGCTTCAGCACTGCTCCTGCTTCCGGTGTGAACTCCTGAAACAGTGAAGCATTAGCTCTGGTCATAATAAGGTTTAATACGGAATCAGTATGGCTTTCATTGGAGAGTTGTGCATCATTTTTCCAATGATTCACATCTGTGAAAGATTAAATATGACTGAAAGATAAAAAATTTGACAACAGATAATTTTTTATCTTCTATACAATATGTGAAGTACAGAACAAAACTTCCCATTGGCACATATCAATTGGAGGTCTTATAAAAAAAAAATATTTAATATGAAAACAATATCAATAATAATAATGGGGGGGGGCACCATCCAGGCAAAAAAAAAAAACATGACTCGCCATTCCCGCGCGACCGCTCGCGCTTCATGTTTGCGGCTGAATGCAGATTATCATAATTGATGGACAACTATGCCCGTGAAAAGACTTCAGCAGTCCGGCGCCGAGAAAAAAAAAAAAAAAAAAAAAAAAAAAAAGGATGAAAACGAAGCCCGTTCAGGTAGGCTACATTCATAATCAAAGAAGTATTAAGATTAGTGGTGGGCCGTTATTGGCGTTAACGTGCTGCGTTGACGTGAGACTCTTATCGGGCGATAAAAAAAATATCGCCGTTAATCTATTCTCAAAGTTGGGTTGGGAGCTGGGTCTATACTACGCAAGCTATGATGACTTTCACCTTGATATTTTAGCGCGGATGTATACCTAGCCGAATTGCACTGTAGGGGGCGAGAACGAGTCTTCGAACCTGTGTGTATGCCTACTGTGAAATTACCACATCAAACGTGACGTGCTAACATGGATGCAGCTATGAAGCCGCCGGGTTTGCTTCAGGGAAAATTTATTTTTAAGAAGCTTCCCAATGGAAACCTCGACAAGACTAAGGTTGTTTGCACCTTGTGCAATGCGGAATTAGTTTACTGTAGGAGTTCTTCCAGTCTCAAGTACCACCTAAACGCAAAGCATCCCTTAGCTAATGCGGAAGATGCCGGGCCAAGCACTGATGTAGTGCAGGGGAAGAGTCGTCGTCAAACTACTATGTTTGAGTGCAACCGAGGCAAGCCCGTCAGCACAGCTCTATCAGCCAAGCTAACTAATCTCCTCGCTCAGTGGATTGCCACCAGCTGCCGGCCCATCAGCGTGGTTGAAGATGATGGGCTCGAGCTTGTTCTCCAGGCGGCCACAGGTGACCCATCTTACAAACTACCTGCGAGGCGAACTATCATGAGGAGAATACATGACCAGCACGCCGCAGAGAAAGCCGCAAAAGATGAGAAGATGGTAGAGGCGAGGTGTGTAGCACTGACTGGGGACCATTGGACATCTGTCAACAACGATAACTACCTCGGCGTTACTGTACACCTCATCGATGCCAGCTGGGAACTTCACTCCTTCGCTTTAGGTAGGCTACGTTATGTAATTTTAAATTACATAATTTAATTTAATTACTTAGCCTATTAATTACCACGACACCACGAATTACCACCACATTATGTTTGCTTCTTGATGATTGCTAGTTGTTTACTACTAGTAGTGAACTTATTCTGATCTACTTTGTCTGTCCGTTAGGTGTGATGAAAACAGAGGAGCGTCACTTTGCAGAAGCGTGTGCCAGGCAGTTTCTCGACGTCGCTAATCAGTGGGGGATAGCTGACAAAATCAGCACTATTGGAACAGACAGCGCTCCTAATATGGTGGCAGCAGGGAGGATACTGTCATTCGAGCATTTGCCCTGTGTTGCGCATGTTGTACAGAGAGCTATTGTAATGTCACTTCGGGAAGGTGGTTTTGATGGTGCACTGGCCAAGTGCCGTAAAGTGGTCGGACATTTCAAACACAGTCCGGCCAACTCAGACGAGCTGAATGTCCAGCAAGCCTCCCTTGGACAAGTTCAGGAGCCACTCGTGCAAGATGTTCCAACACGGTGGAATTCCACCCTTGAGATGATCAAGCGCGTGAGGCGCAACAGAGACGCACTGCACACAACGCTGTCTCAGCAGAAGCACAATCTGGCCCTCCCAACAAATGCTGAATATGAGAAGTTGGCAAAGCTAGAGAAACTGCTGGAGCCATGCAGGTATGGTCTACAAAGATAGCGCGTTCATGAATTGGCATACAAGTTCTTTTAAATGTCACTTTGTATTTAAGAAACACGTGCCCTTAAATGTAATGTGATTAAGAACTTTAAAAATGTGTAATCCGAGTTAAATGAATCAGCATTAATTATTTATTGCTCTGTTTCTGTCTGTCTGTGTGTGTGTGTCTGTGTGTGTGTCTCTGTCTGTCTGTCTGTGTGTGTGTGTGTGTGTGTGTGTGTGTGTGTGTGTGTGTGTCTGTCTGTGTGTGTGTGTGTGTGTGTGTCTGTCTGTTTGTCTGTCTCTGTGTGTGTGTGTGTGTGTGTGTGTGTGTGTGTGTGTGTGTGTCTGTCTGTCTGTCTGTGTAGGTACATCACTGAGCTCCTTGGTGGGGATAAGTATGTATCCTGCTCTGTGGTTCTACCTGCCCTGTGCCACCTCCAGCACGCGATGAAGATCTCAGATGATGATCCTGCCTATATTGTGCGATTCAAGGCTGCCTTCACCAAGGACCTCAACCAGCGGAGGGAGAATATAAACCTGGAATGGCTTAAGGTATGTCAGACTGACCAGAAGATAACTGCATTGTTTGACCATTATAGACTGTTAAGCCAGTAGATCGGTCAATGAATAGATGAATGAGTCATGAAGAAATATGGAGGTTGGATTTGGAAAGTGAAATTTTCATCAATCAATAATTATTATTTTTTATTCATCAAAGGTGGCGACTGCTCTAGATCCACGATTTAAGGACCTCAAGTGCTTGCCCAGAGCAGAGAGGGAGCCAGTGTGGGCAAAGCTAAGTGAGTTGGTGAAGGGAGAAGAACCTGCTCTGCAGCCACTCGGGGAGGAGAACCCTGAGCCACCCAAGAAGAAAACAGCCCTGCTACTGATAGGATCAGACTCAGAATCAGATGAGGAGACACCAGAAGACAATACTGTGGAGAGGTACAAGGTAGAGCCCAGTGCCAGTCTAGATCAGTGTCCACTGAAGTGGTGGTCGGAGCACACTGCTGTCTATGGTAAGATGGCCCACATTGTCCCATGCGAGAGACTTTTTTCTTTAGCAGGCCATATTGTGCAGAAGAGGAGATCTAGTTTGTCACCAGAAAATGTGAACAAGCTGGTCTGCCTGAGTGACTGGTGGAAGAAGGAGAAATAGAGCTTGGACTGATTGACACAAAGCTACTGACTGTAAACAGTTCATCACGACCTCTTATGTAGGCCTACAGTTCAAAATTCATGTTTAACTGAATAAACAGTTAGTAAACACAAGTACATCTTATTGAACATAATTTATTTTCATCACCAATTATCATAGTAGAACAGCTTTCTCAAGCAGTTTGTGATGCATTTTGGAAACAGGAGATGAGCCCCTGGTCTAATGCGCCACCTGGCTTGAGAAACCCGTTCTCAAAGACTTACTTTTAGTCATTATTTGGGTAGCACACATATTCTGAATGCCTTCGGCAGAATTCAAATGAGCCATTTTAATCTAGATTAATCTAGATTAATTCCAAGATTACAGTGAGATTAATCTAGATTAAAAAAAATAATCTATGCCCACCACTAATTAAGATATATATTTTTGTGGTTATAAAAACAGACCTAAGCCAACAACAGCCTTTAAAATGACTTAAAATGCATTATATAAAAACAACGAGGCAACCCTGCTGAAAAACATTTTAAAAAATGGTTTTCTGTAGTGTGTTTTGGGACATATTCCATTAGGATTTATTGGTTTTAACAAGCCACCAATAGAAGGTGACCAGTTACCAGTAGAGACCCACAGGGCCCATTACAGTTTCCATTAAAACCAATACAAGTCCCATTATAACCAGTAAAACCATTACTAATTTTGTGATGGTGTCTATAGTTTTTTCAACATTACATGTTATTACAATATAAATAATATAATATAAATGCCTGTAAAGGGAGACAAAGGCCTGGTCATTGCTGCTGTTACACTTACAGGACGATCATATCCTTGTTTAATAGGCTATTGACCAAACATTTAATTCAAATATCCACTTAATCTTTATTTTTTTGGCCAACTTTTTGCTATAAATGACACAGCCTCTATAATTTCTTCAACAAAAAAAAACATGTGGACATCACAACCCTTACAAACATTAACCATGGTTTTCGTGGTAAAACTGCTTAATTTTCTTTTGCGTGATTTCTGAATGCCTGAGAGCATAAAATCAATCAGACAAGTGTATTAAGAAAATAGCCATAACTGTCTAGAGCTACAATTGTAATTTGTAAATAATACAATTTAATTACAAATTATTTACTTTTATATTTGTATAAATATAATCTATGGTAGTTGGTTTTTAAAACTTACATAATATTTGAGGGAGGGGGCACAACAATAAAATCCTGCTTAGGGCACCCATTTGGCCAGCAGCGGCCCTGATAAAAATGTCTCCAAGATCTGCTTTTGAAGAAATATCATTGTATCGTGCTACAGCACACATTCTATCAGCTGCAGTTCTGGCGCCTCCGTATCAATAAACTGTACAGTGCCACATACATTCACATTAGTAAGAAGATATTTTGAAGAATCTGGGTAACCAAACAGTTGCTGGTCCACATTGACTTTGACAGTAGGGAAAAACATACTATGGAAGTCACTGTGGACCAGCAACTGTTTGGTTTTCCACCTTCTTCAAAATAGCATTTATGTTTAGCAGAAGAAGGAAACTCAGGTTTAAAACAAATGTGTGTGAGTAAATGAAGGTATAAAAATAAAACACTTGCCTATTTTAATTCTTGGGTGAATTATTCCTTTAATGTTAATAAAACACCAAACACAAAGAGAAAAATCACTCACTACTCTTGACTGAAAATCAGTTTCTTTAATAGGAATCAATCTATATAGTTTTTTATTTTTATATTTGTTCATTCAGTTTCTTGAATGCTCCTGCTAAATACACTTATTGTAGCCTACCTGAAAATAAAACACTGTTTATTTTATTTGTATAATATGTGTATTTGTAATGTGCATCTTTGTTCTATTTTTTTTATAACAAAGATAAAATAATGACAAATGTTTTTATCTTCACCCACTTATATCTGCCATACTTTTTAATATTTTGTTACCTTGAAAGGCTTTGTCTTTATAATAGGGAAATTAGTTTGGATGTAATGGTGATACCCCTAGCCGAGGGGGAACAACACCCCCCCGGTCGGCGATTGTGCCCTCGTAACGCCATTTCGCCCCTGCCCCTCCGGAGGCCTGTGCACGCCACTGCTCTGTCGTGTGTGTCTTGTGTTCCCGCCTCATGTGTCCATATTTGGTTTGTTTCCTGTCCTCGTTAAGTGTCATTATGAGTTAATCCTTGTCCAGCTGTGTTTGTCTCGTTAGCTATGATTTACCTGTGTATTTATAGTCCTGTCTGTTCAGTTTGATTTCATCTGGTCTACTCGTTACTCCCGATGTTTCCTGTCTGCATTAAAGACTATTATTTGAGTTTACGTCCTCGTCTGCGTGTTCTTGTTCCTCCCTGCTGTGTGCACCGTGACAACTAACCATAAACCTACCCTAACAGTCTACTCTGAGAGTGAGTAGACATGTAGTTGCAAATTAATGAGAATTTGTTGACATGTAGTTGATATGTAGTTACTTATAGTTATTAGATTGTCTAAAGTGGACTATCAAAATAAAGTGTAACCATTATTATTATTATTAAAGTCAAGTCACCTTTATTTATATACTGTAGTGCTTTTCTTCAATACAGATGTTGTTAAGCAGCTATTTAAAAAAAGCATAAGAATGTAGTTCAATTCAACTGTAAGCAGCTCGTTCGCCCCATAACAGCAGCATTGTAGAAAACACTGAGTCAATATTCAGCTCTAGAGTGCGTTTCCCAAAAGCATTGTTAGCCAACTATGGTCGCAAGTTCTGTCGTTACCAAAATGGTTCAACGATTCTGTGTTTCCCAAAACCATAGTTCAAACAAACATTTGCAAACAGTGTTGCAAACTTACGTGGTTGGAGCTAGAGCTCTCGACCTGTGGTTAGAAGCATAGTTTCTTGTTAGTAAGACATATGGGCTTAAATAAATATGCTCTTGGGCACAATAAGCAAGCTAACATGCAATATAATCTATATATTCCATTCTATCTAAATATAAATGCATTTTAATCTATGTATTTTTGCGCATCCTTAATAAGAGCTGTTTTTGAAGAGTGTGCATGTGCATAAATACTTAGGGAACCCTATGATGTAAGAAGGAATCTGTGATGAATCAAACAACAAATAAAGCAAAATGACAGGGAACAAGAAATATTACATCAGTTAAATAGCAGAAGTTATTCCATCACCACAGGCGTGTGATGTCATTAACAATGGCCCTATGTTGTTGAACTAATGTGGTTCAAACGATAGAGATGCGACCATTTTCGAAAAACAGTTGTGACTAGATAGTTTGTTTCCACAACAATGTATCGTACTATGGTGGTTAATCAGCGAGTTATGTCGTTGTATGGGAAACGCCATTGGTGACAGACATGAAGAAAAAAAAATTGGGAGAAACCAGCCTCAGTCAGGGGGCAGTTCCTCTCTGGCCAGACGAACCAACATGGTGTGATTTAAAATACATCACATGGTGAATGAGTCAAAGCTGACCATAGGCACATTTCTCATTAATTTGCTACTGTATCAAGTAAATATGTAGGGTTGTGTTTGTTTTCATCTAAAATTGTTGAAAAGTAAGCAGATCTAGCAGTTTTAAGGCATTTTATAGGCAGAAACACTATCTTTCTATACAATTCTAAATACCTCTAGTTCCCCTTCAGGAACTTGAGCTGCGTCGGAAAACGCTATGGCAATGCCTTCAGCGTGACCACGCTCTGAATCACATGTGTAATCAGTCCAATGGATGGGCGAGACGTCACGGGCGGGGTGACGTAGCGACCAGGAAGCTTAAAAGCACGTGCGGTGAAACCGGTGTCAGCTTTCTGTCATTCAGCAAGCGCTCTGTGTATGTCAGTCTTATTTGGTGTTGTCTGTCCATTATCACTCCTTATTTAAACCTTATATAAGTGAAGACAAACATAGGCGAGGGCGGGCAGCATCTCAGGCTGTGTGTTCTTCTCTGCCCGAGCTACATTACGGGTGGGGATACACACAGTTTGTGTGTTGTCTGCTTGAGAGCAGAGCACGCAGAGTCCTCGTGGTGCCGGCTCCCCCTCTCGCCGAGGCGGGGCACGGCTGCGCTTGTGGGAATCGCAGATGGATCAGGTGGGAGGAATGGGGACGGGCGAGCCCCTATCTTCTTCCTTTCCCACCAGATCCAGCGCCCGCTCTCTGGGATCAGATGCCCGCCCCATGTTTTTTTCCCCCTGGAGAAAGGGCACGATGCTCCGACTGTCTTCCTCCGAGGAGGTGGACGTGGAGGACGTCGATGAGCTTTCGTAAAGCAGTTGCACAAGCATATTGTTTGCACAAGCATATTGTGAACAAATATCATTATGAGCAGCATTTCTGGGGAGCAGAGCTCGCGAAGTCAGCTCTAGAAAGAAAGGGGGGCTGATTGTGCTTTTCCCCGCTGCAAACATTCTGCTCCCGCCGGGCACGCTCCAAGGAGTGTGTCCGTGCCTGTGATCTCGCGGTTCCAGTCCCGCTGCTGCTGAGGCACGGCGGTGATTGAGATCGTGGGGATCCTCCGAGGAGGTTGAGGTGGTCAGCAGGGGCTGCTGGGTGGGAGCAGCCCCAACCGTGTTCCAGCTCCTCATTCAGGGAGCGTCACTTCTCATACTCTCCAGTATTTTGGAGTCAGAGTGGTGCTCCCGGGCTGAAGGCCTCTAGCAGAAGGCGGATCTGCGGACCATCATTCTCGCTGTATAGTCTTCGGCTAAAACGTCCTGATGCCTATGGCCCAGGACTTTTGAGGGCCGGCCTCTCTGGGGAAGAGCGGTGTACACCGCATCACACGGTGCCCGTCTCTCCTCAGTGCCCTTGGGAGATCGCTCTGCCAACCCTGCCACTGATGGTGCATCAGGGCGCAGCGGTCTCCTGCGAGCGCTTCTCTCAGTCTCTTCCGCCCGGAAATGTAGCGGAACTAAGAGGCTAGCTGCCCCTTAGGGGGTCTCTAGAGCAGCTAGAGCGGCCGTCCCCTGCCAGTCCTCCGCTTCAGGGCACCGAGCTAGCAGCTCTAAGCACACCAGAGGCCAGTCTCGAGAGACTGGTTCCCTTAGTAGACTATTTGGCAGCGTGGAAACTACTGCCAAATGTGTTTTGATGGGTCCTGTACACTGTAGAAAGAGGCTATCGCATTCAGTTTGGCGCTCCGCCGTCACCTTTCAACGGGGTCATTCCCACGCTGGTGTGTCCCAAGTAGGCTTTGGTAATGGAACAAGAAGTGAATACTCTCTTGAGGAAGGAGGCCATCGAGGTGGTCCCTCCTCTTGACAGAGAGTCCGGGTTCTACAGCCGGTACTTCATCGTTCCCATGAAAGATGGGGGGTTGCGTCCTATTTTAGATATGTGTCAATTGAACCGCTCAGTCATGCGACTGAAGTTCAGGATGCTCTCTATCGAGCAGGTTGTGTCTCAGACCAGGTCCAAGGACTGCTTTGTCACAATAGATCTAAAAGACGCATACTTCCACATCTCCATCCTTCCCCATCACAGGGAGTTCCTGAGGTTTGCTTTGGGGGCAAAGTTTACCTATACCGGGTTCTTCCTTTCGGCCTTGCACCCTCACCCCGCACTTTCACAAAGTGTGTGGATGCTGCTCTGGCTCCTCTGTGACTCCAGGGCATCCGCATACTCATTCACATCGACGTTTGGTTGATATTAGCTCAATCAGAGCTGATGGCGGTTCGGCATCGAGATGTCATTCTCGCTCACACAAAAGAGCTGGGGTTAAGACTTAACGCCAGGAAAGTGTGCTTTCTCCAGTACAGAGAACACTTATCTGGGCATGGTGTGGGATTCGACCTCGATGCAGGCACGTCTGTCTCCTGCTCGGATCAAGTCGATCCTTACTGCAGTCGCGAGAGTGAGAGAAGGTCACTCAGTGTCAAGCAGTTTCAGTAACTGTTGGGTCTGATGGCAGCTGCGTCCAACGTGATATATTTTGGCCTGCTGTACATGAGACCTCTACAGTGGTGGCTCAAGACCAAGGGGTTCTCCCCGAGGGGAAACCCGCTTCGCATGATCAAGGTCACGCGGCGATGCCTATGTGCCTTAGACATGTGGAGGAAACCTTGGTTTAGAGGTCTGTGCGGGACTGTTTTTTAAGTCACGCTACCGCCCGCTCCCACGAGGTTATATCCCGCACCCACCCGATCCCGCTATATATTCACTCTTTGTTCACCCGCTGTCCGCTTTGAATAATTTTCTTCCCGACCCGACCGATCCCGCTAAATTTAGATCTCGTTTCCAGAATCACACATTTAAATTCCCTCTACTGAAAGAAAGAGAGATAGGCTAACAAATAAAAGTGTAGTCTGCACAAAATTATATTTGCTATTTTATTCGTCTTGTCAAGAGTCTTTTATTGACAGCAAAATGTTTTGCTGCCAACACAGTAGGAAAAAAAGTGTCACAGAGAAAATAAATATGTACAAAAATTGTATTCCTTATTTTTATTCGTCTTGTCCGGATACTCAGGATACAATTCGTTTAACCTTTACAACACAATAGGAACAAGTGTCGCAGAGGATTTTTTTTTTAGGTTGTACAAAAATGGCCTATTATAATTTTATTCGTCTTGTCAAAATATTAAATTCGTTTAACATCTTGCTGTAAACACAGTAGTTTAGAAGTTTGACCCGATTAATACAATCAGTTAAACGGTTTAAAGTCACTTATTTATTTGCTTTTTTTTCAGTAATTTTTAAAAATATTTTAAAAGGTTTGCTGCATGGTTAAAATAAGCTGCGAGTATAAAAAAAAAAAATTTAGAGAGAGAGAAAAAAAGAACATAAGTCACCTATAAGTCGCATTTTATTATTTCATTCAGAAATAGGCCGAAGCGAATTACAAACATTATAATAAACACTGTAAACATAACTAGGCTATTTTAGTTCCCCTCACTCCACAACAAATCCTTTCAATTAAAAGTAGGCTATTTAGAAAAGAACAAGAATTAAAAATAACGACAAACCAAAACTAATTAATTTAGGCTAAAATGAAACTGAAACCAATGTTGGGTCTCTCATTAGACACAAAATCAAATGTTTCCGTATTCACGATGTATTTTAATGCCAAAATATTATTTACCTTTTATGAAGGCCTACTTCACTCGCGTTCCAATATCCACATAAAACAAAATGTTTTGCATAACTTCAAGGCGGTACGGTGATAACGCTTAAAGGCACAGATTTTACTACATAGTTAAACTGAGCAGTTTTTTTTTCCATATGCTTGACTGATTGTTTTTTATAATGATAATGAACAGGCTGCATTGTCAAGGTAGAATGCTTAACCGTGTGTGTGAGCATGTGGCGCTGGAGCAATCACTTGAATTTTTTCCCCTTCTAACAGTGGAAGCAAATACTCCTTTTATTCATGAAGATAATCGGAATTGTAAAAGGTTTGCTTTTATTTGTGTACATTCACAATAAAAACTAATCTTTGCGCTTTTGTAAAATAAGCCTAAAAAATAGCATGCCGCTTTCTGACGTCTGGTTTCCTTTCGCGCAGCACAAAAATGAACCGAAACTCTGCATAGGCTACTTGCACAGTTTTTCTTTCGTTTTCTTAAATTATTATGTAATTGAAAATATATTTCTCCTATAGGCCTATTTATTCGTTATAATAGTGTATATATATATATCATATGTCATAGCACTTGCATGTTGTTGCTCTTTTGTTGGTTTTGATTGCTTCTATTGCCCTCATTTGTAAGTCGCTTTGGACAAAAGCTGAGCGCTTGCGATGGACTCACCGGTTGGGGAGCGGTCATGAGTGGCCACCTTGCCCACGGTCTGTGGAGCAGTCGCCATCTCATGTGGCACATCATCTGCCTGGAGATGCTGGCAGTGTTTCGAGCTCTGAAACACTTTCTCCCGGACCTAAGAGATTGTCATGTATTGGTACGCACCGACAACACAGAGGTGGTCTCTTATATCAACCACCAGGGAGGACTACGTTCGCGCCCCTTGTACAAGCTGGCGCACCTGATCCTTGTTTGGTTCCAGGGCAAACTCCTCTCGCTCTCTATGGGAGATTCCCATCAGGAGGGATCTCCTTTTACAGGCGGAGGGTATGATCCTTCACCCCCGCCCGGAGCTGTGGAAGCTGTGGGTGTGGCCTCTGAGGGGGCACAGCTCGTAGCTTCCGGTCTCTCAACCGAGGTTGTTGAGACCATCCTCCAGTCCAGAGCTCCCTCTACGAGGAAACTGTATGCCCTGAAGTGGAAGCTTTTCACTTCATGGTGCAGAGGCCGCCAGCTTGACCAAGTTAACTGCCCGGTTGGTACAGTGCTGGAGTTCCTGCAGGCCCGATTCTCTGCAGGGTTGACACATTCCACCCTAAAGGTCTATGTGGTGGCTTTTGTGACCTACCACGCCCCTCTTGGTGGTCAGTCAGGGGGCAGACACCCCCTAGTTACGCGTTTCCTCCGCGGTGCGCTGAGGCTGAGGCCTCCGACCAGAGAAGCTTATGCTAAGTGGTGGATCAGGATGCTATTCCATAGCCTCGAGTCCCCTGATCTCCCCTCGCCTTTGGGGGTCAAGGCTCACTCGACTCGTAGTATGGCGGCCTTCAAGGCCTTTCTTGCAGGTGTGCCTATGCAGGACATCTGCAACGCTGCGGGATGGTCCACGCCCCTCACGTTCATCAGATTCTACAGGTGCATCTCAATAAATTAGAATGTCATGAAAAAGTTCATTTTTTCTTGTAACTTATTTCAAAAAATGAAACTTTCATATATTTTAGATTCATTACATGTAAAGCAAAACATTTCAAAAGTTTTTTTTTTATTTTAATTTCGATGATTAGAGCTTACAGCTCATTAAATTCAAAATCAGTATCTCAAAATATTCGAATATTTACATTTGAGTTTCAATAAATGACCATCCATACAGTATAAATTCTGGATATCTCTTGTTCTTTGAAACCACAATAATAGGGAAGACGGCTGACTTGGCAATGATCCAGAAGACGAACATTGATGCACTCCACAAAGAGGGTAAGTCACAGGAGATCATTACTGAAAGGTGTGGCTGTTTACAGAGTGCTGTATCAAAGCATATTAAATGCAAAGTTGACTGAAAGGAAGAATTTGGGTAGGAAAAGGTGCACAAGCAACAGGGATGACCGCAAGCTTGAGAATACAGTCAAGCAAAGCTGATTCAAACACTTGGGAGAGCTTCACAAGGAGTGGACTGAAGCTGGAGTCAGTGCATCAAGAGTCACCACGCTCAGACATCTTCAGGAAAAGGGCTACCAAGCCACTTCTGAACTAGAGACAACGTCAGAAGCATCTTACCTGGGCTGTGGAGAAAAAGAACTGGACTGTTGCTCAGTGGTCCAAAGTCCTCTTTTCAGATGAAAGTAAATTTTGCATTTCATTTGGAAATCAAGGTCCCAGAGTCTGGAGGAAGAGTGGAGAGGCACAGAATCCATGTTGCTTGAAGTCCAGTGTGAAGTGTCCACAGTCAGTGATGATTTGGGCTGCCATGTCATCTGCTGGTGTTGGTCCACTGCGTTTTCTGAAGTCCACAGTCAACGCAGCCATCTACCAGGACATTTTAGAGCACTTCATGCTTCCTCCTGCTGACCAGCTTTATGGAGATGCTGATTTCATTTTCCAGCAGGACTTGGCACCTGCCCACACTGCCAAAGGTACCAAAAGCTGGTTCAATGACCATGGTGTTACTGTGCTTGATTGGCCAGCAAACTCGCCTGACCTGAACCCCATAGAGAATCTATGGGGTATTGTCAAGAGGAAGATGAGAGACACCAGACCCAACAATGCAGATGACCTGAAGGCCACTGTCAAAGAAACCTGGGCTTCCATACCACCTCAGCAGTGCCACAAACTGATCACCTCCATGCCACGCCGAATTGAGGCAGTAATTAAAGCAAAATGAGCCCCTACCAAGTATTGAGTACATATACAGTAAATGAACATACTTTCCAGAAGGCCAACAATTCACTAAAAATGTTTTTTTTATTGGTCTTATGAAGTATTCTAATTTGTTGAGATAGTGAACTGGTGGGTTTTTGTTAAATGTGAGCCTAAATCATCACAATTAAAAGAACCAAAGACTTAAACTACTTCAGTCTGTGTGCATTGAATTTATTTAATACACGAGTTTCACAATTTGAGTTGAATTACTGAAATAAATTCACAGCTGAAAGCACAATACTGAAAGCACAACAGCGTCTCTACTTCCTCCGCAAACTCAGAAGAGCCAGAGCCCCGGCCCCCATCATGTGCACCTTCTACAGAGGCACCATCGAGAGCATTCTGACTAGCTGCATCACTGTGTGGTATGGCGCCTGCAACGCGTCCTGCCGCAAGTCCCTTCAACGGATAGTGAGAGCAGCTAAGAAGATCGTTGGTGTCTCTCTCCCCTCCCTTCAGGACATCTACAGCACCCGCCTCACCCGCAAAGCCCTCTGCATTGCAGGTGATCCCACCCACCCGACACACAGCTTCTTCAGTCTGCTACCATCAGGGAGGAGACTGCGGAGTCTCCAGGCCAGGACCAACAGACTGAGGGACAGCTTCATCCATCAGGCTGTCAGGAAGCTGAACTCCCTCCCGTCCTTGCCCCCCCTCCCCTCTCTTACACCACGCACCACTGAACTCTGACCCCCCCACCACCACCACCACCACCACCACCACCACACACACACACACACAACATACACACACACTGGGACCGGCACCAGTCACTTTGTACAGCATTGGACTGACCTCATTCAACTACCTCTTCTGACAGTCTGAATAAAGACTGCTCTCTTTTTGTCACTTTAAAATAGAAATAGAATAGACTTAAGCTCTTTGCACTACACCATTCATATTCTGCACGGTTTGTTTATTTCACTGGTTTGCACTCTATCTACCATGTGCCTTATGCCACTTTATCTATTTTTTATTATTATTATTTTTATTTTTTTCTACATGTCCTTATATGTATATTTGTAATAGTTGCATTTTGTGTATGTATGTGTATATATATATATATATATATATATATATATATATATATATATATACACAAACCTGATTCCAAAAAAGTTGGGACACTGTACAAATTGTGAATAAAAACAGAATGCAATGTGGAAGTTTCAAATTTCAATATTGTATTCAGAATACAACATAGATGACATATCAAATGTTTAAACTGAGAAAATGTATCATTTTAAGGGAAAAATAAGTTGATTTTAAATTTCATGGCATCAACACCTCTCAAAAAAGTTGGGACAAGGCCATGTTTACCACTGTGTGGCATCCCCTCTTCTTTTTATAACAGTCTGCAAACGTCTGGGGACTGAGGAGTGTTACGGGTCTGTCTGTCCTCCACCTTCTCCAATCACAGCGCACGCCCTCACCTGGTTTCACTTGAGCATTGATGGTTCTGATTCACGTCACCTGCACCTCATTAATCACTCATTCAGCCCAGCACTATAAAGGCACACACCCAACTCCAGCACTTGGTCCGATCTCGTTTATATGAAGTGGACTCTCCTTACTATTCACTACTGCTTACCTGAAACTAACCTGTTTGTGTACTTACCTCCTGTTCCGCTCCATCGTTGATTCCCTGGATCTCCATCGTCTGCTCCACTCCGTTGATCAAAAACCTCTCCTCCATCAGCATCCTGGGGTGTGTGCTGCTCCTCTGCATCCACGAGTTCCTGGCAAGACAAAACCATCTCAGTATATCCTTTCTCCATTACATCAAGTATCTAAGACTCTACTCGCCTCCATCGACTGCTTACCCATTGCTGTATTCAATAAGCATCACATTGTATTATTAATCCTCTGTGTCAAGTCTACTTCCATAACAAGGAGACAAGTTGCTCAAGTTTAGGAATAGGAATGTTGTCCCATTCTTGTCTAATACAGGCTTCTAGTTGCGCAACTGTCTTAGGTCTTCTTTGTCGCATCTTCCTCTTTATGATGCGCCAAATGTTTTCTATGGGTGAAAGATCTGGACTGCAGGCTGGCCATTTCAGTACCCGGATCCTTCTTCTACGCAGCCATGATGTTGTAATTGATGCAGTATGTGGTCTGGCATTGTCATGTTGGAAAATGCAAGGTCTTCCCTGAAAGAGACGACGTCTGGATGGGAGCATATGTTGTTCTAGAACTTGGATATACCTTTCAGCATTGATGGTGCCTTTCCAGATGTGTAAGCTGCCCATGCCACACGCACTCATGCAACCCCATACCATCAGAGATGCAGGCTTCTGAACTGAGCGCTGATAACAACTTGGGTTGTCCTTGTCCTCTTTAGTCCGGATGACATGGCGTCCCAGTTTTCCAAAAAGAACTTCAAATTTTGATTCGTCTGACCACAGAACAGTTTTCCACTTTGCCACAGTCCATTTTAAATGAGCCTTGGCCCAGAGAAAACGCCTGCGCTTCTGGATCATGTTTAGATATGGCTTCTTTTTTGACCTATAGAGTTTTAGCCGGCAACGGCGAATGGCACGGTGGATTGTGTTCACCGACAATGTTTTCTGGAAGTATTCCTGAGCCCATGTTGTGATTTCCATTACAGTAGCATTCCTGTATGTGATGCAGTGCCGTCTAAGGGCCCGAAGATCACGGGCATCCAGTATGGTTTTCCGGCCTTGACCCTTACGCACAGAGATTGTTCCAGATTCTCTGAATCTTTGGATGATATTATGCACTGTAGATGATGATGATAACTTCAAACTCTTTGCAATTTTTCTCTGAGAAACTCCTTTCTGATATTGCTCCACTATTTTTCGCCGCAGCATTGGGGGAATTGGTGATCCTCTTCCCATCTTGACTTCTGAGAGACACTGCCACTCTGAGAGGCTCTTTTTATACCCAATCATGTTGCCAATTGACCTAATAAGTTGCAAATTGGTCCTCCAGCTGTTCCTTATATGTACATTTAACTTTTCCGGTCTCTTATTGCTACCTGTCATAACTTTTTTTTTTGGAATGTGTAGCTCTCATGAAATCCAAAATGAGCCAAT
This sequence comes from Schizothorax lantsangensis, assembly GCA_027422415.1. Lineage (NCBI taxonomy): Eukaryota > Metazoa > Chordata > Actinopteri > Cypriniformes > Cyprinidae > Schizothorax > Schizothorax lantsangensis. The sequence continues at coordinate 7,052,606 of CM049862.1, forward strand.
ATTTGGCATGACATTTCAAAATGTCTCACTTTCAACATTTGATATGTTATCTATATTCTATTGTGAATAAATATAAGTTTATGAGATTTGTAAATTATTGCATTCCTTTTTTATTCACAATTTGTACAGTGTCCCAACTTTTTTGGCGGGGCCGTGGTTGCGGCGTGGTTGGAATCGGGTTTGTGTGTGTGTGTATATATATATATATATATATATATATATATATATATATATATATATATATATATATATATATATAAAAATAACTATACAAAAGAAAGAAACAGTAAGCACATCAAAGAACTCCATCACCGATACATCCAGGTAAGGCTATGCAATACAGTCATTACTGTACCATACACAGTGTGTTTTGCAGTAAACTATACTCTATAAACCTGGAGTACAGTAGGACATACAGTAGGTACAGCAAAGCATTTAAACGCACTGTGTATGATTATTTTCAGAGAGTCAAAGAGTTGGAGGCCAATCAGCCACATTAAATAACCTACGTTGACGAGGCTGGCTTCAACTTGGCGAAAAGGTACAGAAGAAACACAACCATGTCAACATCACCATGTGCAACGCAGTCTCTAACAACGCTGTACTCCTGCATAAATGTGGGATTGGCCCCTACATCAATGACTGTCTTCTCCTGTTTTTAGAAAACCTGCACAAAAGACTGGTGCCAGAGGTAGAAAGGGGAGAGGTGGGAGACCACTTGCTAATATATGTGATCACATGGAACAATGTGGCATTCCACCATTCCCGTGCAGTCACAGCCTGGTTTGACGTCCATCTGAGGACGATGTCACTTTTCCTTGTCCCTTACTCCCCTTTCCTCAGCCCCACTGAGGAGTTTTTCTCAGCCTGGAGATGGAAGGTTTTTGAGATGGAAGGTTCATGCCAAGATATCACAGCTGAACACTGCCAGGGGTGGATAAGGCATGCCAAAAGATTCTTCCCAAGATGCCTTACCAGTGAAGATATCAGGTGTGATGTAGATGAGAACATGTGGCAAATGCAGAAGACATATTATATTAGAAGATGAAGCAGATTAGTAGATTTTTTTTTTTTATACTTCTGTGGCTTTTTGTTTGTATATTTTGTATTTTCACATAATAACTGTAGTAATACTTAATACTTCACATAATACACACTTGCAGTAATGTCCTGTTGAAAATAAAGCCTTTAATGCAGCAATTCTGTCACGGTCTTCTTTTTTCATAAACCATACACTCCATAAAGCTACTCTGAGATATTTGCAGTGTTTTGCTATACATAATTTATTCTGTTAGCGTATTATTGTATTTTGAAAATTAGAGTTGCAGTTTAGTTTATAGTATATAACTCTTTTGCCAATTGTATGTTGTAGGTGTGTTGGTGCGTTAAAAGGTTTAGTAAAATATTAGGAGAATTGAAAAAAAAAATGTCATAGCGATTTGTAAAAAAATCTGTAATGTAACCTGTTTTTAGCCAGGTTTCTGTCAAACAGAGCATGTTTAGGTTATGAGGTTAAGTGCTTTTGTAGAAAGGGATCTAATTTTCATCAAGCTGACCTTTAGCATTTATCTGTATATGTGTATTTATTTTTTAGAACATTAATAAAATTATTACCCTTAAAATGGTTTGGAAGTTTTTTGTATTTGCTACTTCAGAGAGCAGACACAGTCTAAATATTACAGGTGAAAGAGTGAAAGAGAGATTTCTGTGAAGTAAGGCAGCTAGCAGACAGTCGGTTTAGCCAGTCTGTCTGCTTCCTGACCTGGGCCCCAGTTAGACAAGTACCAACTCTAAGACTGTACTGTATGTCATATTTCTAGAGAGAAGAGCGACAGGAAGGAAGAAGATCATCTATTTTCAACAGGTCAGTTCTGCCCTAAACACTTGTGCAATTGTCTATGAAACCCATGTTCTGTGGACACAACTTTGACATCCAGCCATTGAGTAATAGTCTGCTATGTATCTCTTCACCACGGAAAGCAGGGAGGGGACCAGAGCATATTACAGTGTCTGACATCGTACTTGCAAGTTCACACACCTATTATTTTTGGTGAAAGTTAGACATAATTAGCACCAATGTGCATAACAATCTTATAGTATTTACATTTAGCATTAGCCAACATTTTTAAATTTGCCAAGATGTCAGACGCTCTGGCTCCCAGAAACCATTAGACTATGGTGGCTGGTGTCTGTTTTAGAATCACCAATAACTAGAACACTAAGTGTTTTTTACTATAATGCAAGAACTACAGTAGGTGTTGTTGGTTGACATTAACCACTAGGCTAAGATGCAAAAAATGTTGCAGAGAAAATAGGTATGTTTTGAAGCATGGCAGCTGGTTTGAGTTAGTTGGTCTTAGTTGGTCATGAGTTGCAGTTTAGGCTGGTCCTTAGCAGGAGCTAATTGTGTGACCCTATATGTGACCCGTGCTGGCAAAATGAGTCAGAATGCGAACAGTCAAATTTTGAGCTACAGGCAAAAAATGCGATTTTGGTCGAATTTTGAGGTTTTCACAAAAATGAGTTCATTAAGCCCTCGTCTAGCGATCCCAATGCTCCAAATAGTAATTAAACATCTAAAATTATCTTTATTTGTGCATTTTCTGAGAGGAGTACCTTTTTCTCTGCTCACTTCTTGCACTGAACCGCTGACTGACATCCGAAGCGTGCACATAATAAAGACACCGATGGCACGCAATCCCGATAAATATACACATATACACACAACTGCAGTATTTAAGCATTCACGCAAACATAATCTCTTATGTCTTAAGTAAACGTTTGGGCAAATGTTGGGGGAAAACATTGGATGTGTAACATTATATCAGATCCGTCCAGTACAGTAGGTCTTAATATAGGCCGTCTGTCTCATTACTGTTAATCTAACAATGAAAGAAAAAAGGGAATCACTCATTGCTATTGATTGAACTACTTTTATAGTTTTAATAATCCATTTATTTTTAATGAACACACTGAAGTCATTTTTACATTTGATTATTTTTCTTACTTGAATGCTTTTGTTTAGATGTAAAATGAAAAAAAAAAGCAATTCACATTTGTTTCTTTCTTACATTTGTTCTTTTTTGCATCTGTTCGTCTTTATAACAACAAAGATAAAATAAAAAAATAGCTACAGTATATTGTGATTATTAATATAGTTGTCACGGCTACACCAGGCTCTTCCACCAATCAGCGATCACCGGAGTTCTGATCACACGCACCTGACCGTCATTCACTAATCACCAGCACCACAGTATAAGAGCACGCAGTTCACACAAGCACATTGTCTGGTCTCCATTGTAGAAAAGAACTCAACTTGTATGTCAAGCTACTTACCCGAATTCCTGCTCCAAGATTCCTGATCTCCTTCGTCTGCTCCTTGTGTTCCTGTGTGTTTGCTACAATTACCTACCTGCATCCAGTTCCCGATACCAGCTCCTGGAAACTCACTCCATCATCCCACGATCTCTCAAAACCTGTTAACGGAGAATATCTTCATCAGTATAATCTCCATTCAAGTTAAAGACTCTATATCTGCCATTACTCACCTGCTTCCACTGTTCATTTACAACAGGGGTCATCAAATTTGATCCTGGAGGGCCGGTGTCCTGCAGAGTTTAGCTCCAACTTGCCTCAACACACCTGCCTGGAAGTTTCAAGTATACCTGTTAAGACCTTGATTAGCTGCTTCAAGTGTGTTTGATTAGGGTTGGAGCTAAACTCTGCAGGGACACCGGCCCTCCAGGACCGAATTTGGTGACCCCTGATTTACAACAATACAATAAATCTGTCTGTTTGATTCTAACCTGTCTGTGTCCTGAGTCTGACTACACATTACAATAGTAATGATTATTAAGAAAAGAATTGGAGGAAAATGTGCAACGTTGCTAGTGATTTTGCTTTGGAACCTTCAGAAAACTTTAACTCTACTTTTCTCCAAATTGAGTTTGCTGACTCTATCGAATTCAAACAGGTGTAGCATTTTTTTTTTTTATCCAATTCCAACAACTCATACATTTTGAAGGAAAATAAACTCATTTTTGAAAATTTGCTCATTGATTCATTCACACAGGTTTTTTTTTTTTTTTTTTTGTCTCAGCAGGGCAGCCATGGGTTTTCAAAATACCACCCTAATGTGTAACTATTCTTGACATTACTTCTGTGCTGTCTTTTGAGAAAATGGTTTGAATTTGTTGCAGCCCCACCTCCAGCCTGATTGTTAAAGCGTCTGCTTACAGGATGTTGGTTCACCACATGTCAGATCGGGAAGCTGACTTTCCAACTTTAACTGTTAAAACTGTTAGATACAGTATAACAACTTCAGTCCGAAAAAAAAAAATTGTTTCAGACTGAAGAAATCTGCGATAGATGCAGGGTTTTTTGGTTTGTTTTTTTGGCAAATGTGATTAAAGTGCACTGAAGTGAGAGACGAAAAGACATTTCATTCAATCTGTTGTAGACGTGCACACGTTTAAGGTTCTTCTGGTTCAAACTAAAAGTGAGTGCCTCATAATTTCACAGCTAGAAATGTTTGTTGTGATATTTCTTGTGTGTTCTTTTGCTGGAGTTTCGAATGTCATAATCCAACAGGGCTACTGACACAACAAGATTTGAGGAACAAGGAAGTTCACAAACTTTTACATTCAAGATCATTCAAGACATGCAAGGTCTTTGTTCGCTGTTGACTCTGCTTTGACTACAGCTGCAAATGGAAAGGTTCAAAATCTTCGTTTTGACAGGTAAGATGTCGTATTTTGACTGAAGGGCTTTATTTTGTGATAACCACCAAATGGATGTACATTATCCCACTTATTACATGGCTGCTTACCACAAAAGTAAATTAGACACGGAACATTGATCTGAATCAGTGACAGCAGGGTGATATAATTACTAAAAGTCAAGATGACTCGTAGGACCCCGATGAGCCTGTGTTAGTTTTACCGGTTGTTATCAGGGAATAACACACCACGGAAAGTCGTGATTGACCAATCCGAATCAAGTATTCCAGAGAGCCGTGTAATAATTACTATTAATACAATGGAAACCAATAAAACTAAAACTATCACTATACTATAATGTATGATGGCTGAGAGTGCTCAACACGCTGCAAATAGAAAAAAAACCTGCAAATTAAGAAAACAACTTCGTCAATTTGACAACACGCGCTGCAAATACTCACAACACAACCAAAAAAATAATTACTTTGTTTGTTGTGAGCATTTGCAGCACCTGCTGTCAAATTAAATATGTTTTCTTGATTTGCTGGTGCTTTTTCTATTTGCATGTGTTTTCTGAAGTTGCAGCGCATTGAGCTCTCTCGGCCACTCTAATAATGCCTTTTCACATTGAGATCTCTGAATCTTTGTGTTAATTTATAGTGGCAGTGAGTGTGCAAGTAACGTCTCAAGACAGCACTACTGGTGAGATTCATATTTTTATACTGCATGGTTTCTGGTTTGTATGCAAACTCTTAATGACTATTGTAACTGTTGTATTTTCATGTTTCAAGTCAATTTTTTAATACAATTGTGTATTTAGCTTCTCTAAACTAAGGATTATTCATCCTCTAGAACAGGGGTCTTCAACTCTGGACCTCGAGATCCATTTTCCTGCAGAGATTAGCTCCAACCTGGATTAAACACAGCTGCCTGCAATTTTGTATTGATCCTGAAGACCTTGATTAGCTTGTTCAGGTGTGTTTGATTAGGGTTGGAGCTAAACTCTGCAGGAAAGTGGACCTCGAGGTCCAGAGTTAAGGAACCCTGCTCTAGAACCTCCAGTTCAGATTTCCAAGCCCACGATAACTCTGAATCTAGCTCATGAGGTGCCATATAACACAGAGACAGTCATATTTTGACTGAAGAGCTTTATTTTGTGATAACCACCAGATGGATGTACATTATCCCACTTATTACATGGCTGCTTGCCACAAAAGTAAATAATTAGACACGGAACATTGATCTGAATCAGTGACAGTGGGGTGATACATTAAGCATATAATTACTAAAAGTCAAGATGACTCGTAGGACCCGGATGAGCCTGTGTTCTTAGTTTTACCGGTTGTTATCAGGGAATAACACACCACGGAAAGTCGTGATTGACCAATCAGAATCAAGTATTCAAGAGAGCGGTGTAATAATTACTATTAATACAATGGAAACCAATAAAACTAAAACTATCACTATACTATAGTGCCTTTTCACATTGAGATCTCTAAATCTTTGTGTTAATTTATAGTGGCAGTGAGTGTGCAAGTAACATCTCAAGACAGCACTACTGGTGAGATTCATATTTTTATACTGCATGGTTTCTGGTTTGTATGCAAACTCTTAATGACTATTGTAACTGTTGTATTTTCAAGTTTCAAGTCAATTTTTAATACAGTTGTGCATTTAGCTTCTCTAAACTAAGGATTATTCATCCTCTAGAACCTCCAGTTCAGATTTCCAAGCCCAAGATAACTGTGAATCTAGCTCATGAGGTGCTGTATAACACAGAGACAGTTACTCTGGGCTGTGTGGTCCTGGAGAACCACCGGGGTTACAATATGACTGGTACAAGGACTCATCTGATCTTGATGAACATCAGCCCAGCATCACTGCGAGAGGCAGTGGAAAATATGAATGTAAAGCAAAAAAAGGAGCTACTGAGTCTGAAAAAAGTGATAGTTACACTTTAACTCTAAAAGGTAAATGAATATCACAAATATGTATTTATTTATTTATATAAATGTGTCTTCAAATTTCTCTCTTTACTATGTATACCAGTCCCTGCACCAATGCTGATTCTGGTATGTAATTGGGCTGAAAATCAACGGGCAATTTTGGAGTGTAAATAATATTGGCCTGACTTTTGTGTTATCTTTTTCTGTGCAGATCCCCCAAAAGCAAAGCTGACTGTGGATCCTGTCTGGACAGAGTTTTTTCCTAATGAAAAAGTCAATCTGCAGTGTGAAATTGAAGGTGGTTCTTCAGGCTGGACCTTCCAGTGGATGAGAGATAGCTGGACACCAGAAAAAAACAATGTCATAGCAATCACTGTAAAACACTCTGATTCTAGAAAATATTCTTGTAGAGGAAAACTCTCTGACAGACAAGTAACTACTCAACAAAGTAATACATTTAAACTCAATGTCAGAGGTAAATAATATTAATTTCTTCATAAAATAAATAAATAATGAACTAACAAACAAATCTTTTGAACAGTAGTGTACATTAGGCTCAGTATTAGTATTAGGCTCTGTATTATCTGTCTGACCTCATTTATCTAACAGTTTGGTTTATTTTCCTCTCTTCTTTTAGAACCGCCTGAACCACAAATCCAGTCTGATTGGACAGAAGCATTTCCTGGTGAAAACATCTCTTTGCAGTGTTTGATTCAAAATGGTTCCGGAAACTGGAATTATATGTGGTTCAAGGGCCAGAACAAGATTGACTCCAATGGTGAAATAAACATAAAAGAAAACACTCTCACACTCTCAGTTCAGTCCAGTCATGACGGGGCGTATGTGTGTCAAGCTGAGCTGCAGGGCAGAAAGGTGATGACGGCAAAAAGCACACCGCATTCTTTAACAGTTAAAGGTAAGAATCTATTATCAGTTTAGCTAAAAGCAGCATATCATGGTTAAATCATAATCTGTAACATTGTGAAATACAGAAATTTTTTAAAAGGTCTAATTTCTGAAAATTTTACAGTATAACATTTATAAACAGTATAATCCAGTAAAAAAAAAGTCTACTTCTGTTACATTTTTCTTTATCTGTGCAGAACTGCCTCAGCCGAAATTGTCAATAGAGTCTCAATGGAATATATTTTACCCAACTGAGAAAGTGACTCTGAAGTGTTCAGTCGATGAAGATTCAAATAAATGGGGCTATGAATGGTTTATAAACGGAGCTCAGCCTCCCAAGGACAAGGACTTTTCCTTATCTGGAAACACACTCTCCATCAGCTCAGCTAAAGCAAGTCATTCAGGACAGTACACCTGCAGAGGAAGACATCTGACGAGAACGGCAGTGACTACAGGACAAACTGAAGCTGTGCAACTTCATATTCAGGGTAAAACTACTTATGCTATTCTATGATTAATAAATATCAATGAAAGTGGCAAGCATCCAAAAGAGTTCAATGAAGGAGCTGTTGTATATTTTGAATTGCTTTTGAAAATATGATATACTACATGATTCATATGAAAGAAAGAGTTACAGGCACATTAAAATGCAGTTCAGTGAAGAAACTGTATTGACCTGTCTCGGTGTACAGACATTCATGTCAGCATTTACAACTTCCTGGCTACTCTTCTTAACAGTGGTCAGACACTATGAGTAGCATGAGTCAGTTAATTTATTTTGGGATAATAAACAATAAAAAACACATGCAACTCAAGGCAGTTTTTGTTTGAAGGTGGTCCACTCTTTATAATTTTTACCTTTGTGACTCTTAGATAACACACCAAAACCAACCATTACAAAACATCAGTGGTTTGAACCCTTCTACACTAATGAGCAAGTCCAGCTTAACTGTAACATGTCAGGAGTTGGTTGGGAATACCACTGGAATCAAGACACAAAACTTCGGACCACAGATCCAGAATTGACCATCGACTCAGTATCTCTCACTGACACTGGTGACTATCACTGCAAAGCACAGAGAGGAGACTTCTCAGTGGACAGTGAGACTCTACAAGTGCGAGTTCAAGGTGAGTCCATAATTTACCTCTTTATAATAATTTCTGTTATGTTAATATTATTCCCATTGTGCATTCATTGAGTTTACAGTGCCTAAGTAAAATTCCCAAGAAATGCATGAACATGTTAGTATTAGGCTCTGTGTTATCTACAGTATCTGACCTCATTCAAACTCCATTTTCCTCTCTTCCTTTAGAACCGCCTGAACCACAAATCCAATCTGATTGGACAGAAGCATTTACTGGTGAAAAAGTGTCTTTGCAGTGTTTGATTCAAAATGTTTCCGAAAACTGGAATTATATGTGGTTCAAGGGACAGGACAAGATTGTCTCCAATGGTGAAGCAAACATAAAAGAAAACACTCTCACACTCTCAGTTCAGTCCAGTCATGACGGGGTGTATGTGTGTCAAGCTGAGCTGCAGGACAGAAAGGTGATGACGGCAAAAAGCACACCGCATTCTTTAACAGTTAAAGGTAAGAATCTGTTATCAGTTTAGCTAAAAGCAGCATATCATGGTTAAATCATAATCTGTAACATTGAGAAATACAGAAATTTTTTAAAAGGTCTAATTTCTGAAAATTTTACAGTATAACATTTGCATAAACAGTATAATCCAGTAAAAAAAATGTCAACTTCTGTAATTACATTTTTCTTTATCTGTGCAGAACTGCCTCAGCCGAAAAATTGTCAATAGAGTCATCAATGGAATATCTTTACCCAACTGAGAAAGTGACTCTGAAATAATGTGCATTCAATAGTGTCGATGAAGATTCAAATAAATGGGGCTATGATATGGTTTATAAACGGAGCTCAGCCTCCAACAATCCTTCTGCAGACAAGGACTTTTCCATCATACCCAGAGATCTACTGGAAACAAGTCACTCGTTTGTGGCATTCAAGAGAAGACTTCAAAATGGCAATATGGCAAAAAGCACAGCAAGTAAACACTGACCTCATCAGTTTACACTATTCAAAATGGGACAGTACACCTGCAGTAGAAGGAAGACATCTGCAAAGTCGAGAACGGCAGATGACTACAGGACAAACTGTTAGAGTTATACTTTTTATCTGTGCAAGCTTAAACATGTCATAGCACCTCAATAGAAATCATTTTAATGTTTTTGAAAGAAGTCACTTATGCTCACCAAGGCTACATTTATTTGATTAAGTAAAACAATAATATAGTCATGAGGAGCGAGTGCAGGAGAATTCACAGCATCTCAGGGCAGGCAGGAGACACAAACATAGACGTTAGAGACCCGACCAGGAAACATGGGGCAAGGAAAGGTCTGTTGTATATTTTGCGAATCCATGCTTGTTGAAAATATGAAAACAAACGAAGGGGAAAACGCAAATAAAGTACTTTTGTTGGTCGGGTCTTCTGTCACAGTGATGTGCATATGAAAAGAGCAAAGAACGTTACAGGAGAATTCACAAACAACACTTAAAATTACAACACGCACAGGGCAGGCAGGAGACACATGTAGCACATAGACGTTAAGGCCTTTCCACACTGAGCGCGATGTGAAAAAGCGAGGCGAATCGCCCACGAATATTGCGTTCACACCGAGTGCGAAACGAATGTTCACCCTCTGCTAATTCACGTGTAAGTGGCGTCGACCAGACATTCATGTCAGCATTTACAACTTCCTGGCTACTCTTCTTAAATTAAGATAAATAACAGTGGTCAGACATCTGAAATGAGTAGCATGAGTACATTGAAAATGTATGTATTTAACGTTTTTGGATAATAAACTTTAATAAAAAGCACATGAGTGCAACTCAATCTAAAATGGCAGTTTTTGTTTGAAGGCAGACATGGTCCACTCTTTATGTTTTAAATTTCGATTACCTGCTTGTCATGACATCTTATTGATAATGAGCTGCACACCAAAACCTTAAATACCAACAATTACAAAACATCAGTGGTCACTCTGAAAAAGTCCCTTTCTGTTGTTACACTCGTGCTCAATGAGCAAGTCTTCAGCTTTTAATCGACCTTTTGTGTAACATGTCAGGAGTGATGTAATGTTGGGAATACCAAACTGGAAAGATTCACTAGACACAAAACATTCGGTGCGCTGTCTACCACAAATCCAGAATTGACCATCGACTCAGTAATCTCTCACTGACCTGACTGGTGACTATCAGGGTGAAACTGCAACACACCTGGATTCACACAATCAACATGAGAGGAGACTTCTCAGCATTGGACAGACATCACAGACCGACTCTACAACACTTTGTGCGAGTTCAAGGTGAGTCCATGGACGTGATTTACCTCTTTATAATAATTTCTGTTAATGTTAATATTATTCCCATTGTGCATGAATCAGCATTATTACTCCTGAGTTTACAGTGCCTAAGTAAAATTCCCAAGAAATGCATGAACATGAACAGTTGTAGTATTAGGCTCTGTGTTATCTACAGTATCTGACCTCATTCAAACTCCATTTTCCTCTCTTCCTTTAGAACCGCCTGAACCACAAATCCAATCTGATTGGACAGAAGCATTTACTGGTGAAAAAGTGTCTTTGCAGTGTTTGATTCAAAATGTTTCCAAAAACTGGAATTATATGTGGTTCAAGGGCCAGAACAAGATTGTCTCCAATGGTGAAGCAAACATAAAAGAAAACACTCTCACACTCTCAGTTCAGTCCAGTCATGACGGGGTGTATGTGTGTCAAGCTGAGCTGCAGGACAGAAAGGTGATGACGGCAAAAAGCACACCGCATTCTTTAACAGTTAAAGGTAAGAATCTGTTATCAGTTTAGCTAAAAGCAGCATATCATGGTTAAATCATAATCTGTAACATTGAGAAATACAGAAATTTTTTAAAAGGTCTAATTTCTGAAAATTTTACAGTATAACATTTATAAACAGTATAATCCAGTAAAAAAAATGTCTACTTCTGTTACATTTTTCTTTATCTGTGCAGAACTGCCTCAGCCGAAATTGTCAATAGAGTCTCAATGGAATATATTTTACCCAACTGAGAAAGTGACTCTGAAGTGTTCAGTCGATGAAGATTCAAATAAATGGGGCTATGAATGGTTTATAAACGGAGCTCAGCCTCCCAAGGACAAGGACTTTTCCTTTCCTGGAAACACACTCTCCATCAGCTCAGCTAAAGCAAGTCATTCAGGACAGTACACCTGCAGAGGAAGACATCTGAAGAGAACGGCAGTGACTACAGGACAAACTGAAGCTGTGCAACTTCATATTCAGGGTAAAACTACTTATGCTATTCTATGATTAATAAATATCAATGAAAGTGGCAAGCATCCAAAAGAGTTCAATGAAGGAGCTGTTGTATATTTTGAATTGCTTTTGAAAATATGATATACTACATGATTCATATGAAAGAAAGAGTTACAGGCACATTAAAATGCAGTTCAGTGAAGAAACTGTATTGACCTGTATCGGTGTACAGACATTCATGCCAGCATTTACAACTTCCTGGCTACTCTTCTTAACAGTGGTCAGACACTATGAGTAGCATGAGTCAGTTAATTTATTTTTGGATAATAAACAATAAAAAGCACATGCAACTCAAGGCAGTTTTTGTTTGAAGGTGGTCCACTCTTTATAATTTTTACCTTTGTGACTCTTAGATAACACACCAAAACCAACCATTACAAAACATCAGTGGTTTGTACCCTTCTACACTAATGAGCAAGTCCAGCTTAATTGTAACATGTCAGGAGTTGGTTGGGAATACCACTGGAATCAAGACACAAAACTTCGGACCACAGATCCAGAATTGACCATCGACTCAGTATCTCTCACTGACACTGGTGACTATCACTGCAAAGCACAGAGAGGAGACTTCTCAGTGGACAGTGAGACTCTACAAGTGCGAGTTCAAGGTGAGTCCATAATTTACCTCTTTATAATAATTTCTGTTATGTTAATATTATTCCCATTGTGCATTCATTGAGTTTACAGTGCCTAAGTAAAATTCCCAATAAATGCATGAACATGTTAGTATTAGGCTCTGTGTTATCTACAGTATCTGACCTCATTCAAACTCCATTTTCCTCTCTTCCTTTAGAACCGCCTGAACCACAAATCCAATCTGATTGGACAGAAGCATTTACTGGTGAAAAAGTGTCTTTGCAGTGTTTGATTCAAAATGTTTCCGAAAACTGGAATTATATGTGGTTCAAGGGACAGGATAAGATTGTCTCCAATGGTGAAGCAAACATAAAAGAAAACACTCTCACACTCTCAGTTCAGTCCAGTCATGACGGGGCGTATGTGTGTCAAGCTGAGTTGCAGGACAGAAATGTGACGACGGCAAAAAGCACACCGCATTCGTTAACAGTCCATGGTAAGAATCTGATATTGTTTAGCTACAAGTAGCATGTCATGGTTAAATCATAATAAGTTGCATTGTGAAATACAACCATTTTAAAGTTTCTTATTTCAGAAGACACTGAATTGGATTTTGCATAAATTATAACCTCATGCTTATTTGATAACTGTATGTTTATTAAATATTGTCAACATTGTATGTTTTGTAATTATTCAATATTGAATTATTCAATTTGTGCTGTTTATCAACCTCAATTTAGGTAAAATTTTATTGTATAATTAAAAATTCAATAAAATGATAATAAACAGCACACATTTTTAGTCTTTAAACTATTTTATTATTTTATGAAGGACCATTATAAAATAATGTACATTGTCAATAGTGTTACATTATTTAATAAATAAATTATCATATTTTATATAATTATAAAGGATCAAAGCCAACAATCCTTCTGCAGCAAGATCCATCATACCCAGAGATCTACACTGGAGAACAAGTCAAACTCGTTTGTGGCATTCAAGAGAAGACTTCAAAATGGCAATATATTTGGCAAAAAGATTCGCAGCAAGTAAACACTGACCTCATCAATCCAGTTTACACTATTCAAAATGCTACACTCTCTCAAAAAGGAGAATACACTTGCCAAGTAAGAAGGAGAGAGATGACATCTGCAAAGTCTACACAATTGACAATAAGAGGTAAGATATATATTTCGATGCATTTTTACATGTCCAGGAACAATGTTAGAAAATGTTCAATTCTGTTATGCTGTTTATCTGTGCAGAGCCACCTAAACCAGAACTGTCAATCACGCCTCAATGGAAAACATTTTACCCGACTGAAAAACTGACTCTGAAGTGTTCAGTCAATGAAGATTCAAATAAATGGGACTATGAATGGTTTAGAAATGGAGCTCGGCTTCTCGAGGATAAGGATATTTCCTTTTCTGGAAACACACTCTCCATCAGCTCAGCTAAAGCAAGTCATTCAGGACAGTACACCTGCAGAGGAAGACATCTGACGAGAAAGCCAGTGACTACAAGACAAGCTGAAACTCTGCAACTTCATGTTAATGGCAAGTAAAACTGCTTTTGAAAATATTATATTTTATGATTGATAAATATGAATGAAAGCACCTTAAAGTTCAGTTTAATGACATCAATGAGAAAAGGCCAATAAAATTGGCAAACAAAATTTGCATAGCTGGTCACACCACTGACATCCGGGTATAAACAGACCAGCATGGCATTTGCTCACTCGTGCTCTTCTTCGGAGCAATGCATTCACCTCTCAATCTCCTCGTTGTTGCATCTATTGGCACAAATGGCAGTTTCTCCTTTGCCCATACACAGATACGTGTAGTGAGAGTACCCCTGGGTGCTTCAACGGTGATCTTTGCGAGCAAATTTCCTCTTAAAAGAGCAATTTCTCTAAAAGAGCTTCACAGATGGATTTGTGTGTTTATAACATGACTTTTCATCCTGTCACCTCAACTGCTTCCCGTCCTGGCCCTTCTACTTCCGAGTACGAGGCCAAGATGAGGCGCACTGAAGGAGAGCAAGGAGATGTTGAGGGAGCAGTTCTGCCAGATGAATTCCCGCGGACCTCTCATTCCTCCAACCGCACATATTCTCCAGTAGACTTTCTGATTGAGTTCGAGACTGTGCGTTCAGGGCTTGCAATGAGCGTGAGTTGTCTATTGCAGCATCAGAGGGAGGGTCTGACCGATCGGAAGCAGATGACTTGACTAAACCGGCAATTATGCAGGCTTGGGCCCCCTCGCGCATTTTCATGAATTGGTGTTCTTCCCATGGGAATAATCCTCAGAGATGTGGCATCGGATCTATGCTATCCTTGCTCCAAGAAGGCCTGGACAGGCCCCTGTCTGTGTCTACACTCAAGGTGTACATGGCCACTATTGCAGCGAACCACAACACTGTAGATTGCAGATCAATAAGGAAGCATGATCTGGTTATCAGATTCCTAGGAGGCATCCGGAGATTAATCCTCAAAGGCTGTGCCTCATCCCCTCTTGGGATCTCTCAGTGGTCCTTCAGGCCATACACAGAGATCCGTTTGAGCCCCTTCAGTCAGTTAGACTTAGTGCCCTCTTTCAGGCCAGCAGTCTCTCATGTTATCCTGAGACCCTGGCTTGGATATGTGCCCAAGGTTCTCACCACTTCTTTTAGAGATCATAACAGTTTCATCTAGAGTTGTGAGCACTAGCTCTTAAACTCAGGTAGCTGGTAGGGTGTAGAGCTTGCATTTAGCCCTTTCCCCTCTCTGAGGTGATAATGTGTGCTTGAGTCCAGTTCCTTCTTATGAACCCTGGACTACCCTTCCATCACTCAAGCACTCCCTTACATAGCTGAGTTTAGTGGAGGAACTCGCTATAAGAATCCATTATGAGTGAGTATCCCTCGAGTGAACTCTCATAATGGATTAGTGCTCCATATGTTGTGGCTCCCTTTGGCAGCCCCATATGTGCACTGTAAAAAATTGTTCTGTAAAAAAACGGTAATGTGCTGGCAGCAGAGTCGCCAGCAATCTACTGTAATTTTACAGTATTCATACTGTGAAATTATTTTACAGTTTATTACCGTAAAAATGAAATGCAGTATAATTCTGTTTTTTTCAAATTTACAGTAAAATACTGGCAGCAGAGTCGCCAGCAATCTACTGTAATTTTACAGTATTCATACTGTGAAATTATTTTACAGTTTATTACCGTAAAATGAAATGCAGTATAATTCTGTTTTTTTTTTTCAAATTTACAGTAAAATACTGGCAGCAGAGTCGCCAGCAATCTACTGTAATTCTACAGTATTCATACTGTGAATTATTTAACAGCTTTTTCCTGTAAAAATTAAATGCAGTACATTTCTGTGATTATTTCAATTTACAACATCATTATGGTTACTTTAAATTGTAACTCTTTATTGTACAAACTCTTTATTGTACAAAGGCATAAAATTATAGAAATAATTGGACTGAAGATTCATTACTTATTTAATTTATTTCAAATCTTTTTTAGATTTATTTTAAATCTAATGTTATTTTATGCCTTTGTAAAGAGTGAATTTAAAGTAACCAATGATGTTGTAATTAGATTTACAGTTGAACATTATTGTTCTGTGAGCTACACACATCTACTTAAAATACATTATATTGAAAGATCTAAACAAGCAAACACTTAAAGGATATAAATCAAAATAAAGTTTTATTTAAAAGAGCAGTCAACATTTAACAAGGATTCAAAACTAAAAAATGGTTAAAAAAATGGTGAAGACAGATTTTGGCTAATAAACAAAAACTTAAAAATAAAAACAAATAAAAAAAAATAAATAAATAACAGACACAAACATAACAAAATAAGTTACAAACATGACAACCTGAGGTCAGACACATTAAACATTTTAACATTTATTTTTTTTTTTACATTTTTGTATCTGCACTACTCAGAACATGCAACAAATTTAGTGAAACATTTTAGTGAAAAAAACTTTTGTTCAGGGTTTTTTTCAGCACTTGTATAAAACATTCCAGTGAGGAGGCTTGTGTACCTTTTAAAGAGTTCTAGTCCTAGGTGAATGACTTCAAGCCATTTGTGTCATTTTACACCCACTTAACCATGACGACCTGGCTGCATGTTGTATCCTGAGGTATTCCAACTGGTACCTCTGTAAAACATCAGCAAACAAAATATTTTATCAAAATAACTCTAGAATTGTCAATGTAGAGTACAACCCAGATAACAAGGAGATTGCTGATAGTGTTGACTAACAAAAGGCTTACTGCATGTCTCAAGTCAATATGTTGACTCATTTTTCCATAACACTAACTATTTTTTTTACACGTTTCTACTGTTCAGATTCACGGAATGGTCCATGTTTATATTACAGCACAAAATTATTCCTAAGATGTTACCTTTTGTATAGATGTAATGAAACTGAATAACTAACACCCAGACAAATGTCCAGCTACAATGGAATCAACTGTGGTTGGTCTAATTCAGTGGTTCTCAACCTGAAGTTGAATCAGGTGTGAAAGATTAGGGAGACATACAAAATGTGCAGGGCTGGTGGTACTCCAGGACAGGTTTGAGAACCACTGGTCTATTTGATTTGATAGCATTTCATTTTTTACTGACCTATATGAAGTCCCACTGAAAGTCGATTAGGTTCTTCAATAGTGTGGAGACGTGCATTCACTGTGGAGATTTTTTTTCTGGACAATCGCCCCCTGTCCTCTTCGAGGTAACCTTTCCCGGGTGGCCTTTGTGCCTTTTTCAGGATTGATGCCAATGAAGCGCCTGGAATTACAATCGTCAGAGAATGAATGAAAAACTATAAGGAACACCTTGTAAACTTAAAAGGGTAGTTTGGGTTTTGCACATTATGTTAATAACTAGTAATGACATCATGAGGTATTTTGTCAAATTTTGCTGCCTGTTTTTCTATATCTTGGAAGTAATTTACTTGTTAAAAATTACAAGTGTATTACTATGCACAGGAGACATTATTATGCCTCTATTCAAGCTTATATGCAGTGTGATTTGAAAATCAGCTCCACTGCAGTAATAATCTAGCATAAAAATATATATATATATAAATAAATATGCAGCGAGATCAGACAAAGGCATCAAGCAGCTCATGTATTTCATTTGTATTGTTCTTTTAATTTTTTTGTTGTGTTGTGGCTTGCAAAGTTTTTGTTAACTGACCCCCTGTTCTGCTACTCATTTTTGCCTAGCAATAACCTAGCTGGCAGGGAGATTTTTTGCAAAGTAACAATTATAACTCAAGAAAAGCTATAATGACGAAAAGCAAATTCAAGCAGTCTCACCTCTGAATGAATTCCAGAGTGCAGGCAGCTTCTTCTTGATATAGGAGGTTAAGCATATAGTAGATTGCAAATACAGAATCAAGTCCCGTCAAAAAGGTTGATGTGATGCCTTCAGATATGACACGACCCTCAAGCGTGATCATCCAGCACCCAATAGTGACTTGACCTGTTCCACCTGAAACTTCCAAGTAATAGCAACATGCATCTCACCTTGCATAACCATCTGTACATTCAAAGAAAAATAGCAATGTAATATGTCTATCAATGAAATGTATACCAAGTAGAATCAGGAGAGGACTTGCAGGTACAGTCAGGGTTGTCTCAACGTCAGCTGCAGTGGCACACACCTGTTGGGAACAGACATTATAAAAGATGATTTTAAAGGGTTTAGACAAAGTTTAGAAATGATTCTGTAACTGAGTCTCTTCTGAGAGATTTGGCAAGGTATTGTGGATGTCCCTTGATTTCTTCATTCAAATTAGTCATTATTCTGGAGTAAAGGGAAAGAATGGTGAAGAATTATCACTGGTGTGCTATGGACAGAGTACTCAGGTAAGGGGTAGTAATCTAGCAGATTCTCCTGATTAACACAACTGTAGCTTTTATGCATCAGTGTAAAACTATTGACACCCACGTCAGGATGAAGCTCTTGTCACAGTGTCTATAAGGGCAAGCAACTGTTTTCCCCTCTCTGATGTGTATTTTCAAATGAGAATAAAAGGACTTCAAATTCTTACACTTTTCCCTGCAGAAATTGACATGACATTGAACTTCATGATACAACCTAGGCTTAACCCAGATTTGCCATGTCTGTAAATGTGACACCTAAAAGCTCGAAACCTTAGAAAAGACCTACTGCAATCTGGAAAAAACACACTTAAAAATTAAATTAGGTGTAAATTAGGTGTATTTTTATGAATTCATGTGCATGTGCCTTACATAAGCCAATACTGTGGCACAGTTATGACCACAGGCCTGACAGGGAACATTTTTGCTGTCAATTTGAAGAAAAAATAAAGCAGCCTACACAATTGCCATACAATTGCTCAATGCAGTCAATTCCATGTAAACAACATTTTGAATAAGTGTTCACACTAAACATCCTTTGATATTCGGCTAAAGAAAGAAGACAAGCATAATGGCTGATTTTGGTTACAACCCGTATCAATCTTCACACCTAAATTTCTAATCGCAAATCAAGTTATCAAAATATATGTTTTTGCTGTAAATATTAAACACAAAAACTATTCTCCTTTTAAACATATGCCACCTTTAAACTAACATTAAATAATCAACATTTCATACATCAAGTTTGTTTAGTGATTTTTGTGGAATTTGAAGCCATTAACAACGGGCAACAGATTGTTAACTGACCAGTTTTCAACAACGACTAACAGTCTTAGTTTAGAGATGATCTAAAACAAACTTGATAAAACCTGGTGACTGTAAATGTGTGTAAATATGTTTGAAATATTCACATTTCAGCACTGAAGGGCCATTTTAAAACCATACACTCACTAGCTCGACAGCTTGCTGAGCATCGATGTCATAACATTACTTCTGGTAATACTACCTGAATAAAATGCTGGTGAGGAATATAAGAAAATGCTTTTAATTACCGTATAGGTGCAGATGCAGGTCAATGCAGTTGAAGGACTTCGGATGGGGAATGTCGATGTAAAGCAGATGTCCTTCGAACTTGTTTCCTCTTCGGGAAAAAAGTGCTTAACAATTTATGTTTGTAAAATAAAAATCATCACAAGTACCTGACTGAAAATTAATTTGGATGCTTGAAAATGGCAAATTAACCAAACTGACAAAACATAACGCACTTTTACCAAACTTGTACTCGCACTTGTACACCCAATTAAAATAAATAAATACTGCATTGTACTGTATTTAACACAGCCCACAATGCATTGCAAACAGTAAAAAACTGTATTACTGAAATACAGTAGAGTACTGTTAAAATTGGCTGTAAATTAACAGCAATTTCTTAAACGGCAAAATATTGCCCAGAATGCATTGTTTTCTACAGAACATTACTGTTTTAATGGAAAACAGTATGTTACTGTCAGATTTTGGCCGTTTTTTTACAACAATTGTTTACAGTGTGTATTAGTCCACTGCTATGTTCCAAATGGGATTCAGTGTTTCCTCTAGACAGACAGTCGGTCTGTCGCTTGTTTCTGTGTATGGTAGTTCTCTACTTATGTGGAGGCCACCTCAGAAACCTTCCCTATATAGTATTCCATTTTATTGAGTCCATAGGATGTATCTCCACGTTACCTCTCCTTCGAGTAGTATGTGGTCTCTGTAATGTTCTTTTCCACTTGGGAAAATGAATGATTATTTATATAATCCCCAAACATTACAACCAGAATTTTCCAACCTCCATTTATTCTTGTTTTTCTCAGAATGAGAAAAGGCTCCAGCTGGAGGTGACCTCTGCCTTATATGGTGGCTTGGAGAGTGAGGTCATAAGTCTTGCATATTGGAAGGTTACGGGGTGGTGAGGTGCATTTGGTCATGGCACCAAGGTTTTTTTTCGTAAACAAAAACTAAGATGTAAACGATTGATTAAAAACGCAATCATAGGCTACATTTACACTGGCACAAAAAAATCAGATTTTTTTGCTCACATCTGACACAGATCGGAATTTGTTGCACACATGTAAACACAAAAATCCGCACGAGATCAGATTTTTTTGCATCCGATCTGGGCCACTTCCAAATGTGGATTTTAATTGGATAACTAACCGATATCTGGACATAAAACCTATGTCTAAACACACATATCCTACATTATATTTCTCAGCAATGAGGTGATAACTTACAAACTGTTTTTATAATTAAACCAACAAGCTTCACTATTAGTCTACTCACTTGTGCTCTCTCTCTCTCTCTCTTTCTCTCTCTCTCTCACATTAATTCATTCAAATTCATTCAATCTTACAGTGCTACTTTATTTCACTTCAGAATTCTACATCTAACGAGCTGTAGATAAAATAACAAATGAAAATTACCGTTATTTTCCGGTCTTTATCCGTTCAGTCAGATTTATCATGTAACAGAAGCAATCAAAGCCAACATTAAATAGGGGTGCGCTGATCTGATATTCAGTATCGGTATCGCTCCGACACTGGCATTTTCTGCCGGATCGGGGTATCGGTCTGACCGATCCAAATCCGATATTGTGTGTATACTATTGTGTTATTGTTAAGCCCCACAAAAGCCACAAACACATTATGAAACACCATAAAGTTTTCGTGCACTATATTTCAAGTGTTCTGAAGCCGTTACATAGTTTATTGTGAGGTAACTTACAGATGAATATTTAAGTCAAGGTTATGTAAACTCTCTTCTCTCCGCTGCGGCTGTCTGTCATCCTCCATTCAGCGTTCAAACTGTGTCGCATTCAGTTATGAGTCAAGACAATAAAACTCTCTGCAAGATTATTAAATGTTCCTAATATTATACTTGATCTGTAAATAAAGATAAATGGTTTTGCATAAAATTACTTTATCTTGCAGGACTTTATCTTCGTGCTGTTTTCAAAATCATGTTGGTGTCTGTTAGATCACAACACTGGACTAGAGAGCTCTATGTTCTTAACGAGCACAGTAACTGAAATTTAAAACTGTTAAAAGAAAAGGCTCAATAAACTATCGCACAGATTTAATACACTATGCATCAATGACTACGTTTACATGCGCACGAATAATGCGATTATTTCCAATAATCAGAGTAAGGACTTAATCGCATTTTGATGTTTACATGTCAAGAGCAAAGCTCTTACTCCCGTTTACATGCAATGTCCATTATTCTTATTACTTGCTAAGAATTGTGGTATTTTTTTTTTACTGCCATTATTCACATACCCCACTGGACTGCACGAATGATGGACTCAGAAAGAGCCGGGCCTCATTTATAAAGTGTGTGTACGCTCAGATTTGATCGTAGAGTGTGCGTACGCTTAAATCCACGCCAGCGCTCATATTTATAAAAACGGTCTTTGACGTGGAAAAGTGCTTAGCGTCACGTCAGGGTCTGAGCAGACGTACGCACTTTTTATTGTCGGAGTATTGCAGGTTTTTTAAAAATATAAGCTGTTCTTGTAGCTCGCTGTTCTAAATTATGATGATTGGTGATATTTTATGTTGATGATATTAATTAGGAGTCGTTTACAAGCAGAGAGCTGAAACCATTCAGTTGCATGCAAGCTCAAGATCATTTGTGATTCATAGATTTCACATCTGAAAGAGACGCGTACGCACGTTTTCTGTTCATACGTTCATTCTATGAATCGCACGTACGCACATTCGAGATATGATTGTACGATCAAATTTAGGATGGTTTCTGCGCAACATTTCATAAATGAGGCGCCAGGTGTTTTACTGACCGCTGTTTTAATTGATTTACGTCTAATGCATAATGATTTTGTATGGCTGTATTCCACGCTTTTTCGGCGCCATAGAAATGTAATGGAATTTGTTTGCCTATACCCTGCCGTCACGTTCTACTCGCCGTTTCTGGATGAGGGTAAGGAACAGAGACTGGTGACAGCTAGTTGTGTTTTCCCCAGAAATGCGATGTTTTCTTCCCCGCCGTCGTTTCTAATCTCCGTATTACAGGTGAGCGTCACGTCATTCATGTATGTCACGAGCGCATGCGCACTTTGGTCAGAGCGGCAATACTGCGATTAAGGTGTTTACATGCCTGTATATTTCGATTAAAATCGGCATACGCCACCTATGTTAATACGATTATGCTTGCTGCGATTATGAGTTTAATCGCATTATTTAGATCGAAGTATTGTGTTTACATTAGGTAAAGTTTAATCGCAATATTGTCAAAATCTCACTATAATAGCATTAAGAGGGTCCATGTAAACGCACTCAATATCTCTTCACTTTGTGCTTTGAACCTTTTTATGCGGACTTGCGGAGCGCTGAGACTCATGGGATGCACATAAGAGCTTTGTGCCTGTGCGCTGAGACCCCATGTTGCTTCAAGCGCATCATTCTGCACACGGGATGCGCATAAGCCCTTTGTGCCACTCTGTATTTGGAGCCTTTCGTATCATAATACTTTTGCACAATGAAAGATTATTAATAGCCTTTTTTATTCGTCTTATCTATCATATGTTTATGCCTCATTACTGTGCTATACATTTAAAAGAAATGTATTTTAATTTTACAGTATATATATTATTTACATATAAATATTACTTGTTTTTCATGAATGTATTTTAAAACAATACAAAGAGCAATGTACTGTATATCATTTTACATTATCATTTTAGATTTAGTCCTACACTTATTCACTTTTATTTGTTTTACTGTAAAATAATGTTTTTCCCCAATAATTTTAGATTTTATAAAATTGTGCACTCATGATTTTTCTAGAGTAACTTTTGCTATACTGAATTATCCACTAACCTAGTTTATAATAGTATTTTTGTCATATATTATAATTATATATGCATTCATTTGTTGTTTTTCTTTACAATAAAGTTGTCTATATTTAGTAGATTGAGTGTAACACAAAAAAAGTCATGATCAGGTCAACACACATTGAGGTATAAAAATTCAACACTAATTTAAAAAAAAAAACTGCCCAGGTATCGGATCGATATCGGTATCGGCAGATACTCAGATTTTTTGGTATCGGATCAATATCGGTTCTGAAAAAGTGGTATCGAGCCACCCGTAACATTAACCACTATAAGTTGGTGCTTTGAAGAGAAATAGACACGCAGTGCAACATGGTGATTAAATACAGAATAGCCAGGTTTAATTAATTATCATAAATAAATCCATTATTACATGTAAACCATTCAATACATTTTGAAAATCTAATTATATATATATATATATATGATGATATGTTCTTGAGTGTGGACTGGTTTAGCTTGAGTGGAATTTATCAGTGTTTTCAGCTTTCTGGTTATGTTGAACAGTTTTTACTCAAAGAAGAAAAAGATCTAGACCAGGGGCACGTCAAGTGATCGCAAGCGAGACTATGGATGCTCCAGAGCGGGAACAAAATGTCAAAAACAAAAAGTTGATTCCATTGCAAAACAAAATCCACATCCTGGCACTCACATAGCAAGCGAAGTACAAAAACTCAGTTCTCACTCTTGATTGTCTTACACCCTGACAAAGGCCTGCTTGGGCTGATACGCGTTGGTGTTTTTTAATATGTAGCTCTGTCTAATAAAAGTTTTTGTACTTCGCTTGCTATGTGAGTGCCTGGATGTGGATTTTTTCTTTTGCAATGGAATCCACTTTTTGTTTTTGTTCAAGACAGTTTTTGTTTGAAGGTGGTCCACTGTTTCTAATTTGATCTCTGTTGCTCCTAGACATAACTCCAAAAGCAACCATTACAAAACATGAGTGGTTTGAGTTGTTCTACACTGAGGAGCGAGTCCAGCTTCATTGTACCATGCCAGGAGAAGGTTGGGAATACCACTGGCATAAAGACTCAAAACTTCGGATCACAAATCCAGAATTGACCATCGACTCAGTATCTCATACTGACACTGGTGACTATCACTGCAAAGCACAGAGAGGAGACTTCTCAGTAGACAGTGAGACTCTACAAGTGCGAGTTGAAGGTAAGTTGTGTCCGTATAAACCCTGCCTTTAATGCTCCACAGAAGAAAGTAAGTCATACAGGTTTGGAATGACATGAGGATGAGTAAATTATGACAGAATCACTTTAAAAGTGTAGTTTAGCCTACTGCATGATATGCTTTGAACATACATGGGAAAGTAGAGATTTCACAAGTACATTGAATAGTTACTAAAACTGGTAAAAGTAAAAGCATTAAGGGTACTGATTCGAAGGCTCACTATGAAATATATTTTATTTAAAAATGATATAGTAACGTATTACTTTGCTCTTAGCTCGTCCACCTGCATTCCTGACTCTGGAGACTGAACTGAGTGACATTATGACTGGTGATATGACTCTGAGGTGTAACGTCTCAGACGGAAGACAGTGGAACTACACCTGGTTCATGAACGGACAGCAGCTCAATGGATCCTCAGATGTACTCAAAGTGTCAGGAAATGAAGAAACAATCAAAAGTGAATTCAAGTGCAAGGGAATAAACACAGAGAGACCGCTGTACTCCGCTCTGAGTGACGGCTTCATAGCCAGTAATATTAGTGAGTCATGGGAATATGTATTATTAAACCTGTTTCATATAATGTATTGATGTGAATAACTTTTGAATTAGAATAATATTGGAATGTTTTCAAGATTTTTTTAAATCAAAAATTTAGATTTAAAAACATTTTTAGTTTTTAGATTATATTTTCAGTGAGATTATACATATTCTGTCAACATGACAGATTTTTCCAGCAAACTCTTATTTCTATATAATACTGTATATAATGTTTGGAGGAAATGATGCTTTAACTCACTTTATCTAAATGTGTGCATTTTCCTTATTACAGTATTCAAAAGAAAAATACTGCTGGCCATCTCAGGATGTCTCGTCTGCTGTTTTGTAATCCTGATCATTGGATGCATCGTTCTAAAAATCACCCGTAAACCAGGTACAATCAGAAATTAATACATATACTTCTGAAATTAAGCTTCTTTATGCTGTTGGTCTTGCATGCGGTGTCTATTTACACCAAGAACCAATCACTGTCCTTGTGTCACTCATTGCTCAGACTTACTGCAAATACTATAGTACCACTTCTGTTTACACTAGGTTTGAGTTTCTCAATATATGCACGTTAGTGTAAACAGGGTTTTATTTGTTGATATTTACAGTTGGTTTAAACAGTGTCTACTATAATTTACACTCAGTGTAAACACCATTTACCCTCTAGTACACTTAGAGTAAATAACTATCTGCCTTAAAATATAAAATTACTTTTAAACACTTAATCCATTGATGTAATGAAGATTTGCTGATCAAGAAACATTTCTGATTATTATCATTGTTGAAAATAGTTGAGCTGATTCATATTTTTTTGTGGAAACATTTTAATACATTTTTAAGGATTTTTGATAAGTAGAAAGTTCAAAAGAACAGCATTTATTTAAAATAGAAGTCTTTCATAATGGTGTCAAAGTTTTTACTGTCACTATTGATCTATTTAATGAAAATCTTACTGACCCTAAACTGAAACAGTTGTGGTAAGGGTCAAACGTCACCCATGGTGGATTTGGTGTCACATCACACCTTAAATGGTTAAAAAGATCTGTCCATTGTACTGGATATCATGAATCAGGGTTGATTTATTGTGATTGTCTAACACTACATTTTAGACTTAGCATTTTACACTTAGCATTAGCTTGTGATTTTTTTGTTATTTTTTGTTATTACATTTTACATGTAAATATTTCTTACAAAAATTTTCATTTCTTATCATCAGGGGTAAAAAAAAGAGCACCAGATGACTTGTTTTTCTCAATGACAGACTCCAAGAACCGTAAGTTTTGGAGTGTACAGTATGTGTGTGCGTGTGCATGTGTGTGTGTGTAATTTCTCCGCATTTACATTTATATGGGTCTTTGATTACTCTGCAGAAACAGCTTCACCCATGAAGGAGTACATGGACAGCAGACCAACAGAGCTGGAGGGTATGTGCTTTTAATGGCATTGCAATCAAACCAGTTTGCTATTTTGCAAACCTTATACTTTGTAATAATATTAGGTGACAAACTATTAGTGACTCAACAAGTGAACAAATTCTCTGGCTCTTCTCATTCAGAATGTCAGGAAAAAGAAGAACTGATCACTGATTGTGCTTCAGCCGTTCATGAGGATGTGATTAAAGGTAAGAGACCTAACAAATGTATATCTACGAATCATATCATAATATTGTAACAGAAAGCATCATTTTGCTGTACAGTAAACTGGAAAAAAAAAAATCTGTAAATAGGTCACAATGCACTGTATTAATAGGAAGGAATTTAATTTTTCTGTATTTTGAATTTTGTTCTTCATTGCGTTGTGTTTTAGGGTTAATGGAAATGTCTCCTTTTTATTCATCAAATACAGGATTATGATAATGTTTCTGAGCTATGAGTATTATACAATCTAATTTAAAAAAAATATCACAAACGACTTTTACAATTTTTCTGTTAAAGATGAAGAAACACCAGCATCAGAAGCCAATGGCCTCACATCATTTAAAGGTAAAGTTATTGTAGTAGCATTGAGAAACTATAGCTTTAATTCATATTCTGAATTAGTTTTCATTTTTATATTTTCTGTTTTCATTTAATTTTTGTTAAAGTTTTAGTAGTATATATATATATATATATACATTTCATTTTTTTTTCTTATTTTATTTTTATTTCAATGTGAAGTTATTTTTTTTATTTTGTTTTATTTCATTTCCATTAAAGTTCATTTTTTTAATGTAGCAAATTTTTATGGTTTTAGTTAACTAATAACCCTAGTTAAACTGCAATATTTTAATGGCATTTTGGACTGAACAGTTATCTTTGGTGTTAAACAGTATTTTGAAGCCCAGTGCAATGTCAAGTTGTTTAGAAACAGACAACCATAAACTGCCTCAATGATTTTATGAAATATTATGCATAATATTTATGCACTTTGTACAGTCATAAAAACATAGTAATCACATAAATTATCCCTGTAAATGCAAATAAATAAGGGTTCCAATCCAGGGTTTATAAATGTACAGTGTGGAATCTCAAAACATGACTACTAACTATTAATTACCAAAGTATGAGCTTACAGTATGAGATAAACAACTTCAAGTGTGATACATCCATGAAACCAGATTATGAGCTTACTGTCATATTTCTGCCTCTCCAGGACTCTGAACCATTTTGCCAGAAAAATGAAGACAAGTGATTGTAGGAGGAGATGAATTAACGGACAGCGAGAAATTACAATTATCAGAAGAAAGAAATATTTCTGTATATATACATATTGCAAATATTACAACACAACAACAAACAAAAAGTATTGATTGCAATACATCTACCTGATTGTTTTGTTATTGTAATTTATTTGCATATTGAACAAAAGCTTTTATTTTTCCTCTGTATGAATGGCATATGCTTACTTTTTTATTATTGGAGATCTTTTGTTAACAGTTTTTATTTTTTTAATTAAGATGGTTTTATGTGTTTTGGTTGTGGATTATTTACATTTAAATAAACAAGTATACTCAATGCTACAATGATCCTTGTTTTCTAATTGTTAATAACAGTGCGGGTTTTTTATCAAATACCACTGTTTATTAATATTTACGCTACGTTTTAATGCCTCTAGGCTCAGAAAAAAAATGTCAAAAATAAATTTCGTTTACATAGATGATGCTAGTAGTAGTAACTAGCAAGAAAATTAAACATTTCTTAAAAAATAGTCTTGAATAAGACTACAAAAAAAGTATAATATATATAGCTAATATATTGTTAAATACAGTTATGAATCAGTACCTGGAACAATAATACTAACATCTCTTATTTCACATCTGGCAGCAGGAGTAAGTGCTGGCACATCCCACAACAACAAAAGAGTAGACATCGCCAAATACAGTCGCTTACTTTCTGTCCTTTTATTCATTTCAATACTAACATGGATTAGTGATAAAAAAAAATATCTATTAGAAAACAATTGATAGAAAAGAACTGGGTGTTTTGGCTGATTAGCCAATCATACACAAATTCATAAAAAATTCATCTTGACAGAAATCAAAAGTCTAGAGCTAAAGGTATTTTAATCAGTTGTTGTGTTTCTATAGACCTGGGGCCTGTTTCAATAAAGAGGTTCAACCAACTCTGAGTTAAAGCTTGAACTCTAAGTCAACTTAGCCTGAAATGGGAAACTCTGAGTTCTTAATCACTGTAATAATATCAGAGTTGAAAACTGTAAATTATTGAACTAATATTCAACTAATATAATGAAAGTAATGAAATTAACACCTGACTTCTGCAAAGAAGGCAGAGGCTGGGGGAGAACCTGCACCAACACCACGGACAGATAAAGAGGAGATGGTCAAGTATTGGAAGAATATTAATATCCAACAGGAAAAAGAATAATTGTTGAAAAAAAATCTAAATGATCCTCTACTGATGTAAATGTAACTCCCTACAAATTAATGCAGCCTCATCGTCTACAGGATCCAAAAAGAACATGCCGTTTTTGTCACTTTCACAGTGTCTGCATGACGAAAATATGTGCAATGAATGAATGTACCTGCACTGCAGAAAAAATACTTTTCTTACTTAGTTACTTATTTTTGTCTTGTTGTTTCCAATCAAAATATCTAAAAATCCTTAAATAAGATCCTAGATAAGAAAAATGACATAAGGTATTTAGTCTTTTAAGTGTATTTTTTCTTATTTTGAAAATGATCTGCCAATGGGGTAAGAAAATAATCTTGTTTCCATTTGCATTAAGATTATTTTTCTTGTTTTAAGTAAAATTCACTTAATTTACATTCTTGCACACTGCGAAAAGCATTTTTGCAGTGTGAATGAATGAATGAGGTATTTAAACATAGCTTACGCTTTAAAAAGGGGGAGGAGACCGAAATAAACTCTGGGTTTAATGAAGAAAACCTGCTCCCGACCAGGTTAGGTTCACAGAGTAAGTTACCATGGTAACTGACACTGAGTATAAGTTACCTCTCTTTCAGAAACGGGCTTGACTTACCCTGCTTTCCCAGGTTTGACAAACCTCCCATTCTGAAACGGAAAACCCAGAGTTTCCCTCATTTCAGGGTTAACATGCTCAGAGTTTTCACTTAACCTCCTTTCTAAAACAGGCCTCTGCATTTGCCTCTCATTGTTTACACTACATGTGCGAACTGGTGGGCGGGGCTAAACAGGCAGCGATGTAGAAGCAGGTGTTGATCATCTTCTGCAGAGGTGGTGTTTAGTCACACTATTACATCATAGAGTGGTACAATCCACAAGCTGTCATTTTGGCAGACTGCCTTCAATATAAGCTGTTTTAGACTAACTAGAAAGTTTTGAGTTCTGAAGCTTACAGTATGTTTTTATAGTGCAATGACCTCTTATATGTCAAAATATCAAGGGGATTTTGGATTCTCAGTTCATGAACACTTTAATATAGTATTATAATAAAACAAATATATAATATAATAAAAAAATATTATTAAAACAGAGAAATAAACAGTAATAAAAATGTCAGTAACATTGATAATTAAGCTATTAAAACATCTACAGCAAAAGTTATCAAATGTTAAAAGTTATTTTTTTATTGAAATGATACAGTGAGTGATGTATTACAAAACCATAAGCCACTTTTGTGCAAGTTTATATGCTTTCCGGCCAGTAGAGGGCACCATATCTTACTCTAAATGAAGGAAAAATTAACAATGACTAATTAGCTCACAGTGTTTCTCTGAGACTGATCTGAAACAGCTTTTTAGTCCTCAGCTTTTAAATACCCTGTTTGTGTGTGTTTGTGTTTTTTGTTTGTTGTTGGTTTTTTTGTCTTTTATTCCGTTATGTCATTAACTATGTGCCACTTAGGCTCAATGGAAAAACATACTTCTACCTACAGTTTTGCAAAACTCCAAAAACATACAAACACATACAATTCACTGCAGTTTTCAACTAAAATGAACACTACTAAAATGATCTCTCACTTATCACCTTTCCTGTCGAGGAAAGTTAACTGCCACAAAGTAACTAGATCATGTTGCCTATGTACGTTATACACTATATAAAAGTGTCCTCTGTATTCTCTTCCGGATCGTACAAGGTATTGAATGGCTTTTACAATTGAGTTGGCCATAACAACCCATAAAAAAACAGTACAAAAATAAGTGGCAGCGGTGCTTCAAAAAAGTACCTCAAAATCTGTCTTAGCTCATCGTATGATCATAAACTTCCCTTAATCGCTTAAAAGATAGTTTGGGGCTTTGGGGAAGATTCCCCGGTGTTTGTCATGAAAATGTGCCTAATATAAGCCAACTAGTTGGACATTGCAATACCTAAACTATTGGAGGATAAGAATGCGAGTGAATGTGTTATCCTTTTTTATGCTAGCTTATAAAATAACTTTGAGATTTGAGCTCGCCGGTAGTCTCGTTTCCAGATGTCCTGTAAAGTGAGGCTGCTTTGCCAGCTAGCACAAACTAAAGCCATTTCCCACCGTCTCTTCTCGTCTCAGATATATTTGCCATCGTAGTATATCATATCTGCTTGTCTTGCATATGAACTGATACAGTTTGGGCAACCTAAAACGGAGTTTCTAAATAAGTCATGATTAATTTATTCATTATTCATTCTATTTTGCTTCTCTGTTTCTGCCATGAGATTGGCAACCCAAGGTAACTAGGAATTACACAAGCTTCAGTCTGGATCCAACACTTACGAAGATCTGAGATGACCCAACACCTGAGAAGAGATGATGCCAACCCCTCAGAGGACCTCAGATGATGCCAACCTTGAACCAACATACAAAACATGACAGCTGTTTGTATTTTTTTTATCATTAAACTCTCAACTCAAGTATTCCTATTATAAAATTATTTGAGGTTTGTCTCCCTCTACTGCCTGAATTTTGTAACTGCAGTATAGACCGCACTTTGCAATTGCAATTTTAGACAAAAGAGGGCGCCAAATAAAAAAAAATTAAATAAAAAATAAAAAACACTTGGATTAAATTCAAGACATTAAGAAGTTATATTAAAAATGAGAAAAGTTAAGTAAAATTAGAGTCAGAAATATTTAGACACGAAATAAGCACTAAGCAATATTAGTTTGAGTAATGAGGTGAGACCCGTTTAGGGTTATTCCTGAGTTGATAAGAACAGATTTATCAAGGCTATTTAAAGAAGAGGAGGAGTCCCGAAGGTACATACTCAGAGGAGGTATAAATTGAACGTCCCAAAAGACATTGCCATTTCAAAGACCGGCCGTCTTGTTGAGTTTTTCCCAAGCATCATGCCAGCCAAACCAGCACCTATCAAAAAGTCAGCCAAGAAGGCTGCTCCAAAAGAGGAGAAGCCAGCAGAGCCGGCGCCCGTGCCCGAGGCTGCCCCCGCCGAGGCGCCTCCCCCTGAAGCGGCGCCGGTAGAAGCTCCCGCTGAAGCGGCCGTGGTGGAAACCGCTCCCGCTGCCGAGGCACCTCCTCCTGAAGGTACTCCACGCATCTGAACGATGCTCTTTATTTTAAACAACACATACCGGCTCAAATTGTGCCTAACCCTAACAACATCTCATTTAAAAGAACAATTCGTCGCACTTTAATGTAAATGTAAAATTTCTACTCACCTTAACGGTCATGATAATGATATTGTTCATGGACGTCTATCAGCTGTATTTTAATGAAAGAATAAAAGTATCATCAGTTGTGTCGAGGTTTCACACACGCCCTCTAATGAACAACATGCGTTACTTCCACTCACTTCACTAGGAATCTGACGACGTGTTTAGCTATCATTTACCATGGTAATGTGCCAAAACACCAAAGTTACTACAAAGTTATTTTAGAGTGTTATTTAGGCTACTAATGCTGTTTATTAACTATTAAAGTTTTATTCTCATTCAACAATCAGTTTTTATTTTTAGATTTTATTTTTTTGTGTGTCTATATATATTTTGTGTGTGTACATACAAATACATATAGGCTATATACATACATACTATTTAGCTGCTGTAAAATGGTAATGAATAATATATAATGAATAAAATTCTATAAAATAAATGCAGATTTTTTTCCAGGTAGCTTGTAGTAGTATATATATTTATTAATTTACTTACTTACTTAGCCTACTAGTGTCTAATGGTATATCTAAAATACTAAAGTTTTATTAAGTAGCATATACTGTATTAAATCTATCATTTTTGGCAGAGAATAAGGCTATATGATTAAATTATGTGTCATTTTGTGCAGCTGTTTTTTTTATTAAGGAAAACTGAATACATTTTCTAAACATCCACATAATGCTAATTGTAAAAAGAAAACTTAGGTGTTGGCATTACAATAATTACTTATAATAGATAGCCTGAACTGTCACAAAAATAAATATACTAATTATTATAGATGTGTGTAGAAGTTCCCCTAATATGTGTCTAAACCCAGAGTTTCCTCAGAAGCAAATTAATTAAACAGGAAGCACCTGTGATTTGATCCTTGTCTTACAGCAGCATTGTAATTTATACCTTCCTCTAACGTGTACCTAACATCTTCTAACATTTATTTAACATGTAACATTAGCCTTTGCCCCTGCTGCTCAGGGTTAACCTGCTGCCCGAAAGACGAAACCTCAGCATAGACTATATGAATGACTATTACCCTGTTGAAATGATTTAGGTTTTGCATAAGAGTACAAATTGCATTTTATCATCTCACTTGTACAATATTGAAATCATGTTTAATTTTCAGTTTAATTTTCAAACTCACATCTCAAGATCAAAACAAACTCCTCTCCCCTTCTGCATTTTGTTTGATCTCTTTGCCTATTTTGACACCTTAACATTGTTCAGATTTCATCATTTTACAAAGACTTCATCCAGCAGTCATCTGCCAGAGCAAATGTTGCATCTTCTGTAAACTGGTGGCCTGCTGAGTGTAAAAACCACTGATCACCAACAATGTGTGCTGTCAGCCAATTCTAGAACAGGCTGTGGTTGATGAGCGTGTCTCACTGCATGCTGAAATGAAATGTCATGACTTTTCATTAACGTCTTCAGTTGCTGCCAAGGAAACCAGTGTGACCACTGCATGAGGGGGAGGTTATGTTAGGTTAAGGTAAGTAAGTATATATATCTGCTGAAGTTTGTGCTGTGGAAGAAGGTGCTATTCCTGCGGCTGTTGCTCCATGACGCTAAACTTTTATTACTAAAAAAAAAAAAAAAAGAAGCTTATTCTAAACAGTACTAATCTAGCGATATCTCCAGAGTGGCACTGCGCTAATGGAAGTCTAATGATTTGCTATCAGGCCCTGCTGAGGAAGCTGCTCCCTCCACTGATGCTCCAGCTGAGGGTAAATCATTTTGGTTTGGTCATGAGTTTTAATTATTCCATTTCAATTTGGATCCAGATGCTTTATAATGTGAGATACACCCTTCAGAAAAAGAAAATTCATAAAGTTTGTTCTCAAATGCTTTGATTGTGTTGTTTTGATTTTATTGACATATAGCAGTGAAATCGTTGATGAATGTGAATGAATCAAACTCTGAATACTAATATTCCTGCATATTTGTTCATCAGCTGCTCCTGCTCCTGCTGAAGCTGCACCTGTAGAAGAGCCACCTAAAGCACCAACACCACCTCCTCCAGCAGGTAAACCATCCATTCACCAAATCCGTCCATTCAACCACCCACCCAAGCATCCATCCATCCCTCCATCCTATTCAGCCATCTACCCATAAATCCACACACCCACCCAATCAATTAATTATCCACCCAATCCATCCCCACAGTCAATCAATCATCCACCCAATCTACCCATCCATCCATCCATCCACCCACCCCATCTTTCCACCCATTCATCTATCCATCCATGAATGCATCCATCCCCATCCATCCATTCGCCCAATCAATCATCTACTCAATCCATCCACAAAATTGACCCCACATATTCATCCATCCACCCAATCAATCAACCTATCCACGAATCCACCCAATCATCCGTCCATCCATGCACACATCCACCAAATCCACCCAATCCATTCCTTCTCCATCCATCCACCCAATCCCACCTACCCATCCATCCATTCGCCCAATCATTCCATCCACAAAATTGACCCCACCTATTCATCAATTCATCTGTCCTATCAATCCATCCACCTACACAAACAATAAATCAATCAATCACTCTATCCATCCATACATCCATCGAATCTCCTCAATCATCCATCCATCTACCCAATCTACCCACCCATTCATCCATCCATCAGCCCAATCAATTTATCCATCCACAAATCCACCTAATCAACCCCACCTATTCATCCATTCATCTGCTCTATCAATCCATCCATCTACCCAATCAATCAATCCATCCATCCATCCGTTCATCCATCCATCATATCCTTCTTTTAATATTTTCAATACTAAAGAAATGCATGTGTTTTTCTGCTATGAATTCATTGTATATATGTCTAATGAATGTGCAGTGCCCACAAGCGCCCCTCAGAACCTCAGTGTGGATGATGTCAATGATACCTCAGTCACTCTTAAGTGGAGATCCCCGGAGAATATTGGCTCTGGGCTGGATGGATACACCGTGGAATACTGCAAGGAAGGATGTGCGTATATTCTCTCAGTATTGCTGATAAGCTCTTTAGGCTGAGGGATTGGGTTTCAATCATTGTGCCTTCTTCTTGAAACTGAACCATGTTGAACTATCAGATGGCATCAGAAAAGTGGGTTATATGACAGTCTGTTATAGCACCTGTCTTTGAGATGTCACCACAGACTGATTTATAGCTAGCTCCTCTAGGTCTCCCTATTAGGAAGGGATGCTTTCAACCAACTGTCACCGTATCTGCACACCCCACATTTAGATTTGTGGATGTATCCTGACATCACCACTAGTGTGTTTGGAAATTCATATTTGATGTTTATCTGGGTAGTTGATGTATAACATTCACACGCTTTTGCTGTAAACAATGAGATTTTAGGTTTCAAATTTTTAGGAATGTATAATGTATTATCAAAATAATGTAATGCATAATTTATAATCACCTTTTTGCTTTTACTACTTGATTTGATATTTTCCTGTGGTGACAGTTTTTTTTTTAAAGTGCAATAATAAAAAAATAATAATAATAATAAAAAATATATATATATATATATATATTATGCTAAAACTATTAAAAGCCATGCTAAAAAGTTTTTTAGTTGTACATGAAATATAGCATTTTCCAATTATATTTCATGTCAAACTGCAGTTAAGTCTACCCTTTATTACCTAGTTATATGAATATTTTAAGTTTATATTGTCAAAAAGTGTATATTGGCCGTTATAAGTTTATATTGTCAAAAGTTTCATATTTATTACTATTATGTACATATATTAAATTTCCATTATGAAATTTATATTGTCATATGAAGTAAAAACATATATTGTTAAAAATTGGAACAATTTCAAATATTAGCATATACACTGACCAAAATTATAAACGCAACACTTTTGTTTTTGCCCCCATTTTTCATGAGCTGAACTCAAAGCTCTAAGACTTTTTCTATGTACACAAAAGGCCTATTTCTTGTTCACAAATCGGTCTAATCTGTGTTCACAAATCGGTGAGCTAAATCTGTGTGCCGAGGTGAGGCATATCAAGATGCTGATCTCCTGATTGCCGAGATTGCACAGGTGTGCCTTAGCTCACAGGTGTGGCATATCAAGATGCTGATGTCGCAAGTTTTGAGGGAGCGTGCAATTGGCATGCTGACTGCAGCATGATTATTGCACAGGTGTGCCTTAGCCACAATAAAAGGCCACTCTAAAATGTGCAGTTTTATCACACAGCACAATGCCACAGATGTCGCAAGTTTTGAGGGAGCGTGCAATTGGCATGCTGACTGCAGGAATGTCCACCAGAGTGGTTGCCCTTGAATAGAATGTTAATTTCTCTACCATAAACCGTCTCCAAAGGCGTTTCAGAGAATTTGGCAGTACATCCAACCTGCCTCACAACCGCAGACCACGTGTAACCACACCAGCCCAGGACCTCCACATCCAGCATCTTCACCTCCAAGATCGTCTGAGACCAGCCACCCGGACAGCTGCTGCAACAATCGGTTTGCATAACCAAAGAATTTCTGCACAAACTGTCAGAAACCGTCTCAGGGAAGCTCATCTGCATGCTCGTCATCCTCATCGGGGTCTCGACCTGACTGCAGTTTGTCGTCGTAACCGACTTGAGTGGGCAAATGCTCACATTCGATGGCGTCTGGCACTTTGGAGAGGTGTTCTCTTCACGGATGAATCCCGGTTTTCACTGTACAGGGCAGATGGCACACAGCGTGTATGGCGTCGTGTGGGTGAGCGGTTTGCTGATGTCAACGTTGTGGATCGAGTGACCCATGGTGGCGGTGGGGTTATGGTATGGGCAGACATATGTTATGGACAATGAACACAGGTGCATTTTATTGATGGCATTTTGAATGCACAGAGATACCGTGACGAGATCCTGAGGCCCATTGTTGTGCCATTCATCCACGACCATCACATTATGTTGCAGCATGATAATGCATGGCCCAATGTTGCAAGGATCTTTACACAATTCCTGGAAGCTGAAAACATCCCAGTTCTTGCATGGCCAGCATACTCACCGGACATGTCACCCATTGAGCATGTTTTGGATGCTCTGGATCGGCGTATACGACAGCGTGTTCCAGTTCCTGCCAATATCCAGCAACTTCGCACAGCCATTGAAGAGGAGTGGACCAACATTCCACAGGCCACAATCAACAACCTGATCAACTCGATGCGAAGGAGATGTGTTGCAAATGGTGGTCACACCAGATACTGACTGGTTTTCGGACCAGTCCCTCCCCCCCCGGATCCCCCGAATACAGTAAAACTGCACATTTTAGAGTGGTCTTTTATTGTGGCCAGCCTAAGGCACACCTGTGCAATAATCATGCTGTCTAATCAGCATCTTGATATGCCACACCTGTGAGGTGGATGGATTATCTCGGCAAAGGAGAAGTGCTCACTAACACAGATTTAGACAGATTTGTGAACAATATTTGGGAGAAATAGGCCTTTTGTGTACATAGAAAAAGTCTTAGATCTTTGAGTTCAGCTCATGAAAAATGGGGGCAAAAATAAAAGTGTTGCGTTTATAATTTTGGTCAGTGTATATCTACCCCATACAAATATATATTTTTATATATATGTAATACATTTTTTATATATATGTAATGTACATGTATATCCATCCTAAACCCTGTCAAGAAACACTGATATTATATAAGTAAATATAATATGATAGACATGCATTTAAAAAATGTATAAGAAAAACATATATAAACACAGATTTTTGTATATGTTGTTTTAATTTGCATTTTATTGTTAAAGTTAAATATATAAATAAAGTATATATTGTTGAAATATGTTTGCTATCATATAATACCATATAAAAAAATCATATACATATGTACAAACACATATTTTACAATTTATATCTTCAGCTACCCAGAGAATGTATATATGTGAAAATTATATAATGCCTTATAGGTAACATATATTGCAATACCACTCTTGAAATAGGGAAAAATATATGTCATTTCATTTTTGTATGTGGCCAGTCAGTCTATAACCAGTTATATATATACTTATATATAAATATATTTAGATTTATGAGTGTACTTTTGTTCAGATCTCTAGGAGGATTTAAAACTCATAGGTTCTCGTCATCTGTCCATTTTTACACTTTACAGCTTCTGAATGGGTGGTTGCCAATAAAGAGCTCATCACGTCCAACCGGTTTGTCATCAGCGGCCTGACATCCGGAGACCTACTTAACATTCGTGTAGTGGCGGTGAATGCCGGAGGCCGCAGCGATCCCGTCGCTCTGGCACAGCCCGTCACCGTCCAGGAGATTGTGGGTGAGTGTCTGTGCACTGTTAGACCTGCATGTGTGGGGGACAGATGAAAGTGAAAGGATGTCTCCGGTTACTTCACAGGGTCTGATTACTTCAAACACTGATTACTTCATAGTGTTATACATTTTGAGTGTATTCTCTGAGCCCTGGCTCATGTGGCTTACTGCCAGAGCTCAGATGACAGTATGTGTTTCCCCACCGCGAGGGGAGCGGTGGAAGTGGACGGCCTACAGCCTGTAGCTAGCCTACCTCTCCTGCCCTCGATGGGTTCAACAGCTGTGGGTATATAAATCCCATTGACTTGTGCCGACAAGAGCTTTCATTAGCATTTAAATTACAAACATAAAGACCTAAGGCTGTCAGTGCAATCTGAGCTCATGGCTGAGAAACACTGTAAACACATACTGTACATTTGTCTCCTATATAGAGTGAATGTACTTATATAAATGTGTTTTTTTAAAGATTTTTAATCTAAGGATCATATGAACTGCTTTCGTTGCTAGTGTGACTTTGGTGACAGGTGCATGGTCAAGAAGTGTTTATATTCAAGGCTTGGTTCTTTGCCCTTGCACTTCACCACTTTCATTAGAGGAACTTGACCTTGACTCATTTATTAGTTATAACTCCTGCAAGTAAAACATTTATTATTATTATTATATGTCAATATTCAGACATGTTCACAAGTCTCTGAGGTCCAAGTCCAAGTCAAGTCTCAAGTCAATATTAAGTCAAGTCTCAAGTCTCTGAGGTCAAGTATATTATTTTAAAGTGGAGTCATACGTCTCAATCTTTAAAGCGGAGTCCAAGTCACGTCTCAGTCTTTGTTCTATAAAACAGTTCTTTCAGCAGTTAACAACAGTTTTGAAATTTTTCACGTAATTTTCTCAAAAAATAACTATAAATTTAAGACAAATGAAATCAAAAGGTGTCCATTTATTAATTGTCAGATAAAATGCTCATTTCTTTGTAAAATTGAAATTCAAACCTAAATTTTAAAACAAACCCCAATTAATCAAATGAATTACACAAATGAAATAAATCTTTAAACAAACTAAGGCTTTGTGCTTCTAAAATGAGAGGCAACCACTAGTTTTAAACACAACTATATACATCCAGAAGCAGTTTTTCATCTAAATTGATTGTATAATTTCGAAATTTGAAAAAAACAAAATGGTCACTTTAAATATTCTATAAAACATTAAAATAAACAGCAGACAGAGAAGACAGGCTATAAGGCTATCAATGTAAATGTAATGCAGATTCACTCTCTGCCAGCGGGTGGCGCTTGAAACAATTAAACATTGTTTCCTTGGTTTCCGCTGTAAACAAAGCAGAGCTGGTTTGAACACTACTTTTAATATGCATTTATACGGAGGCAAGATGAAAAGAAAATACTATTTAAACTTTTTTTAAGACTTTCCCTCAGAGATACATAATAAACTCCTATACCAAATGACTCGTTTTTTACGAGTCTCAAGTCAAGTCCAACAAGTCTCGAGATTTCACGAGTCCAAGTCAAGTCCCATCTTTATTTATGCGACTTAATGCGACTCGATCCAAGTAAATGATGACTCGAGTTTCCAATTTCAATATTACATCAATATATTATTGAAAATAATCAAGATAAAGAGCAAACAACACATTCTTTAAATTTTTTTAAGTTGGATCATGTTTTTCAACTATCTTTCCTTTCTTCTAAAAACCCCAAATGAAAAAGTTGGGAGTACGGAAAACGCAAATAAAAAAAGAAAGTAGTGATTTCTAAATTTACTTTGACTTATTTCATTGCAGACAATTGAACACAAAATATTTCATGTTTTGTCTGGTCATCATTTTTGTATATACATCCTTTCTGTCATTCAGTGCAACACATTAAAAAAAGTTGGGACAGGAGCAATAGGGCTATTGAGGTTTGGTTAAATATTTGATTTGAAACAGTTATTCAACAGGTTTGTATTATGTTTGGTACAAAAGCAGCATCCAAGAAAGGTAGTCCTTTAAGCAAAGATGGGCCGAGGATCGCCATGCCAACAAATATGAGAAAATATTGAATGTTT
Organism: Schizothorax lantsangensis; assembly: GCA_027422415.1. Taxonomy (NCBI): domain Eukaryota; kingdom Metazoa; phylum Chordata; class Actinopteri; order Cypriniformes; family Cyprinidae; genus Schizothorax; species Schizothorax lantsangensis. The sequence goes on from CM049862.1 coordinate 7,093,060, forward strand.
AAAAACAATGTTCCTCAAAGAAAGATAGGAAGAGATTTGGATATTTCATAAATGCAATTTAAAAGATAAATTAATTTCAGTGCGTAAAGGACAAGGGCGCAAGCCTCTAACAACCGTATCTCCGATCCCTCAGGCGGCATGCATGTCGTCAATAAAGCGATATCACCACATGGGCTAAATTTGGCAAATGTATACCACAATGAATCCACAAATGCCAGTAAATATATGCCAAAAGGAAGCCCTTTTAACAGTGTCCAAGCGCCGTCGACTTCTCTGGGCTCGGAATCTGGGATGGACCATCACACAGTGGAAACGTGTACTGTGGTCAAATGATTAGGTAAGTCATCTATAATATCTTGAGAAATATATATATATATATATATAGTATTTGTGTGTGTACACAAATGTGTGTATATGTTTTCCAAGTCAACACGCCCCCTTGTGGCCATTGTGTTGTGCATCTACAGGCCACTGTAATCCTAGGACCATTTTAACCAAACATATTTTTTATCTTATTAATAATAACCCAAATAAGATAATGGAATCAACTCATTCTTGTTACGTAATGCTGTTATGAGGTCAAACAAGCCTGGCTGTTGGCTTAGACAATCAAAGAGAACTGTTCATCCATTTGGGTTTAGCAGGTGAATGTTGTGGAGGATGGCAGCGATTCAAGACATCACACAGGATTACATATGAGAACAGTGACTGTAAAAAGGGTTTGAAGAACAAGGATGAGGTTTTTCACACATACAAGCACAGGCTTTGGGGTAATTAGGTCAGGTATTGTAAGGTAAGCTGAAGGTGAGCTGAATGTGAACCTTCAAAGCCAACTGAGCGCTCAGAGTCCCATCAAGCAGTGTGTCAGCATGTCAGCAGTTGCTCTGGATCAGCAATGTGTGTCGCTCCACAGGTGTCAATTGTTACCTGTCATAATTTATGAACTTGTTGCATTGGAGTCCTGGGAAGTGAGGATTAGAGGTCTAGAGGGCTAGATTTGGGAAGCTGTACTTTGATAGTAACAGATATGCTGTGAGAGAACAGCCAATAGAGATTTAGATCAGAGAGGTCCAATGGCACAGTGCTGGCTGACACATGGTTGTTCAGGGAGAGAAAGTGAAAATTGAAAGTGTTTCATTTACAGACATGCTGGATTTATCCAGTTATTTTTTAAATATGTATATATATTATGAACTATTACTATATTATGAAGGATTTGATTCATTCCAATGTTTCTATTCTTAATAATTATCTAATAAAACTTTTTAAAATAGGTATAGTGTTTTAGTGCCATGGCTTATTGGTACAGCGCATGATCATGACATGTAAGTTGGAGTTTTTCGCATTTGTATCAATACATTTATTTACTTATCTAAAAAAGAATAAATAAATAATTGGAGAAATTATCATTGTTTATGAATGAGTGTCACAATGACAAACCACTTATCGCCTGGCAAACAACAACAAAAGTAAAAACATCCCATAGACTTACAAAGAAAGAGGGACCCAGACAACATCTAGAGACCAAAATATCAGACTCAAGAAAAAAATGAATATAGTGACCACATAATAAATTAAAAACCTCTCAGAACATCTTAGCTGGGCCAAAGCATACATCAGTTTTGATACAAACTACAGCATGTGTATCAGAATGCACAGCACTTAAAACTATCCTCCATAGTGTTCTGCAGTCCAACCTTAAAGTTCACGTCACCCTGGTTTCCTCAAGGAATATTGCAGAAAATAAGCTCTGTGACCAACAAAAGTTTATGGTTCTTATGATTCATGTTTTGTTAATCAAGATAATGTTAAATGAACAAAAGCTTTTAAGATTTTAAAAAAACTTTAGGCCTAAAAAGCTAACATATAGTCTATAAACAAACAGCCCATTCACATGACTTCACTGTCACTAACATTGAGCTTCTGATAACTTTCAGTCTTTATTAACAACAACAAAAAAATCCCCAAAGTTTGAATTAGAATAGTTTGCAAAAGTGTGATTATAAACAAAATGAGGCAGTAAAAGTGAACTAGTGAGTAGATGAGATTATCTGTTCACTGTGACTATGTTGAATGTCTCCGACAACCTCTGTAGTCCCATTTAGATTCTTGTTAGAAACTGTTTTTTCAAGACAAATAAAAGTTTTTAAAAAATCATAGTGGGGTATTAATCCTGATTTTATATCACAGAATAAAACGAGAAAATATCTACAGCTTGCGTTAAATGCAAAAGTTATTTCAGGCATTTAACCAAAAACGCATTTTCCCGTTGACTTGCTAAAATGCTAACGTTTATGACCTACTAAAGTACGTCATTTCTATTTCACTCTTAAAAATAAAGGTTCTAAAAGGGAGTCTTTCTCAGCTATACCATAAAATAACCATTTTTTGGTTCCCAAAGAAACTTGCAGTGAATGTTTTTTAAAATAACCTTTTTTTTCTTATTGTGAAGAACATTTTAATAATCTAAAGAACCTTTTTGTGAATTGCAAATGTTCCATGGATGTTAAAAGGTCTTCGTGAAACCACAGATGCCAATAAAGAAGCTTTATTTTAAGAGTGCTGATAGTGTGCTCAAACATAGGCGGTTCAAAGTTTTATTTTTATCCAGTATCTGCACTGTTTCTGTCCGGAGGGTATTAACAATAAACATGTATTCACACTGCTCTTATCTCTTAACCGCCTCACACAAGCACTCATCAACACAGACATATTTTGTTGTTGCATTTAGTTTGTTGTTGGCGTTTTTCCATTGCATCCGTTAATTTTTAGACCCTGAAAACAAGATCCAACAAATTAGCACAAGAAAATTCACATATTATGCTAATAATTACATTTACAACATGCAAACGTGCACATAAAACCGAAGTATACTTTGAGCTTAACATTGTGGCAGTGAGTATTGCATGGACGAGCATCACTTTTTCTTTTTTTCTTGTTCAGGATTTTTTTTTATGTATGTATGCATGTATTTATGTATGTGCGTATGTTAAATATATCAACTGTACACATTAAAACAATTTTTGTTTTATAATATGCACATTCTGTGAGCAATTTAGAATTAAACTAAAGTTTTGGCATTTCGAAGTTGAGGAAAAGTGTTCATTTTAAAAGTTTGTGTTATTTAACAAGTTTATGCATTTCAAAATAAGAGCATAATCTAAATCTAAATAAACATGCATTTTGTGCATCTAAAATTGCTCTTGTGCGTTTTTTTTTTTCTAGATCGGCCTAAGATCCGCCTGCCCCGTGCCCTGAGATCAAGATGCATCAAGCATGTTGGAGAACAGATCAATCTTGTTATCCCGTTCATTGTAAGTTCAGATTTTTCTAAGGCAAACAGAGCTGTGCTTCCATTGCAGGCTCTAATATGTTTCGTGATTCTCTGTTTTGTAGGGCAAACCTAAACCTGTGATATCATGGACTAAGGATGGCCAGCCTTTGGATACAAAGAAGGTGAACATCCGCAACAGCGACAAGGATAGCATCCTGTTCATCCGCAAGTCTGAGAGAGAAGACTCCGGCAGCTATGAGGTGACCGTGAAGGTCGACAACTTCGAGGACAAGACTAACCTCATAATTCAGATTGTCGGTGAGACGCGCTATGATCTAGAGACCGTTCATTTCAGTGCTCTTCTTGGACCTTGTCTATTTGTGTCCCACTTGCATTTTCATTCTTAGTTCATACCTTGACACCTCTGTTTACCGAGTAAGAGACCTCACAGTGTAAAATGATCCATACTAAGCAAGCTAAATCATTTTTAATGCTCGGCTGTCTCTGTGTAGATCTGCCCGGTCCTCCTGCCTCTGTCAAGCTAGTGGACTCTTGGGGCTTCAATGCAGCTCTGGAATGGACCCCTCCCAAAGACAGCGGCAACACTGAGATCACTGGATACACCATTCAGAAGGCTGACAAGAAAACTGGAGTAAGTAACTCCTTACTGGCACACCAATGCTCCCAGTAACAAGAAATATGTGTCAGCACTTCATCTACAGTATTAGTTCCTCACTCAGAAAATGAACAGCACTTCCCTTTTTATTTAAGGAACAGTTTTATTTGGGGGTGAGAAAAATCACACATTTGATAAACTAACTAAAAATAAAATGAACATAGTGTAAAATGAAATGCATCGTATGTTGGCATTCCTGCCCCCAAATGGAGATTCTGGTCTGTCACATATCTAAGGTCTTTTCAGCTGCATAAAACAATTACACAATGACACAATTTTGATATATTTACAATTTTATCAATATATAATGGCATGCGAATGTAATATAATATAACACTTATATTTTACAAGTGTTATTTTTCTGTTAATATATTATTTAACAAACACATATTTAACAGTATCCCACATTTTCTATGAAACTTTTAGGACATGATTTTCTTGTTATTAAAAGAAGAATTTTAAAAAATATGTTTACATATAGTAAAGACAAAAAATAGCTGATAATAATAATTGTATGAAATAACTAACCCCTTCAAAAGGGGAACCCTATTATTCTTAATACTGTCCTAAAGGTTACCTGGATGATCACGACTTTCTTTAAATTTTTGTGGCCACAATTCAGAATTTTCAATAGGAATCCACACATCAGGTATTTCAAGTGAGTATTTCCCACACATATTTCACAATGGGTACATTTAACAGAGTAATATTTAACAGTATCCCACTGAAAAAAACAAGTTTCACTAAAATTTCGCTAGTAATTTGCAGGGTTGCATAGAAAATACATGTCAACATATAATATTGATTTTGACCTGCTAAGGTTGACATTTTATGAAGGTTAATTACTGACACTGACCATTTGTTAAAATAATAAAATAAAAAAACTGGCCAAACTTCACCAACTGGCTCCTGGAAACTTCAAACAAATGTGTGCTTGTTCTGAGAGCTTAAACCACATCCTTAAAGGGATAGTTCATCCAAAAATGAAAATTCTGTCATTAATTACTCACCCTCATGTCGTACCAAACCTGTAACACCTTTGTTCATCTTCAGACCACAAATTAAGATAGACATCAATGCAACTGACACATTCAAGGCCCAGAAAGGTAGTAAGGACATTGTTAAAATGGTCCATGTGACATCATTGGTTCAACCGTAATTTTAAAGGGGTCATCAGATGCAAAACTCACTTTTACATGTTGTTTGAACATAAATGTGTGTTGGCAGTGTGTGTACACAACCACCCTATAGTGATAAAAATCCACCCAGTGGTATTTTTTTAATCTCTATAAATAATATCCCCTTTTTCAAATCAAGCCATTCTCAGCTTCTTGTCTGTGTGACATCACACAGACCCAGACCCCTCCCACGATAGTTGATTGACACTGCCGTCTTACCTTAGACCCGCCCTGAGGGAGCTGTGAACTGTCCGACTGCCACTGTTTTGACGCCAGAGCGGTTGTAGACAAGAATGGCTCCTAAGCGATTGAGGTGTTCGGTTGTTGGATGTAATAATGAATATAGCAGTCGTCATTTACTCCCGACATCTGAGCCGCTGAAGACTCAGTGGATTACTTTTGTTTTTGAAGGGAATGCGCCCTCCGATCTACCTAAATACGTCTATCTTCATAAGAATCATTCACGATCCAGCTTCACCAACAGAAGAAGTGAGTGTAAGGTTCTTTAATAAATCTTTGCAAATCGCCTTTCCTAATAACGTGCTAGTTAGCAAGTTTCATCACTAAATTCAGCTAAAGTAAACAGGACGGCTCGTCACCCCACAGAAGAGAGGGGCGGGGTGAGTAGAGCTCATTAGCATTTAAAGGGAAATGCAACAAAACAGGTTGCTGTGAAAAGAGCTGGTTTTAACAAGGTAAAAGGGGTATTGTTTTACACTACCATTGAGAAATTGTAACCAAAGTATGTTATAGATTTTTCATTAAGACCCTAAATAATCATATCAACTTGTGCAAAATGGGCATCCGATGACCCCTTTAAGAAGTTACGAGAATATTTTTTGTGCGCAAAGAAAGCAAAAATAACGAATTTATTCAACAATTATTCTCTTCTGTGTCAGTCGACATGCTTACAAGAGTACAATGATGCATGCGAGTGCATTCCTCTGATTGTAAACAAGCCACAGTGTATCTCGGTTCTACATCAGCAGCACCACACGCATGCTGTTGCGAACGAGTGGAGAAGACTGACATGGAAGAGAAGAAATTGTTGAATAAAGTTGTTATTTTTGTTTTCTTTGTGCACAAAAAGTATTCGCATAGCTTCTTAAAATTACAGTTGAACCACTGATCTATGATAATGATGGCGCTGTCGCTATCTATGATAATGATGATCTATGACACTGATCTATGATAATGATGGTCTATGATAATGATGGCGGCGCGTTCAGACGCAGCGGCTGCTCCAGGTCCCAAAGACGGTGCTTTTATGTCTTTTAATGTCGTCTGTTCGTCTCCAAATAGTGTAAATTTACCGCTGACTCATAAGGAAATCACTCCAAAACACATATATGATCGCCGAAGCCTTCTGGATATCGGCAACGCGTACAAACACCAACTCGCGCCGGCGGCTATTGAGAAGCTACGAGGCCTTTGTTTACTGCTGGAGCCGGACCTCAAGACCGCGGCCTCGCCTACTGACGCTACCCGCACAAGGCAGCATCGCAAGTGGTGTGAGAGAGGACGGAAGCGCGGTAAGCGCGGAGGTATACGAGCGAGGCTAAGAGCTAATCCCACAAGACCGGCTCTTCCAACACTCATGCTCTCAAACGTTCGCTCTCTGGAAAACAAACTGGACTTAATACAACTCAGTCGGTCTACACAGCATGAGGCAAGGGATTGTTGTGTGTTTGTTTTCACTGAAACATGGCTAAATGACAACATCCCGGACTCCGCCATTCAGTTGAACAGGCTAACATGCTGCCGATCGGACAGAGACACAACACTTTCTGGTAAGAGCTGCGGTGGTGGCTTGTGTGTTTATATCAACAAAGAATGGTGTAACAATACTGCGGTATTATCAAAACACTGCTCATCAATGGTGGAGTTTATGTTTGTGAAGTGCCGACCGTTCTATATGCCACGGGAGTTCACGGCCATTGTTATTGTCGCGGTTTACATTCCACCGTGTGCAAACGCTAAGGACGCGCTTCGTGAACTGTATTGCGCCATCAGTGAACAACAAACAAATAACCCCGACGGCTTTTTCATCATAGCCGGTGACTTCAACCACTTAAATTTAAAGACAGTTTTGCCAAAGTTCTACCAACATGTTAACTTTGCAACAAGAGGAAATAATACGCTGGACTTTGTTTACACAACCGTAAAGAACGCTTACAAAGCTGTACCCCGCCCCCACCTCGGGTACTCAGACCACATCTCTGTTATGCTAATCCCAGCATATAGACCACTTTTGAAACTCGCCAAACCGGTTCAAAAACTCATCACAATCTGGCCAGAAAATGCTACTTCAACACTACAGGACTGCTTTCAGTGCACAGACTGGAACATGTTTAAAGAGGCGGCCACCTACAACAACCACACAGACCTGCAGGAGTACACTGAAACTGTGACTGCTTACATCAAAAAGTGCATGGATGATGTGACAGTCACTAAGACCATCACCACACGTGCAAACCAAAAGCCGTGGATGACAGAAGAGGTTCGTGGGCTGCTAAAAACCAGAGATGAAGCATTCAGATCAGGAGACAAAGCAGCCCTCAAAACAGCAAGAGCCAATCTGTCCCGTGGCATCAAAAATGCAAAACGGTCACATGCTCAAAAAATCAATAATCACTTCACGGACAGCAGAGACACACGGAGCCTGTGGCAAGCCATTCAGACCATCACTGACTACAAGCCCCTGCCACAGGCCTGTGATGATGATCCATCCCTCCCCGATACACTCAACCACTTTTATTCACGGTTTGAAATGCAGAACGACACACCTGCACAAAAACTGCCCACACCTCCCAACGACCAGGCGCTCTGTCTGTCTGCAGCCGACGTAAGGAAGACCCTATCCAGGATTAACCCACGAAAGGCTGCGGGTCCTGACAACATACCTGGCCGTGTACTGAAAGACTGTGCTGCACAGCTGACGGATGTCCTAACAGATATCTTCAACACCTCGCTGAGCCAGGCAGTCATCCCCACATGTCTAAAATCCACAACAATCATACCGGTACCAAAGAAATCACCTGTGTCCCGTTTAAACGACTACCGTCCCATAGCACTGACCCCAATCATGATGAAGTGCTTTGAGAGGTTAGTCATGCAAAAAATCAAAAACAGCCTCCCCAACACACTCGATCCGCTCCAGTTTGCATAACGTCCAAACCGCTCTACGGACGACGCAATTTCCTCTACCCTCCACCTGGCTCTTACCCACCTAGAAAACAAAGACTCCTATGTTAGAATGCTGTTCATTGACTTCAGCTCGGCATTCAACACAATAATCCCACAACAGCTCATAAACAAACTAAACCTGCTGGGCCTTAACAATTCCCTCTGTAATTGGATCCTGGACTTTTTAACCGGAAGACCTCAGTCAGTCCGTGTCGGCCACAACACCTCGAGCACTACCACACTGAGCACAGGTGCCCTACAAGGCTGTGTGCTCAGCCCGCTGCTCTTCATGCTGCTGACCCACGACTGCACTGCCAAGTTCAGCTCCAACCACATCATCAAGTTTGCTGATGACACAACAGTGGTAGGTCTCATCAGCAACAACGATGAAACGCACTACAGAGAGGAAGTGGCACAGCTGGCTGAATGGTGTGGCGCTAACAATCTGTCCCTAAATGTGGAGAAGACAAAGGAGGTTGTGATGGACTTCAGGAGGAGGAACTCCACTGACCACCCCCCACTGACCATCGACAGCTCGACTGTGGAGAGAGTCAGCAGCACTAAATTCCTGGGGGTGCACATCACAGAGGATCTCACCTGGACCACCAACACCATGTCACTCTCCAAGAAGGCACAACAGCGCCTACACTTTCTCCGCCACCCAAAGTCTCCCACCACCCATCCTCACCACATTCTACAGGGGCACCATTGAGAGTGTGCTGACCAGCTGCATCACTGTCTGGTACGGGAACTGCAGTGCTGCTGACCGCAAGACCCTCCAGCGGACAGTGAACACGGCTGCAAAGATCATCGGTGCCCCTCTCCCATCCATCCTGGACATTTTCCTTGCACGATGCTCCAGCAAAACCAACAGCATCGTGAAGGACCCCACCCACCCCTCCCACAGTCTCTTCCAGCTCCTACCATCAGGAAGACGGTACCGGAGCATCAGAGCCCGCTCCGCCAGACTGCTCTACAGCTTTTTCCCCCAGGCTGTGAGAGCCCTGAACTCAGATCACCCCGCCCCCCTCTGAAACCCCATGCAAACCCCTACCTCCTAAAACATGGACCCCCCCCCCCCCCCCCCCCCCCTCACCTCATCAAAGAAAAAACTGTGAACTTTTTTTGTGCAATTCAAGTGTGCTACACACAGGTGAGTGGGCCCGTACAAACCACCTGTAGTAACACACTCTCCTCTATGCACTAGACACTTTTCTTACATTGCTATATGAGAAAACACAATCCCACAAAAGACTCAGAAATATATGTATGTTTACATGCTCATGCACCACTACAAATCATCTTATACTGTTCCCCAGCCAGCTGCTTGACTCACAATGTTTCTCTCTGCACATGTACAGTATTTATGTGAAGCATTCGCATAGTTTGTATAGTTTGTATTTTTTATCTTTATCTCTAGTTGTATAGGGTAAACATTTATATATAGTAAACTTAGTCAAAATCTGTCAGTAGGTTAGTTTGTGTATAGGTTTATAGTGTTTTACTTCATTGTTGTATGTCTGTATTTATGTAGCACCGTGGTCCTGTGAGGCACGACATTTCGTTCCACTGTATGTCCCCACATGTAGCGGAATGACAATAAAGCTCAACTTGACTTGACTTGAACTTGACTGATGTCACATGGACTATTTTAACGATGTCCTTACTACCTTTCTGGGCCTTGAACATGGTAGTTGCATTACTGTCTATGGAGAGTCAGAAAACTCTTATATTTCATCAAAAATATGATAATTTGTGTTCCAAAGATGAACGAAGGTCTTATGGGTTTGGAACAACATGAGGGTGAGTAATTAATGACAGAATTTTCATTTTTGGGTGAAATAACCCTTTAAGGATGTGATTTAAGCTCTCAGAGCAAGCACACATTTGTTTGAGTGTTTTATCACCAAAGTGATAAGTGACAGCAAGCAGTGAATGCAGTGATGCTCTAGGCCGTTTTTTTTATTTTGTTTTAGCATGTACATATGTTGTCATACTTCAGCGAGGCTTAATTTAGCCACCTGTCGGGCCTGTAAAATATAAATGAAGAGTCTTGAGAGTCTTGTATATGGACATGCCGTGTCTATCTATAAGTTTGTGTCTGGGTGCTCGAGGCATAGGTCAGATGACTTCTTGGTGGGAGATCATCAGGTTGTGAAGGTGTAAAGTGCTGACAGATAGAGAGAGAGCTGCATGATGACATCTCATTACTCTCACTGTCATAATGCGTATCATGATACTAAACAGCTAGCTTGATGTGAATACAAGATGTGCAGAGAACATGAAGTACAGAAACACCTCATCTAAAATCACTTTAGGCAAAACCACAACTGGTTCTTGTTGATATTTAACACTGTAATGAAAATCTGATTGTTTACGATCTATTTATTGGATGAAACCCACAGGGAAATATTTTCAGTCTTTTTCACAATTTATTAATAGTCAACATTCTATCCTGTCACTATCCTATCATTCTGTCCTCTCCTTTTAAATGCATACAGTATATCTGCTAAAAGAAAATACTAAGAGGATTGCTGTTTTTGGCAGGAGTGGTTCACGGTTCTGGAGCACTTCCACAGGCTGAACGCTACAATCTCGGACCTTGTGATGGGAAATACATACACCTTCAGAGTTTTTGCAGAAAACAAGGTTGGAAGGAGTGAGACTGCTGCTGTAACAAAAAATGCTGCTCATATTCAGAAAACAGGTAAGCTGACAACATCTCATTGTTTTAACTCCACAGCAGTAAGTAAAATGAACCCAAACATATTTTAGTGGTGGTAAAATTACTAAAGTATGGTCTTGAGTGCCTTGTTTCTGGCTGCATAAGTAGTATAATAAAATACACCCAGTTCATTCACCTAACTGTAAGCTGTTTGCTGTTGCCAAGCAATGTAGCACATTGCCCTGTTAAAAAAAACAGCATATGCTGGTTAGGTGCTTTGAAGCATGAAAGCTGGTTTGAGCTGGTTTAAGCTGGTCCTGAGCAGGAGCTAGTTAGGACCAGTCAGGACCAGTTTAAACCATCTCATAACCAGCTTATAACCAGCTTAAACCAGCTCAAATCCAGCTACCATGCTTCAATAACATACCTAATCAGCATATGCTGGGTTTTTTCAACAGGGAGGCACATGATGCATTCAATTGATCAACATTGTAATCAGTTTCACATAAATGCTGTTCTTTTGAACCTTCTATTCATCAAAGAATCCTGAAAATAAGCATCAAGTTTACAACATTGATAATAAGAAATGTTTGTTAAGCTGCAAATCAGCATATTACAGTAGAATGATTTCTGAAGGATCATTTGACACTGAAGACCGGAGTAATGTTGCTGATAATTCAGCTTTGATCACAGAAATAAATTACATTTTAGGATATATTCAAATACAAAACAGTTATTTTAAATTGTATTAATATTTCACAATATTCCTGTTTTTACTATATTTCTGATCAAATAAAAGCACATTTGGTGAGCATAAAAGACTTCTTTCTAGGGATGTCCCGATCAGGTTTTTTGTGCCCCTGATCCGACCCGAGTCATTGAATATTGAGTGTAATTGACTAGTGTTTGCTGCACGCTTCAAGTACATTAAAGTTACAAAGTTATTAACATTAATCAAATTTATACCGGAATGTGCAGAGAGTTTCTCAGGGACAGGGGCTCATATTGTAAAGAAAATATATAACCTATAAATAAAAAAACACATATATTCATTAAGGGCGATATAACCAAAATTTTAATATGATTCAATATGACTAATTTTATTTCACGGTAACAACATATATCACAATATAGATATTTTTGCTTTAAATAAGGTCTTTATGATATAAAAAAAAAATGATACTACAGAAATTTCATAATTCTTGTCACCAGTGTCAGTATCACAAAAAACTACTACTAGCCTAAATAAAATAAAATAAAATAAAAAATTAAAGCTCACCGTAGACAAGTTAACAGGCAGTGATTAAATAAAAATAATTACAAGCAATAGGACAACAAAGAAAACTACAGTAGAACAAGTAAATGACAAATGCTACATACATTGTATGAAGTAATCAAATGTATAAAAACACTGCATATTCTTCACTGTGTAAATTAAATATATATTTCTTCTTATTAAAGTTACAACTTTAATGTCACCCCATACAGACAGACATTCGTAGATGCAATCAGACTGTGTGGTCACAATTATGAATATAGAACTCACTGTTTCTCGCAATGTAGTAATAGTTCTGACTCCAGAAGGCACATAAATGCACACATGACCCCACAGTCAATAATAAATGTGGCAAGTTGTTACATTGCATGGTAACTGCAAACAGCCTACAAATAAACATAAAAATAATTGATATAATTGATATTAATAAATTATACTAAGTGAAGTGTCAACACATGAGGCCATTTTGTTGGCAGCAAATGCTGACAGCACATAAGTGTTCTCACTGTGTGAAGATAAGACTTGGCTCTGCCTTTAGTGCTAATGACAGTTCTCATTCCTCACATCAGAGCTACATGGGCTCTGCATAACAACATGGATTATGCTGCAGTGTTGCAAAACTGACAATAATTTAGCAGCATGCATCAGTCAGCTCTAGACATGAGTTTATATAAGATCAGTTAACTGTTACACACCGAGGCAGCTGGCACTGAACTGGTTACGTTTCTTAACTTCCAGCCTGTTGTAACTTTCTATTCCATCCTGTAATTTCAAAAGCATTGCAAACACAAGGCCTTTTGCTATGCACTGCCTTTATTTCATATAAATTCCAATTAGGGATGAGTCACAATGGTCAACTATTCAACTAGTCCCCCAACAAACTACAGTGAGGTTGACTAGTTTACTCAGAATTCTCTTTATTTTAGTTTTGATATGTTTAGCTATAATGTTTTAATTAGCATCATGCAGCTTCCTATGCTTTAGCTCATGGAAGGTAGCCCTTCAGGAGCAAGACTGGACACCCCTGATTTAAGGGGAAAAGAGGACGATTGACTGATAATCATGCAAACTGTATAACAGTTAAAACAGAGCTGGACAACAGGGCTTTGTCCCTCGAGATCTACTTTCCTGCCAATTTTAGCTCCAACCCTCATTAATCATACCTGAACCAGCTAATCAAAGGCTGTGTCTAAAATTGCCCCCATGCCCTTATATAGGGCACTTTGCCCACTATACCCTTATATAGGCCACTATTTGAGGGAACTGCCATTTGTAGTGGTGTCCAAGACCATAGAGGACATTTTTGAGTCCCATTCAATCCCATAATGCACTTCAGTAATGGGTGTACAACCAATCTACACTCAACGGCTAGACGCATGCACTGTAAGAATAAATTCCTGTGTCTAGCTAGAAATCTAGCATTTCCGGTACATTCAGTGTCCCCTCGCTTGTTTTCATTCACTCCTTCAAGTGGACTACATGTGTGTTGGAGCTAAACTCTGCAGGATGTTTGCCCTCCAGGAGCACGATTGGACACCCATGGCTTAAATGCATAGCTGCTACAAATATAGACATTCAGACAGACATATTTTGCTGTTGCATTGCACCCACTCTATGAAACATGTCCGACTGGGGCTCTATTTAGCCGAACCCACCAACCGCTTTTTAAAACCTGTAGTCTTGCACATTTGTAATGTCATGTAACAGCTATACCGTCTGCACAACTGTCAGTCCTGGCTGAGGTTGTTGTCCCATGTCCTGTAGGTATTGTCTACAAACCACTGGAGTACAAGGAGCATGATTTCAGTGAGGCTCCCAAGTTCACAGCGCCTCTCAGCAACAGAGCTGCCACTGTGGGCTACACCACAAAACTACTATGTGCAGTGCGAGGCAGTCCAAAGGTATGGATCATCTATTTTCTGCTGATTTGGTATGGTCCTCCATTGTCCTTCTTCCATGTTGTCTATCATGGCTAGATGTTTGTAGCCAAGAATTAACTGATGTGTTGCTACAAATATACTTCTGAAGGACTATCGTTGTTATTTAACAACAGCTGTTAATAATCCAATGATGGCATTTCAACATATCCAAGCGTCCTTGAGTTCAAGCTCAATAAATAGCTTAATTATACCCATAGCTGTAGTCATAAGGTACAAAAAGCCCAGTGCTGGCTGTTCTTGCTGACCAAGGAGACCAGCTGCTAGACAGTCATGTGGGGACTGTGTTAGCTTGTCATTCCCAAGGAGGGGGATGGAGAATCAAGTTTCGAGAACAGCTGAGATGGATGCAAAATCTGGGCTGAATGCAAATCCTGGTGAGTTAGCCTTCTAGGACACTCCAAAATTCTTGTTCATTAAATCTAGCTGTGATGAGGCCTGCTTTCTATTTCATGCTAACAAAGTTCCAGAGATGTCCAAGCTTGTCTAGGGCATGTTGGATGCAATTGGATGGAAATTTAAAACCTTCAAAGCCACAATAGAACATGATATGTTTCACAGAAGAACAACTCAATAATGGCTTCCTCAAGAGTAAGGGTACAGTGTTTACAACATGCTTCAAGCAATACAGTAACACACAGGCAGAGTTTGAGTTGGCAGTCAGGGACTCATAAAGGACTATGGCACTCAAAAGTCCTTGCTCTGGTTTGTAGTGCTGGGGCCCAATTTCCATTTGGCACCAACAGAGTTCCAGGGTGTCTTGAGCTTTTTGGATGAAGTTGGAAACCTAAAACCTTCATAGTCATAAGAGAACCCCATGATGCACTTCATAGAAAGATGCCGTAGATTATTTTTCACCCTCATTCCGTTCCATGTTTATCTGGGTCAGTTAACACCATTACGCTTTCTTTTTCTACTTTGGTGCTGAAAAATCAGGATATGTCTGAGACACAAGAGTTCTTGACAGTGTGATAATGTACAGTAAGTAAACATTGGAGTAAGCAGGCTCCTGTACTGTACTACAATACAAAACCATTATTGCATCATTACAAGCCAGTGATGGAGCCTGGGTATTTTCATAGGGGAAGCCAGGTAGGGTCCCACAACTTTTAGGATGGTTTGTCCACCCCTAGCTCCACACCTGCTACACGCATTCTACCAGGATGGTTTGAGAATTGTGTTGAGAAATGGTTTGTAATCATATTGTGCCAAACCAAGCTCAAGTGGAAAATGCACTTGGAACTGTTCCTCAGTTAATGGAATGCTAGTTTTCATGAGTCAATGGAATGATGCTCATATTTTTTGTCCAGATTAATGACTTGGACAGTCTTATTTGTGATGGGCTTGTTAATATTGCCAGTATGTGAAAGTCCACAAGTTGACTGAACAGGAGAGTCCTTAAAGTACACATGCTTCATTTTTTGGGAATCCAAGATCAGCACAGATGAATCAGATGTTCAATTAGACCCCCCCCCCCGCTGAAAAAAAAAATCAAAAAAAAAAATCAAGCTGGTTGGCTGGTATGAGCCAAGTTAACATTTACATTTAGTCAGGGCCTAAAATTAACACTCGCCAAGTGCCAAATGCGAGTAAATATCGATGCATTGGTGAGTACCATGTAACAGTGTCAGTCGTCCAGTTGGCGGGTACAACTTTTACAAATTATAACAATGCAATGAAGTGAAAACAACAGCCAGTGTTTAAAGAGATTTGCTGTGTCTGACATAAGCGAATAAAAAATAATATTTTCCGAAGACCAAGATCATTGTGATTACGTTAGCTGTTCTGTCATAAGCGACAAGAGCGAATCAAAATAATAGGATACAAATGGACTGAGCAGGTCAGAGCAGTGTGATGGCCAGCTTGTCCCTAGACATGGTTCTAATATATTTTACCTGAGAAGATATTGCTGCTTCATTTTGGAAGATTAACTTTTCCCTTCTTTATTCTTTATAACCCGAGAATGCGGCGACACATTCCAGGGATTTCGCCGCCTAAACGGTGCAGTGAAGTATAGTTTGAAAAGCTGCGCGTTCGGCTGGACACATACACCGAGCCGCTTCAGAGAGCTCACCAGTAGCGCTTCAACGGACGAAAACACGCACAATTATGTCAAAATGCATGGTTTTGGCGAGTTACCAAGTAAACATAGTCTTAAAGGGGTCATATGACTTTGCTAAAAAGAACATTAGTTTGTGTATTTGGTGTAATGAAATGTGTTTATGCGGTTTAACGGTTCAAAAAAACACATTATTTTCCACATACTGTACATTATTGTTGCTCCTGTATGCCCCGTCCTTTCTGAAACGCGTCGATTTTTTCAAAGCTCATCATTCTGAGAAGCGAGGTCTGCTCTGATTGGCCAGCTATCCAGTGCATTGTGATTGGCCGAATACCTTAAGCGTGAGACGGAAATGTTACGCCCCTTACCGTATTGTGATGCCGTGTCCCAGCGCGACGACACAAAAACAATAAAACCCATTATAAACGAGGCATTTGTTGCATCCAGTGGGGACATAATTACTAATTATAATGACTTATACTGTCTTTTTACGCGTCACGTTGCATCG
Source organism: Schizothorax lantsangensis (assembly GCA_027422415.1). Lineage (NCBI taxonomy): Eukaryota > Metazoa > Chordata > Actinopteri > Cypriniformes > Cyprinidae > Schizothorax > Schizothorax lantsangensis. The sequence goes on from CM049862.1 coordinate 7,109,822, forward strand.
GGCCGCATAAACATTACCATGTATGCATTTGTGATCGGAGAAACAACAAACAACAAGCTCTACTCTACACTGCTCAAAACTCACATTTGAATAGTCAGTAGCAGAAACATCAGAGTGTGCTTGCAAAGTTGGAATTGCCCAACTTTATAGAAACAGCCTTTGATCAAGCCAGCATTGTAGGCTAACGTTACTCTTCCAGGTGCAGGAAATAGTCCTCCGTAAAATGTGCTGCACACACTCTAATATTTGGGTTGAACTGTTCTGGAACAGTGTTGTAAATACAACTTAACCACTGATTTCTAGTTGTGTCCTCTTTTGGAAGCCCAAACAAAGTACTTTCACAATGAAACACAGGGTCTCCAGGACATGGCGCCGGCGGCAGCAACAATACTACAGTTAGAATAATAGTTCCGCCTTCTTTCATTGCATATACATATGGGCGGTGTTTTGCAAATCTTCCCACACCGTGACGTAGACATGTGGGGGCATGTTTAAATGAGCCATTTTAGGGGGGCGTGGCAGAGTCTTACCTTTTATATAGAATGTCTCTTTTGTTTTGAGACTTTAGTCTTTGCAACTTTAGGGATCTTATCTATGCACAAACAGCTTGTAACACTCCAAAGAAAAAGGAAAACTTGAAATTGCATCATATGACCCCTTTAAATGAGTTATAAAGTCTTAAATGACCATAAAGAGTTGGGAGAAAATCGGATATTTGTCAGATCCGCATCATGTGCATCAGGTTTTAAAGAGACAGCGCTGATTTTAAAGTGAAACCTGCTGAAGTCTGTCACTGATGTAAATCAAAGAACAAAAGAAAAAGAGAAATCCTTGGACTGTTCTAGTCACTGATTAACTTTTATAGCTTGAATAAAGATTGATCCGTATAGTTTATGCATATATAATATAGTTTATGTGAAGACTGTTTTAAAGTCTCTTAAATTAAAAGTTGTTATATTTTTCAGAGCCTATTAAATGTTTAAAAAAATGGCTTTCAATTATACTGTAATGTTGAAAGACTATAATTAATAGGGAAAATTGAGGGAAAATCCACCAGCAGGACAAATTAAAAACATTGTAAATATGTTTAATCATTGTAGTGGTAATAACTGCCTGTTTTTGCAAAAAGAGTTTCATGGCCGGTAAAATAAAAATTTGGCCGGTAAATTTTATCATGCCACTGGCCATTTGCAGGTGTGGCAAAAAGTTAGTTTTAGGTCCTGCATTTAGTCATTTAGCAGATGCTTTTATCCAAAGCGACTTACAAATGAGGACAAAGGAAGCAATCAAAATCAACAAAAGACCAATATGCAAGTGCTATGTCAAGTCTCAATTAGCCTAATGCAGTACACATAGCAAGGTTTTTTTTTTATTATATAATAAATAAAAATAAAACTGATAGAATAGAGGAAGCTAATGTTTTTGTAATTTTTTGTTCATTTTATAATAAATAAAAGAAAACAAATAGATAGAATACAAAAAGAATAGAGAAGCTAGTGTTAGTTGTTGTTTTTAAAGAAAACAAGCAGTTAGTAAATGAATAGAGTGCAAGTCTAAATGGGACAAGTTTTTTTATTTTATTTTTTTTTTTAAGAATTAGAATTAGAATAGAGAGTGCTAGAGTTAGAGGGTCAAATAAAAATGGAAGAGATGTGTTTTTAGCCGATTCTTGAAGATGGCTAAGGACTCAGCTGCTCGGATTGAGTTTGGCAGGTCATTCCACCAGGAGGGAACATTTAATGTAAAAGTCTGTGAAAGTGATTTTGTGCCTCTTTGGGATGGTACAATAATGTGTCGTTCACTTGCAGAATGCAAGCTTTTAGAGGGTACATAAGTCTGAAGTAATGACTTTAGGTATAGAGGTGCAGAGCCAGTGATGGTTTTGTAGACAAAACCATCTTGCCTTGAAAATGCTTTGAATTTTGCCTTGAATTTTATGCGAGCAGCCATTGGTAGCCAGTACAAATTGATAAATAGAGGTGTGACGTGCATTCTTTTAGGCTCATTAAAAAGTAATCTTGCTGCTGCGTTCTGGATTAATTGTAAAGGTTTGATAGGAAGACCTGCCAAGAGAGCATTGCAATAATCCAGCCTAGACAGAACAAGAGCGTGAACAAGGAGTTGTGAAGCATGTTCTGAAAGAAAGGGCCTGATCTTCTTGATGTTGAATAAAGCAAATCTGCAGGCCCAGGAAGTTTTAGCAATGTGGTCTGAGAAAGTCAGCTGATCATCAATCATAATAACTATGAGTGCCTAACTGGATGGTGAAATTGTGATGAAACTATGGGTTTGATGGAACCACAAGCAGTTCTGTCTTGGCAAGTTGAGTTGAAGGTGATGCTCCTTCATCCAGCAAGTGTCTTCAGCATAGCAGTGATATTAAAAGCCATGTTTCTGAGTGACAGAACCTAGTGATGCCATATAGACAGAGAAGAGAAGTGGTCCAATAACTGAGCCCTGAGGCACCCCAGTAGTTAGATGTTGCGACTTGGACACCTCACCTCTCCAAGATACCTTAACGGTCCTATCTGAGAGGTAAGACTCAAACCACTAGAGTGCGGTTCCTGAGATGCCCTTTTCCAATAAGGTTGACAGGAGGATCTGGTGGTTAACCGTGTCAAAAGCAGCAGACAGATCCAGGCTCTTGCCAATCTTAGGGCTTCAACAAATGAGAGCAAGGCAGTCTCAGTTAAATGTCCACTTCTGAAACCAGACTGGTTGCTGTCCAGGAGGTCGTTCTGTGTGAGAAGTTTAAGCTGGAAGTAGCTGGTTTTAGCTGGTCTCCCAGCCTGAGCAGCTAAAGAAGTGGTCAAAACCCCTCTAAAACCAGCCTGCAAATGAGCTATGACCAGGCTGGAAGACCAGCTAAAACCAGGGTCCGGCTTCTGTCTGTTGTGTGTTGTCATGCCTATTAACTAAGGATCTATTTTTGACATCCATTTTGCTCAAAAGCATATCTAACATACAGTAGATATAGCTTGATCATATTATTTCAGCTTAGCTACTCTAACTCCATTAGGCTGATTCCTGTAAAGATTTAACATTAGCATAAAAGAGGATCAACTAGCTCTCAACTGCTCAAAGGGATTGTTTTTTCAAGATTTCACTGGAGTTACTGTTTGTACTACTAATCTAATCTCACATTAGCAGGAAGCAAGGTGGAAGAGAGATAGGGGGCGGGATCAGGAAAGGTCCTCAAGTTGGGATTCAAACTCAGGACACCTGTAGTGCAACGGCACTGTATATCAGCGCACTGCCGACAAGGCTATCGGAGCCGACACATTAGAATGTTTAATTAATGAAGGGGAGCATATTAAGACATCTCCACCTTTCCTTAAAATCACCTTTGCATTAGCCATTTTGTGCTTGCATCTTGATGTCTGAAGCAATTTAGCATCTTATGGACACCATCTTTGTGTGGAACTTAAGGCATTAGATCAGCATGTCTTTTCTGGAAAGTTACCCATGGGACATCAGTTAGCATCATAAGGTTAAAGTCCTAACAGAATGCTAAAATGCTTCCGTAAACTTGACCCATGAGGTTCAGTAACATGCTGTTCCAGCTGATGAACCTCGAGTAGGCAGAAATTCAGTGAATGAGACGTGTGACATTTTATATAAGAACCATGACACCTCTAACTGTGTGTGAGGGATAAAATTAATGAGGCTACTGAAGCATTAGAACTGCAGTTGGGAATAGCTTCAGTTACAGCAGTTGACAGCATTGCTATGGATTAATAAATGCTTCTCGGTTTGTTGTCCGTGTATTAATTACACCTTATTAAAATTTATTTTATTTAATTGAGGGCGTATTTAAATGTTAATGTGTTAAATGGTCCAGTTGTGAATGACTTGTTAATGTTGGTTGTGGTCACGTCAGTTGAAATGACATGTATTTTGTTTGCAGCCAAAGATCGAGTGGCTGAAGAATCAGATGCTCATAGGAGATGATCCCAAATACAGGCAGATCAACAACCAGGGAGTATGCTCACTTGAAATCCGCAAACCATCCAGCTTTGACGGTGGCGTCTACACTTGCAGGGCCAAGAATGCCCTTGGTGAGGCTACAGTTGCCTGTAAGCTAGAGGTCAAACGTAAGTACAGAATCATTTGCACTTTGCTTGACATGCTAATGGTATAAGGTGCGTTTTCAGCTGATTATAGTGACATTGATCCTTTGAGGTGTTTATCCAGTAGAGGAATGGCTAAGCGAGCATTTTTTGTGCTGACTATGATTAATTTGAGTTGGTTTTAAGCATGTATTAATGTGTGTGTGTGTGTGTGTGTGTACTGGATGGGTACAGATATATGCTGATGATCATCTGCTTTTCTCTTTCACCAGAGGTGATCATCCCAGAGGAAAAAGACAGGAAATAAAATGATGTGCACAGGTCAGTAAATACAAACATTTTCCATTTATATATAAATATATATGTTTTTAAATTTTAAATTTTTGTGTTGTCTAATTAACTAATTAATTGCAATTTTTTTCTGAAATTAATTGCGATTAATCCCATCCAAGTTTTTAAATATACTTTTATATTGCAATAATTTGCAATATAAATAAAAAAATAATAAATATTGCAATCTTCAAATTTGTAATGACTGGTCTGAGGCGTGTGGATCCAAGTGCAGCAGATATTTATTAGACAGAGGCAGAATAACAGGCAAAGGTCAGCAGGCAAAAACAGGGATATCAGAGGCAGGGCAGAGACGTAAACAGTTCCAGGCAGGAGTCGGGGTCACAAACACAGGTTCAGAGTATCAGGGCAGTCCGGGGTCAAACACAGAAATCAGAATCAGAAGAATGGGGAAACGCTCAGAAATGTCAGCCGGGGCAAGAACAAGACTTCGCAAAGAGTAGGAGAAAGTCCAGAGCTTATGTAGTGTGTGTGTGTGTGATTGGGTGATGGTGATTGTGAGATGGTAAACAGGTGCAAGCGTGATCAGTGTGAACAGCTGTGTTGGTGCAGTGGATGATGGGAAATGCAGTCTATGAGTGATCTGTAACTGTGTGGTGTGAAAGTCCATGTGATGGGTGAGTGACCTCTAGTGGTGAACAAACAGAAGTCCATGGTCAGGATTTGTGACAAAATTAATGTAGAAACAACATAAAGATTATATATGTATATATATATATATATATATATATCAGTGGTGTCAAAACTAGCGCGTTAACGCAGGCGATACATTTTTTTCAGTTTAACGCATTAAAAATATTTAATGCAATTAACGCAGGCCGGGGCTAGGTTTGACCCCCCCCCCCCCACCCCACTGAAAACTGCTAAAGAATTGCGTTTATTCAGATGCAGAACGTCTTTACAAGCACATTAAACGGGACAGTTTTCAGACGCGCGCTCCAGCGTCACCTCAGCGCCAGGCGCGAGTCAAATGAGTGCGGAAACGGTACCGGAGACGAGGAGCTTCAGTGGAACATCAGTGAACTGTGGTCAGATGAGATGTTGTCAGGCCATATGTCAGTAAAAACTAATCTTCCTCTGCTGTCAGCTGTTATACTGTGCTCTTAGCGCATGCTCTTCAAGTGCACGCACAAATGTGCTGGCGCGCGCTGTATTAGGCTATATTAAACCGCTTATTCAAACCCAAATGAAACTACGAGTAGGCTATGCAATGTCGTAGTTATGTCGTCAGTTAAGTCATGAAGTCACAAAAAAGGCGATTAAAGCTGCCCTAAAACTGTGCATGTACAGGTAAGTATATATTTTTTATGAGTCACATGTCAAGCAGTGTCAGTAAAGTAGCAGCCAAAATAACCTAATAACCAGTGATGTCTGTTACTCAAAGAACAAAAGAAAAAAGAGGAAATCAATAACTACTGTCGTTTTAATCTTTATCTCTATTTAATTTAGAATTTAGTGTTTGATAACTTTATTAAATTAGGCTATATTTTCACATAATTTATTTATGAGAAGATTGTTCATTTAAGAAGTTCACTTAAATTAGAAGTTTTTTTAAAGTCTAATAAATGTTAAATTGATAGCTCTCAATTATACTGTAATGTTGAATGGCTAGTCGATGGTTAAATAGTAGGAAAAAAATTCATAGAGACATCAGTTGTTGTCGGTGATACTTGCCTTCAGTCATAATAAAAGATGGCATTAAACAAATATTAAAAATATACTGTCTTTATGTTGTTTCTACATTAATTTGAAGATTGAATGTGAAATTATTGCAATATAAAGGTATAATTAAATACTTCAATGTTAGGAGGGATTAATCGCGATTAATTTCAGAAAAATGTGAGATTAATTTGTTTTGTTTTTTAATCGATTGACAGCATTAATATATATACATATGTATGTATATATGTGTGTATATATATATATACATATATAATAATATATAGTTATTATTTAATATTTTTAAAATAATACAAAAAAAATTAATTATCGCATTGCAGTAATTATGGTTGCACTGCAGCTGTAAATAAATAAACGGAGTGTCTATTTACACTAAGTGCAAATAGCCTGCCTTGTTGGCAAAGGCTATTTACACTAACTCCGCCCACCAACGTGTGATTGGGAACACTGCAAAAAGACGCTTGTTCTACATCAGTTTCAGTGGCGTAGATGATAAGGTGCATGCTTTTTGACGCGATCGACCCGAGTTCAAACCCGCCTTTTGCCGAACTTTTTTTCTCCCTTTTCAAATCTCATATCGCATCGGAGAAGGCATTTATTTTCAATAAAAATGAAGGAAATAATCAAAAAGTTGAAAATAAAGTATCGGGTAGGGTTAGGGTAGGTGTAGGGAGGGCTTTATTGTCCCAATAATGTGGCATCCATTGAATAGCCTAATTTGAATTAAAACTATAATATTGTGTATTGTTTTATAATGTACTACAATACTGAGGTGCAGATAATTGCCACTATTTGCAATAAGTAGTATAAATAGCAGAAAATCTTGCTGTTTTAACTTACTGTAAATAGAATCTATCGCTATTTACACTTAGTGCAAATAGCCGCTGCCACAAATACTGTAAATGGCACAAATGGTTAAACAAAATGCAATAATAAAATTACTTGCCTTCATATCAGTATATGCAGTGGCAGTTGCATACTCAAATAACTGAATGGCTGATCCCACAATTCTAGATGTGCGTCACAAGCATGTCTGTTATGTAGTAACATGGTATTTAAAAGGTCTGTAAATCCTGTTGAATGCACACTAAGCTTTCATGAAGGTTTCACTGTTTTACCACTCATATCTATGAAAGGCATGAGCAGCATCAGGTTTAAATGACAGGAAATAGTTATGGTTTGCAACACCAGACAGGAGACAGAAATTAACCGCATTGGGTTTTTTTTTTTTTTTCTTCTTCTTCTTTTTTTCTTTTTTTGTCTTTATAAATATTTAGGCTTGGTTCATTTGCAACATGCAACTATACCAAACTCACATACATAATGTCACATGTAATATTCCTCAACTGACAAAATACAGCAACCTGAGGTGGGAGCCCACATAAAACAACCTGACGAAACATCATGGCAGACATCTGTTTGTACACTTTGTGTGTCTGACTTGCCTATCAGTGAGTTTCTGACATGTGACGGCAGCTGTTCCCCCCAAGCCCCCCTGTCTGTTAGTGGCTGTGTGGGCTAAAAATGAAACTGTGGCCTTGCAGAGAACAGAGAACGGAACACAGCACATCACTATGACTTCTGACAGAAACACACTGCTGGACAACACCTTAAATTGAGAATGTTTGGTTTCCAAGCACTGAAAGATTTGTGTTTGTTTAACATGCATGCAACACCTAAACCCTAGGAGCTGTAAGAATAAAAATATAGAAAATAATACAGTATTATACCGTTTTTTAATTTTTTTTTATACTTGACAATTAGCCCCCAAAGACGCACTAAGTTTCACAAAATATCTTAAAACTACAAAGTAACAACTTTTTAAATGAAAAAAAAATGTTGTGTAAATTACACACAGTCAGGCACCAAATTGATAAATGAGAAAGACGGTGGTAATTTGTCAAGCATGTAAAACTACATCCTTGTGGTAGTTATGTTTAAAGGAACAGTTCACCCAAAAATGAAAATTTGCTGAATATTACTTGCTTTCAGGCCACCAAGATGTAGATCAGTATGTTTTTTTCATCAGATTTGGAGAAATGTAGCATAATATGACTTGTTCATCAATGGATCCTCTGCAGTGAATGGGTGCCGAATGAATGAGAGTACAAACAGCTGATAAAAACATCACAATAATCCACAAGTAATTCACACCACTCCAATAAATTAACATCTTGTGAAGTGAAAAGCTGTGTGCTTGTAAGAAACAAATCCATTATTAAGACATTTTATACTTCAATCCATTTCATCTGGCTAAACTACAACTCCATAATCCATAATATTGCTTCCTTCAGCAAAAAGTCCATGTCCTCTTGTCCTCAAACATCAAAATCCACCCACAATATATATATATATATATCTTTTTCAGAACTGTTTTGGACTGTTTTCACTTGTAAGTGGTACTTGATATGAGCATATTTCATTCAGACTATAGAAATGTTAACTGCAGAAAGCAATACTATGGATAGAGGACATTTTTGAAATTCATCTTTGTATACAGTCCATCAGCATAGTATGTGTGTACTGTACATACGCAGCCAGATTTTTTTTAACCTCATGTACTCTATACGCTCAGCACATATGTGTGCCTTAAGTATTTGCCCTAAAGCCCTAAATATACTTTAGTTTTGATGCAAACACTTAACACAAGCAAACTGAACAAGGAGCTTTTGAAAGTATACTCCACAAATTACAGTATACACGGTTAGACAAATTGGGTTTCAGATTTCCTCATACTATACTAATGACAAAATTTATGTCACATGCACTTTATAAAAATCCTAGTGTACACATGAAAAGGAGGGATGATGTGTGGAAAGATGAATCATTGTCTGGCCGTCTGAGATTTCGATATGAAGATAAAGGTTAGGATCTTGATTTTTTGGTAGTGCTGCTTACATTACACTGTGAGTGTACTGTATATTAGTAGACTACCTGTTGTTTGCTTTGGGCATCTGAGAGGTTTTGGACCTGGAAATGTTGACGCTTGACGTCATACTTAACAAGTGGATGGAGCATTGAAAGATGCTCAGCTGTACTGTATGTATACACTAAGCTATGTATTAAACTAAAGTATACTTTGCACTATACCGTGCCATTGTTTACTCAAGTCAGAAAAGTTGGCTATAGGAAAACCATCACATCAAAAAGTACCAGTACTTCTCCCCTCTACAAGTCACTTGATTTCAGGTGTCATTTATGTCCCATGATAAATATTTATTGTGTCTAGTGTCTGTACGTTTAGTCATGAAAATGAGAGAAATACTTGTAAAGATTGATGTAATGATCTCAAATCAGTCTTTGTCTTTTGCAGTTCTCCTGTTGAGGAGCAGCAGGACACAATTCTGTAGAATGACAATGGTGAGAAAAGATACAGTTTACCTGTTTATCCCATAAAGCATCTTCATTTTTCATCTGTACTGTAATATATGTGTCCTGATGCCGAATACTATAAAAGCATGCGTTATATATTAGTAATGTCAATATGTGGTATGTCTCTGTGACCGCTAGTGCTGTTTCAGTGCCACACCTATTCAGTGCATGTGGTGTAGTTTAACAGATAAATTCTAGTTAATGGAGTTTCCTGGTATCTGATACACTTTCTTCTCTCTTTCTGTTGTAGATGTTTACAGTGGTGCGGGAGGATGAGCTGATGTGTGCACAGTAATGAAGGCTCTGACTTGCTTCTGTGATTAATTATTTCAACAAAATATAAGAAACTTTAGATAGTTTCTCATTTTGCTTCAAAGTAACAACACCATATTAGTGAGCTAAAAAGATCATTTTTAGTTTTATATTGTTGCATGTATTTCAGTTGTCACTATAGTTTATTCCTGAAATCCCTTGTTGTAATTGAGTGTTTCCAATAAAACAATAAACTCACTATATTTTTGCAATGATATATAATAGTGTAAATGATAAAGGATATTGTGCCGTTTTTGATTTTCCCATTGGATATAATGCTGCAGTGAGCATGAATCTTATTCGATGATAAATTTGACTTAAACAGAGGTGTTTTAAAGATGCCTGAGGTCTGCTTTATATGCTGTCATCATTGGTCTGTTTCTGATAAACCAGCAGGATGGTTGAATTAATAGATGAAACAATGGCATGGACAGGTTAAATATGTAATATGTGGTCTTATCTGCCCAAGCAAAGGTTTTAATTAGATTTTTTTTAACAAGCCTTCACTGATATTCTCAGCAAATATACTACTGATTTTTACTACCATTTACTAAGAACACTGGTGACAATATCCACCATTAGTCACAGACTACTAATAGTGTGCTATTCAACTTTCACTGATATTGTTGGAATGTCAGATATGCTCTAAACTATTACTCTGTCTCTCGATTAACAATGGTGACACATTAGCTCTGGTCATAATAAGGTTTAATAAAGAATCAGTACGCCTTTCACTGGAGAGTTGCAAAATCATTTTCTTCATGACTCACATCTGTGAAAGATTAATTATGACTGTGAACGATTAAAAAATAAATTGTTGTATTGACAACAGATAATGTATTAACTTCTATAAAATGTGAAGTACAGAAAAAACTTGCCTTTGGCACATATATCAATTAGAGGCCTTACAAAAATTATATTTAAATATTTAATATGACAACAACAATTATTGTTATTATTAAAGTCAAGTCAAGCAGTTCTCCTCTGACCAAATGAACCAATATGGTGTGTTTAGAATTCATCACATGGTGACGGAATCAAAGCTGACCGCAGGAGCTGTGCAGAGGACTTGTCTGGTTCTCGTGGTCACTGAGGGTCTGTGCAGATGGCTATCATGTTGCTGATGTCTTCACAAGGGCTTGTCTAGTTGTCACGGTCTCCACTGACATTCAGCGCTGTTGCTTAAACTGACATAGTATGTATGCCTTCCGAACAATGCAAGGAAGTTTGCAAGGTTCCAGAGTTAAGGCGCTAAGTAGGAAAACGATCATTCCAGGGACTAATCAGGAAAAGGATCTACCACCCACAGTTGATTTTGATATTCTAGGTATTATCAGCTGGCCAGAATTTTGAGACAGCAATATACAGTATGTGAAGTACTATAATGCGATAAGAGATCGCTCAAGTACTGAGGAGCTAAACCTTTTAGAACTTTGTAAATAATCAGCAGGGTTTTAAAATATATGCAATGTTTTTATAGTGAGACAACGCTGTGTAGACAGGACCAGGCTAATATGATCATACTTCCTGGTTGTAGTAAGAACTCTAAGGCCTGGTTTCATAGACAGGGTTTAGCCTAAACCAGGATTAGGCCATAGTTCAATTAGGACATTTAAGTAATTTTTACAAACATGCCTTAGAAAAAAGCATTACTGGTGTGCATCTTAAGACAAAACAAAGGCACTGACATGTTTTAAGATCAGTCAGTGCAAGTTTCTTTCAGTTGAAACAGCTCAGATTTACATTTAAGTCTAGGACTAGGCTTAAGCCTTGTCTGTGAAACCGGGGGAATGTGTCTTAATTTAGATACATTTTTAAGATGGAAAATGTGGTTTTACAAATGCTAGAGATGCGGCTTTCAAATGAAAGATTGCACAAAATATCACACCCAGATTCCTAACTGATGGCGAACACTTGACAGAGCAGCCATCGAGTGTTAGATCCAGATGGAGCCAAAAAACTGAAGAGACCAAGTGGTACTGAAGGATTTGGAGGCCAAGGTGGAGCCATAGTGACGAGTGGTCGAGGTGGAGCCAGGGTGCAGGAGGACTAAGGCAAATCCGGTGCAACTAAGGACCAAGGCAGAGCTGGATGGAAAGAGGAGCCCGACGGGGCTGAAGGGTTAGAGGGATGAGGTGCAGATGTAGGCCCAGAAGTCTGTGCTGAAGGCAGAACAATGATTGACCAAGGCATAGCCAGAGGGACAAGGGAGACTGGTGGAGTCAAAAGGACAATGACCAAGGGTGGGAGGAGCCAATGCAGAGCAGACCAACTGAGGTGGAGTGATGGGCTTTGAGATGGAGCTAGAGCATCAACAAACCAGGGCGGAGCTGGTGAACAGGAAGCCCGAGGCGGATCCAAGCTGCTAGTCACTGCCAACAAAGAAAGCGCTGAAGGTAGCCAGCGGAGACAGGGCCTCATTACTGGATGGCATGGGTGGAGGAGGTGGGAGTGAAAGCCTGGGTGGGAGCATCATCAGCGAAACAGACCAGTGGAGTGGGAAGGAATTTAGATGGGACTGGAACATCTAAACAGTGGGATGGGACCAGCAGGGAAGGAGATTGCTCAAGGACAGAAGGGAACTGGCTCATTGTCAATGAAGTCAATTACCTAGTTTAGACTTTGTCGAGTTGTTGAGTTAGATGTAAAATGTGCCTAGGCAGCTTTCCAGGTAGTGAGAGAGGTAAGCCAGATGTAAAAAATTACTTGCGTTGTCCTTGAGGGAGCAATCCTCTTGTTTGAGACAGAGCAGCTTGACTGCTGGTAGATCCTTGTTGAATTTAGTTACGGTCTGGTGTTCTGTCACATCTGGTGAGCCAATAAGATGAAGAAAAGTTGTAACAGATGTATTTTCAGTAATACACTTTAATAAATAAAAGAAGATAATCCACTGCAAGGAATACACATAACACCAGACAATGAACAAAAAGAAACTCAGGAAATACACAGGGGTTACCCAAGGAGGTGCAGGTAAACAAACTAGCAATGGGAACAGAGGAAACAGGAACTACAAGAACAAAAGGAAACAACAGAAGAGGCCACAAATAAAACATAAACATTACAGATACTGCCTTTTTTAGTATCTGTACCTCGGGTGTGCATTATTTGTCTAATAATTCAACGGACCGAAGTCAATTATTCCGCTTATACTACGGTTGCCACACCTAAAGACATTGATCAGATGATATATTTCAAGGCATTCGTCCGGTATTTCTAATTAAATCGCTATTGAGAGTAGGATTATTTCTTCCGCATCTCATCCAACGACTCCCTTGCTAATTCCAAAACGTCATTTTAAACAGTAACGGAGGCTTGAGCCGCTGATAGTAGACTAATGCAGATGCAGTTAATACAGTAAATAACTAAGTTATGAGAGGAGAGAGAGCGAGAGATTATCGTACCTCTATGAGTCTGTGCGTCTCCCAAAAGTGTTCGGCAGCAATGTCTCTAGTCAGAGCCGATCCTCCCTATACGCAGAATACGCATGCTGCGTAGGGCCCCCGAAACACCAGGGGGCCCCCTTGCTCTCAAAGATGTTTTAATTTTAGTTTCGTTTTTAATTTTGGCCAGCGGTTCTGAAAACATGAATGATGGTTTCTTTTAATGTGGTGCGCTGTCACCCTCTCTACTTGCAAATCAGCCAAATCATGTAACGTGAATGTCGTACAGTCTCTTGCTCTTACTTTAAAAAAAAAAACCGAGAGCTTAAACAAGACGCGGAAGAGATACTGTCTCTCGAGCGATTTCCGCAAGCGCGATTCGAGACGGAGTGAAGCACGGACAAATGCGTCTCATCCATTCTCCCCCGCCCCCGACACAGTTTTGCGTAGGGCCCCCAGAAGTCTAGGATCGGCACTGTCTCTAGTTATAGTGAAACTTAAAATTAATTTTCTTCACGAACAGCGCCGTTGTTGTTACCTCGCTTGTGAGAAGTCATGTAGTTTTTAAGTTGTTAAACTATGTTACTGATAAAATCGTCAGAGTAGCGCTAACAACATTAGCACTTATGTTAACATGTGTGCAAACTGTCTGTGAGGGAGAGAGAGCGGGAGAGATAGAGAGTATGTGCTTTCCATACATAATAAAACGTAATTTTGTGGCAAAAACATGGATATGATCTGTTGTTTTTATCCTTTTGTTTACTATATTTATTTGTTTGGCCAGTGTCGTTGTTTTTTTTTTTGTTTTTTTTGCTGTTTTAGGTTGTAAGGACCTTTGAAATAACGCAAATCATTTGGCGAAGTGATATGTAATGCGGTCAAGAGCTGCCTGGAACTACGTTCGCCGTAGTTCCAGGCAGCTCTCGACCGCATTAAATGACCATATCACTTCGCCAAATGATTTCTGTTATTTCAAAGGTCTTATAACAGCAAAATAACCAAAACCCACAACGAAACTGGCCAAACAAATAAATATAGTAAACAAAAAACGGTCATGTCCATGTTTTTGCCACAGAATTACACTTTATTATATATGGAAAGCACATACTCTAAAAACAGTTGTTTGCACACACACTAACATACATCGCGCTAATGTTGTTAGCGCTACTCTGACGATTTTATCAGTAGTTTAACAACTTAAAAACTACATGACTTCTCACAAGCGAGGTAATAACAAAGGCGCTGTTCGTGAAGAAAATGTACTAAATTTCACTATAACTAGAGACATTGCTGCCGAACACTATTGAGTAATGCACACCCGAGGTGGTGATACGGTCACGACGCGAAGCGGAGTAAATATTACTCACAATAAATATTATTGTAAATATTACGTATGCACTGTGTATATATATATATATATAAATTATTTTTACCTGACACGCTTTCTGTGTTCTGCAATATTTAGCAGTAGCATACAAATGTAATATAATGTAATTATAGTGTTTTACAGATGCAACATTCTTTCACGCTGGTTCATTTTGTTGACTGTCGCTATAGAAACGGATAGTTCCCAGTCTGAGGACATGAACAGCATCAATTGTGAGACTTTTTGCAGAGATCTCACGAGATGTCACGGAAACCTTTCCAATGTAAGTTAAATATTAATTATAATTAGATATTACCAATAATTAGGTAGTAAAAAAAAAGTGTTGCACGTTTTAAAGATTAGTATATTTATGTTGTGCAAAATTTGCAACTGCTTATTATCACTTAGAAGCACCACACATTAAATTGTGTCATCTGCTATAGGGACTACTGAACAGACATTTAGAAGCATTTCAAAATTCAGAGTATTGAAAATAAAAATAAAGCTTTGTAACATTTCGTCACCTTAGAATTATAAGGTTCTATCTGACATTTTTGCCAAAATGGAGTTATTCGCATATTCTTATTCTGTGACAACTTATTTACATTATGTGATATTTCTTTTGTAAGCTGTGCACATTTTGGGACTTTTTTTAGAAAACAAAAAGGGTTCTATGTACAGAAGTCTATGGAATGCAAAAAAATTTGAAGCTCAATATCTCAAAGGAAGTCGTGGCCTAATGGTTAGAGATTCGGACTTGTAACCTAAAGGTTGCGAATTCAAGTCTCAGGTCCAGCAGGAATTGTAGGTGGGGGGAGTGAATGTACAATGCTCTCTCCACCCTCAATACCACGACTGAGGTGCCCTTGAGCAAAGCACCGAACCCCCAACTGCTCCCCGGGCGCCGCAGCATAAATGGCTGCCCACTGCTCCGGGTGTGTGTGTGTTCACTGCTGTGTGTGTGCACTTTGGATGGGTTAAATGCAGAGCACAAATTCTGAGTATGGGCAACCATACTTGGCCATGTCACTTTCACTTTCAAAACTGCTCAGAATGCAGATAGAACCTTATAATTCCAAGGCGGCGATTTGCATTTTTACAACACTATAAGTGTGTCCCATCAGGTAATCAAAAGTTCAACACACACTTGAGCTCTTCATGCTCACTTGAACACTTGTGCCAAACACATCAAAATACATCATATAAGTAGTCAAGTGGTCAAGTGCAAAGACCGCAAGTGTGGGTATTTGGACAGAGCATGTGTATTTTTTATTTTTGCAAATGTCCCTTTAGGGGCTCCGTAGCTAGCAGATGGTCAGTTTAGCCAGTCTGTCTGCTTCCTGACTTGGGCCAGTGTTAGTCAAATACCAACTCTAAGACGATGTGCCATAATTCTTCAGAGAAGAGCAGCAGGAAGGATAAAGTTAATCTATTTTCAACAGGTCAGGTCTGCCCCAAACACTTGTCCAATTGTCTATGAAACCATGTTTCCATGAAAATTTTCCATGTTCCATGAAACCATGTCTATGAAATGTTATTCTGCGGGCACAACTTAGACATCCAGCCATTGAGTTATAACATTCTGCCGTGTATTTTTTTTCACAGAGCATGACACAACAGTGTCTGACATCATACTTGCAAGTTCACACGCCTGTTATTTTAAGAGTCTGACATCGTAAGCACCCATGTGAATAACAATCGTAAAGTATTTATGTTTAGCATTAGCTAGCACTTTTAAATCTGCTTTGTTTTTTTGTTATCAACAATTTTTTATTTTCATTTTTTTACAAACAACACAACATAATATCCAAAATAAAACAAAACAAAACAGTAGACACATACTCAACATCTAAAAGTTCAATCAAAAGGGAGGGAGAGAGGGAAGGACAACAAGAACACAAAAGTCACTCCTTCAAATAATCACGTACATTCAGTAAAAAACACTGCCAAGCCTCAATGGTTGAAGGCCTGGCCCCACCGACTCGCGCCGTTGTACATTCACATGAAACAATTTGCAGGAGGCTACGGATCCAATATGCCTCTCTACACATGTGTGGTGTAAACCAGTTCTGAATTATTGTCTTCTTCACAGCTGTAAAACCAGCAAACAACATTCTCTTTTGCATTGAACTAATACAGAGATCAGAATCATCATTAAGAAGACATAAACTTGGGTTAACAGACCAATCAATTCTCAGTAATGATGACAAAACCAGGTTTACATGTGTCCATAGACTGATGACGACAGGACATTCCCAAAACATATGCAGAAAAGTGCCTGATGATGTAGTGTTACATATATGGCAGTTCAAATTTGACTGCAGTTTCATTTTAAATCTTTTGTAAGGAGTTATGTATGCAAATCTTTGAAGTGAGTGAGCCAGATTTTTAGATGTTAAGATGAGATTAGACCAAAGTCGACAGATGTCAGATAATTCCCTATAAAGTTTTAATAGAAAGAGGTGTAATACAATCAATAATTTTATTATATATTAAGGAAACAGATGGCCGACCAGCAGGTGGTGCAATCAGAATTGGAAGAAGACCAAGGAACGCCATACGCTTTGAAGGAACGTCCAGATGCTGGTAGACAAAATTTGTCTCTCAATGCCTGAAATGAACGTGGTTATCAACATATCACCGTTTCACACCTAAAGAGGACCAAGAGGGTTGGACAAATGGACGATTTCCACATACAAGAGTGCCATAAAGGTGTACTGTTACAGAATTTGAAGGGTCCACCTATCCGACGTTCAACCGTTTTCCAGATTTTAATAGAGTTAGCCACAACCGGACCAAATTTATAATTATCCCCTTTTTTTCCTGTGCCAGTAAATAAAATATCTTGAAGTCTATTTGGTTTAACCTTGTCAGCTTCAATCACCCTCCATGAAACTGTAAATTGAGGATCAACCCAATTATGAAGGGCCTTAAGCTGGAACGACCAATAATATAATTCAAAATTTGGTACAGCCAGTCCTCCTGCGCTATTAGGATGTTGTAATGTGGTAAGTTTAATTCTGGGACATTTATCATTCCAGATAAACTTAGAAATTATGGAGTTGATCTCCTTAAAGTAACCTGGAGGGGGAGAAAGTGGTAGCATAGAGAAAAAAAATTAAATCGAGGTAACAAATTCATCTTAACAGTGGAGATTCTTCCTTGGAGAGAGACTTTAAGATTCTTCCATCTTTGAATGTCATTTTTGACCTTAACGAAAATGTTATTAAAATTGTCTCTGGCAATCTTATGAATGTTTTTATATATGGTAATGCCCAAATAGATGAAAGATTCCTTAATAGGGATAAATGAGGGAATAGAAAAATTAACCTTAACATTGTTAATTGGCATTAAAGCAGATTTGCTCCAATTTATTTTATATCCTGATAGGCTACTAAAATTATCAAATTCCTTAATTACACTAGAGACTGAAACATCAAAGTGGTCTAAATATAGAATAATATCATCAGCGTATAATGAAATACAATGATTATGGTCATGAATCTTAATCGATACTTCAGATTTCCTAATGGCTTGTGCTAAGGGTTCGAGAGATAGACAAAACAATAAGGGGGAAAGTGGACACCCCTGTCTCGTTCCCCGCTGTAAAGGGAATGAGGGGGAAATAATATTACCAGTTATGACTGATGCTACAGGTGAGTGGTATAATGTCTTAATCATAGAAACGAAGTGTTCACCGAAGCCGAAACATTGCAGAACTGCCCACATATAATTCCACTCTAGCCTGTCAAAGGCTTTTTCTGCATCAAGTGAAAAGACCGCACAAGGTGTTGGGTGGGAGTCCGCCAAGTCAAGAATATGAAGGAGTCGACGCATATTGTCAGATGCATTGCGCCCCTTGATGAAACCAGTTTGGTCCTCCTTGATCAGTCTGTGAATTACCTTCTCCAAACTAGAAGCAAAAACTTTAGCATAGATTTTTAGATCACATGGGATAAGCGAAATCGGTCTGTAGCTGGAACAATCTAATGGATCTATCCCTTTTTTAAGAAGTAATGAAATCAGTGATGTTTTTTGATCTCTATGAAATGCCCCATGTTCAATTGCAAAATTAAATGAGTTAAGCATAAGTATCCCTACCAAATCCCAAATTTCTAAATATAATTCAGGGGGGAGACCATCTAGACCCGGCGATTTGCCCTTTTGAAGGCTTTTTAGAGAGACGTGAAGTTCCTCCAAACTTAATGGGGCCTCCAAAGATTCTTTATCCATCTGTGAGATCCGAGGCAGTTCCAATTTATCTAAATACTGCTTACAAATTGGTTCATCAAAATCTGTTTCAGCTTTATACAGATTTGTGTAAAAACCTTTAAATATGTCATTAATTGCCACAGGGTTCGTAGTGACCTGATCATCCGATGATTTTATTGCGCTAATATATGCCTTAGACTCGCATTCTTTCAACCTAAGGGCCAATAAATGACTAGGTCTCTCTGATTCAAAATAATATTTTTGTCTAGTCCTATGTAAAATAAATTCTGCCTTTGAGTGTGAAAGTAAATCATATTCTTCTTTTAAAGAGGACAGCTGTGTAGCCTGTTGCTCAGTAAAATGTTGTTTTTGTAGGTTTTGTAATGATTGGATTTTATTTTCTAATTGTGTAAACTGGTGAGTTCTCGCTTTGGCAAGAGTAGAAGAGAAAGATATACAGAAACCTCGTATAGCACACTTAGTTGTTTCCCACAGTATTTGAGGATCCACATCAGAGGGCATATTAATTTCAAGAAAGTCCTTAATATATTCTTTTAGAGAGGTAATAAAAGTCTGATTACTTAATAATGATATGTTAAAGCGCCATCTAGGGGACTTGGCTTTGACATCGGAAAGAGGAACACTGCACAACATAGCAGAATGATCAGATAATAAAATTGGTAATATAGATATAGAGGAATTAGATGAAATTAAAGATGGGCTGAGAAATATGTAGTCTATCCTAGAGAAAGTCTTGTGTCTATTAGAAAAAAAAGTGAAGTCCTTAGCTTTAGTGTTCTGAATTCTCCATAAATCGATTAAGTTGAGCTCAGTGATAAATTTATTCAATAATTTAGAGGATGGATTGGCTGTTGTATCAGATTGAGACTTATCTAAAGCAGGATTTATGACAGCATTAAAATCACCACCCACCACTAGAGGGCAATCAATCTCCTCAAGTAAAGTTTTGTAAATCTGTGTAAGGAATGCACTGTCTGTCTCATTCAGACCATAAATAGAGACCAATGCTAACCTATTATTATATATTTTGCATCGGATAAAAACAAATCTACCCTTTTCATCACTACCAAGGTGTTCAATTGTTAAATTTAACTTCCTGTTAACAAGGATAAGCACCCCCTTAGTTTTATTTTGAGCGCAGGAAAAAGCTATTAATTTGTAATACTTATTCTGGAAACGTGCCACGTCAGATTGTTTTAAATGTGTCTCTTGTATTAAGGCACAGGAGATAGATTTACGGTGTAAATATTCTAATACACGGGTTCTTTTAACAGCAGAATTTAAACCATTCACATTCAGTGATAAAATATTTAAAGTATGCATTGAATATTCATAATCCCAAGATTGTACACAATAAATGCAAAAAAAAAAAAACAGAAGCACTTCCATTCCGTAAATAACCCGTAAACACTGATGTGCATTTTAGATACCAAACCTCCTATATGAAAAATCCCTTTAGAAATAATGTAAAATAGATAAAAGTATAAATGTCTGCTGTAAAAAACAAAAACAACATAAAAATGTGAACAACCGACAACTATAAACAAAGAACAACTCAGACCGCACATTACCGAGAACATAGGTCTGACTGAGCAACAAAAAAAACAGTGATAGGTTGTGACCGATCCACCCTAACGCAAGACATGTCTCCCGAAAGGCTCACACAGCCAAAAAAAAAAAATTTTTTAGTAATTAAACCTACTCTCCATTAGTCCCCTCCAAAACAGAAAAATGGAGTGTCAGTCTTACCAGCAAAGAGATCGTTGTACCGGATAAATAAGGACAATATCCCAGTATAAGAGAAGAAAACGCAAACAATAGGTTTAGCAAGCATCCATGGCCATCCTGCTATCATCCCCTTCTGGGCAGCTAGGGCCAAGTCCATCCCGTGGAAATGGAGAAACAGCGGCCGCTGCTCCCCCGTCTTCCCCCCGAAGAGCGGCGGCATAGGACTTCTGCTGAGACATGGAACTGATAAAATCCTCCGCTTTCTGAGGAGAATCGAAGCTTCTCTGTTCTCCTTTGTGTCGTAGTTTGATTACTGCCGGATAGGTGAGGAAGGGCTGGAGACCAAGTGCAGTCATCTTCTTCAAAACCGGACCAAATGCCTTTTTCCTGATCGCTGTAGCCGGACTAAAGTCAGGAAAAAACAGCAGTGTGACATTGTTCTGTGCGCACTTCACCGGATACGCCTGCCGAGCACCTTTCAGGATATCTGATCTGTCATGCCATCTCAGTACACGGAAGATGAGAGTGCGCGGCCGATCGGAGCCCCTCCCTCCGTCATACACGCGATGCGCCCGATCAATCTCAATGTCACGGCCCCTCAAGGAAGGAATCCACTTGGAAAGATTAGCTCGGAGGAAACTAGCTGCATCTGGACCTTCCATCCCTTCTGGGAGTCCCACCAGTCTAACATTGTTCCGCCTGCACCTGTCCTCCATATCTGTCATCTTCTCTGTGAGTCGCTCCAGCTGATCCTTTAAGTCCGTGACTGTTCTCTTATCTTCCCGTGCCGCTGCCTGAACAGAATCAACGCGGTCACGTGTCTGCTTCGTCTTGGTAACTATGGCCTCAAACTCCTCTCTTAGCTCTTTAACAGACTTATTGGTCGCTAGTATGTCCTCACGCAGTTCGCGCAATGCTGGAATCAGCACAGAGTCCATCGCATCTCTTACTGCCGAGTTCACAACCGAATTCAAAGTGCTTTGGTGTTCTTTAAATGCTAGTTCAATGCGGCTAGCAATAGCACTGTCCAGCTCTTCACTGGAGATGGCTGAATCTCTGAATTTTTTCTTCATTGGCGATTGCTCAATCTCCCTTTTCCGATCTCCTTTGTCTGCCTTAGCACTCATGATGGGTCTAATGCAGAGTGGTTCAAATTTCACTGACAGGATCGCAAAATATTTGGCAAAGTGAGCGGAGCGAAAAACTAAGCCTGCATCACCGTCGAGGGGTCACGTGATCCTCTAAATCTGCTTTGTTGTCTGTTTTCACATTCCGTACAATAGAATCACCAATAACTAGGGCACTTGCAATAATAATAATAATAATATTATTATTGTTATTTACATGTAAGTTAGTTCTTATGTACTAAATGCTATTTAGTCTAACGAATTAGGTGTTGTTGGTTGACATTTCATTAACCACTAGTCTACAACCACTAAAAAACTCCAAAGAGTTAAAAATGTGTCAGTGTGCTGACATAATGAAAAAAAAAGACATGCAAAAATGTTGCATAGAACATCAGCACACTGCAAACTACTGTTGTTCCCATCAGCCATGGGTTTTCATATATCAACCCTTTAAATGTGTAACTATTCTTGACATCACTTCTGTGCTGTTTTTTGAGAAAATGCTTTGCATTTGTTGCAGCCCCACCTTTAGCATGATTGTTAAAGCCTCTGCTCACAGGATGTTGGTTCACCACATGTCAGATCGGGAGGCTGCTCTCAATGACGCTTAAAAAGAAAAATGACTTTCCACCTTTAACTGTTTGAAAACTGTGAGATATAGCAACTTCTGTCAGATTTATTTTTGGTTTCAAACTGAAAGCACTTCAGTCCATCATTAATATTTTAAAAATATGAATATCTCTGTGAGCACAAGTATCATTTTTATAATCTTTCCTCAAGACATTTCCTTCTGTCTATTGTTGATGTGCACACATTTTAGGTTCCTCTGGTTCAAACTAAAAGTGAGTGTTTCATAATTTCACATAATGTCTTGTGTTCTTTTGCTGCAGTTTTGAATGCCTGTCATAATAAAACAGGGCTACTGACTCAAGATTAGAGGAACAAAGAGGTCCACATAAAACTATGCATTCATCATTTTTTGAAACAATAATGCACTGAACCACACCCTCAACACTTCAAACAGAAACTAGAACCGTAACAGAACTTGGCAAGTATGCATGCATGCCGATTCTTTACTTCCCACACACACAAACACACAACGCTTGGATAAGTACATGCTTGGTTCACCGAACATCCTTTTATTACTATTAAAAACAACCCATATATTTATTCAGTTTGTAGGTTAAATGGAAGTAGACACGACATCATGATTTCCTGTCAGGTTTTCATTATAAGTGGTTATAACAGGAAGCTTTTCTTACTCATGCAAGGTCTTTCTTCGCTGCCGGCTCTGCTTTGACTACAAATGGAAAGGTTTAAAATATTCCTTTTGACAGGTAGGATGCCGTATTTGGTATTTGAATTATTAATTGAAATTGAAAAACTAAAATTATCACTATACTATCACTATAATGCCTTTTCACATTGAGATCTCTGAATCTTTGTGTTAATTTATAGTGGCAGTGAGTGTGCAAGTAATGTCTCAAGACAGCACTACTGGTGAGATTCATATGTTTATACTGGTTTCTAGTTGTATGTGAACTCTTAATGACTGTTTTATTTTCAAGTTACGAATTGTGAATTTAGCTTCTCTAACCTAAGGATTATTCATCCTCTAGAACCTCCAGTTCAGATGTCCAAGCCCAAGATAACTGTGAATCTAGCTCATGAGGTGCTGTATAACACAGAGACAGTTACTCTGGGCTGTGAGGTTCCTGGAGAACCACCGGGGTTACAATATGACTGGTACAAGGACTCATCTGATCTTGATGAACATCAGCCCAGCATCACTGCGAGAGGCAGTGGAAAATATGAATGCAAAGGAAAAAAAGGAGCTACTGAGTCTGAAAAAAGTGATAGTTACCCTTTAACTCTAAAAGGTAAATGAATATCACAAAAGTTTATTTAGATATATAAATTTGTCCCAGCACCAATGCTGATTCTGGTATGTAAGTAGGCTGAAAGGTCAGTGTGTAATTATAGAGTAAATAATATTGGCCTGACTTTTGTGTTATCTTTTTTTCTGTGCAGATCCTCCTAAAGCAAAGCTGACTGTGGATCCTGACTGGACAGAGTTTTTTTCTAATGAAAAAGTCAATCTGCAGTGTGAAATTGAAGGTGGTTCTTCAGGCTGGACCTTCCAGTGGATGAGAGATAGCTGGACTTCAGAAAACAACAGTGTCTTAGCAATCACTGTAAAACACTCTGATTCTGGAGAATATTCTTGTAGAGGAAAACTCTCTGACAGACAAGTAACTACTCAACAAAGTAATACATTTCAACTCAATGTCAGAGGTAATTTCAATCATAAAAATGATTCTGATGAAGTTGTTGGAGCAGAACCAAAGATCAGCTTTTGTTGTTGAGAAACACTTTAAAACTACATTAAAAAAAAAAAAAAAAAAAAAGATTTTTTTAATGTTTTTGAAAGAAGTCTCTAATGTTCACAGAGGCGACATTTATTTTTCTATTTGAACATATTTTAGAATGTAATTTATTTCTGTAATGGCAAAGCTGAATTTTCAGCATCTTTACTCCAGTCTTCAGTGTCACATGATCCTTCAGAAATCAGTATAATATGCTAATTTGATACTCAATAATCATTCATTATTATCAATGTAGAGTCATTTTTGTTCAATTGAATGCATCCTTCAAGTACTAATTTCTTTATAAATTAAATTAAATAATAATTACTGACCCAAACTTTTGAACAGTAGTGTGCATATAGGCTTAGTGTTAGTATAATGATATTATCAGTTTGAACACATTTACCTTACAGTTTGGTTCATTTTCTCTCTTCCTTCAGAACCGCCTCAACCACAAATCCTGTCTGAATGGACAGAAGCATTTCATGGTGAAAAAGTCTCTTTGCAGTGTGTGATTCAAGATTCAAACAACTGGAATTATATGTGGTTCAAGGGACAGGACAAGATTGTCTCCAGTAGTGAAACAAACATAAAAGGAAACACTCTCACACTCTCAGTTCAGTCCAGTCATGACGGGGCGTATGTGTGTCAAGCTGAGCTGCAGGACAGAAAGGTGATGACGGCAAAAAGCACATCGCATTCTTTAACAGTACATGGTAAGAATCTGTTATCAGTTTAGCTAAAAGCAGCATATCATGGTCAAATCAGATTATTTCCTGTCTATAATTGTCTCTTGGTATTTCCATTGAAATCATAAAAAACAAACGTGCATATATATAATTGTGTAAGTTTTTTTATTACGTTTACAAAGGTTATTTATATATTTTTGTACAATTATAAAGACATAATACAGTATAATACAGTCAAAAAAATGTCTAGTTTTGCTACATTGTTCTTTATCTGTGCAGAACTGCCTCAGCCGAAATTGTCAATAGAGTCTAAATGGAATATATTTTACCCAACTGAGAAAGTGATTCTGAAGTGTTCAGTCGATGAAGATTCAAATAAATGGGGCTATGAATGGTTTAGAAACGGAGCTCAGCCTCCCAAGGACAAGGACTTTTCCTTATCTGGAAACACACTCTCCATCAGCTCAGCTAAAGCAAGTCATTCAGGACAGTACACCTGCAGAGGAAGACATCTGACGAGAAAGCAGTGACTACAGGACAAACTGAAGCTGTGCAACTTCATATTCAGGGTAAAACTACTTATGCTATTCTACGATTAATAAATATCAACAAAAGTGGCAGGCACCCAAAAGAGTTCAATGAAGGAGCTGTTGAATATTTTGAAATGCATTTTGAAAATATTATATACTACATGATTCATATGAAAGAAAGAGTTACAGGCACATTAAAATGCAGTTCAGTGAAGAAACTGTATTGACCTGTCTCGGTGTACAGACATTCATGTCAACATTTACATCTTCCTGTCTACTCTTCTTAACAGTGGTCAGACACTATGAGTAGCATGAGTCAGTTATTTTATTTTTGGATAATAAACAATAAAAAGCACATGCAACTCAAGGCAGTTTTTGTTTGAAGGTGGTCCACTTTTTATAATTTTTACCTTTGTGACTCTTAGATAACACACCAAAACCAACCATTACAAAACGTCAGTGGTTTGAACCCTTCTACACTAATGAGCAAGTCCAGCTTAACTGTAACATGCCAGGAGAAGGTTGGGAATACCACTGGAATCAAGACACAAAACTTCGGACCACAGATCCAGAATTGACCATCGACTCGGTATCTCTCACTGACACTGGTGACTATCACTGCAAAGCACAGAGAGGAGATTTCTCAGTGGACAGTGAGACTCTACAAGTGCGAGTTCAAGGTGAGTCCATAATTTACCTCTTTATAATAATTTCTGTTAATATTATTCCCATTGTGCATGCATTGAGTTTACAATGCCTCAGTAAAATTCCCAAGAAATGCATGAACATGTTAGTATTAGGCTCTGTGTTATCTACAGTAGGGTACAACGGGGCTAAAGGCACACCTTAAGAAAAAATGTACTATTCACTGCGCCTAAAATGTATAATTGCAGAAAAAAATATATACGTTTTTTATGTACTTTAATGGAGCAACAGATTTTGTGTGAAAATAAATCATTCAAGTTGTTTATTTTGTTTAAAAATCTTATAAATGTATGAGGTGGCAAGAGGGGCCTTTTATCCCCCACATGGGGTAAAAGGCACACGGTATTGATACAAATACTTCAGCTAAAATAATGTTTTGTTTAATAATGTCTAAGTTAATACTTGTTCAAAACAAACACTTTAGCAAAGTTTGTACTGTTTTCTGCTTAATTTGAAAAAGAAATGTGTTCAATAAATAAAAAAGCTACTGTCATTAAAATGTTTTAAAATACAGAAACAAAATCATTTTAATAAGTAAAGATTCTGAAAGTATTGAAGGAGATCCAATAATAATTGAAAATATATTTACAGTACTCACAACAAATTATATTTTATTATATGATATGATTAATATCATGTTTTTAAATATGATAGTTTCATTCTAAACATGGTGATTATCGCTAATATGGACACATACATAATATATATGATATTTAAAACGAAACATGATATATGATATTTACCATCTGAATCTAACAATGTCATGTCAACAAATGGAAAAGTCAGCCTTCTATTAATTATCATGTTAATTACTGTGCGCCTTTAGCCCCAACAGCAGGGGCGCTTTTTACCCCAAATACCATACTTTTACATATTCATTCGTTATTTAAAAACTGTATCTTTAATTATCTTAAACAAAACTGAAAATCATAAAGAAGACCTTTGTCTCAAAATATATGCATTCATTTTAGCGATTCTCATTTGCTACTTAAATCTACAACATTTAAAAAAACATAAAATATTAGATCAAGTAAGCACAGAATCAACTTTGCACTGCTGCGCGCGATCGCCTCAAAGATCAGATAAATATACAAGTGCATCTTGAAAAGCGAATGTTTTGCAAAGTGCTACGCCACGTTTTAGTGCCATCTAGTGGTTTAGATGAAAATAATATCAAAGGCACCTTTTACCCCGGGGTGCCTTTAGCCCCGTTGTACCCTATCTGACCTCATTCAAACTTCATTTTCCTCTCTTCTTTTAGAACCGCCTGAACCACAAATCCAGTCTGAATGGACAGAAGCGTTTCATGGTGAAAAAGTGACTTTGCAGTGTGTCATTCAAGATTCAAACAACTGGAATTATATGTGGTTCAAGGGACAGGACAAGATTGTCTCCAATGGTGAAACAAACATAAAAGGAAACACTCTCACACTCTCAGTTCAGTCCAGTCATGACGGGGCGTATGTGTGTCAAGCTGAGCTGCAGGGCAGAAAGGTGATGACGGCAAAAAGCACATCGCATTCTTTAACAGTACATGGTAAGAATCTGTTATCAGTTTAGCTAAAAGCTGCATATCATGGTCAAATCATAATCTGTTACATTGTGAGATACTGTATATCTAATTTCAGAAAACAGTTCATTGAATTTTGAATGTTTATAAGCTTAATGCAAATTTAAGAGTTCCGGTCCCACTTTATATTAAGTGGCCTTAACTACACTCTTAAAAATAAAGGTTCCAAAAGGGTGTTTTTGCAGTGATGCCATAGAACAGGGGTCACCACACTCAGTCCTGGGGGGGTGTCCTGCAGAGTTGAGCTCCATCTTGCCTCAACACTCCTGCCTTGAAGTTTCAAGTATACCAAGCAAGACCTTGATTAGCTGTTTCAGGTGTGTTTGATTAGGTTGGAGCTAAACTCTGCAGGACACCGGCCCTCCAGGACCGAGTTTGGTGACCCCTGCCATAGAAGAACCATTTTTGGTTTCCCAAAAGAACCTTTCAGTAATTAGTTCCTAAAAGAACCATTTTAAAGAACATTTTACAAATCTAAAGAACATTTTTCGATTATAAATAACCTTTTCTGCATTTGAAAGGTTCCATGGATGTTCAAGGTTATTCATAGGACCATTGATGCCAATAAAGAACCTTTAGTTTTAGGAGTGTACAATGTACTTACATCAAAAAAATAAATACAATGTACTTATTGTGTTCATATTGTATTGCAAAAACACTTTTGCTGCTATTGAGGTGGGATATGGGTAAGGTTAGGGACAGGTTGGGTAGGTTTAAGGTTGGGTTAAGGTATAAGGGATCCTTTGACAATCCTGATCCCCTCTTTCCTGTCATCACTCTACTGTGCTATCCAAATAAAAGCCCCCCCCACACACACACACAACAGTGTAATTTAAATGTAATGACAGAAATTCATTACAGATGTAATTACTTTAAATATATATATATATATATATATATATATATATATATATATACTGTATATATACTGTATATATACAGTATATATATTTAAATATAAGAACACAATGTAAAAATGTGTACACAATAAGTGCTTTGTACCAAATGATTAATTTAAATGTAGTAAGGCCACCTAATATAAGGTGGGACATCAGTTTTAACACAGTGTATGTTAGAATTATTTAAGATTGAGTTTTGGTGCTGTTTATTACCAGCCTCAGTATAAGCAAATGTTTCTTGGTGTTTTCATTGAAATCATAAAACTTTCATAAATATAATTGTCTGAGTCTTTAATTAGTTTTATTACACAAAAAAAAAAAAAAAAAAAAAAAAAAATATATATATATATATATATATATATATCTTTTTTTTTTTTTTTTTTTTTAAGGATCACAGCCAACAATCCTTCTGCAGCAAGATCCATCATACCCAGAGATCTACACTGGAGAACAAGTCAAACTCATTTGTGGCATTCAAGAGAAGACTTCAAAATGGCAATATCTTTGGCAAAAAGATTCACAGCAAGTAAACACTGAGCTCATCAATCCAGTTTACACTATTCAAAATGCTACACTCTCTCAAAAAGGAGAATACACTTGCCAAGTAAGAAGGAGAGAGATGACATCTGCAAAGTCTACACATTTGACAATAAGAGGTAAGATATATATTTCGATGCATTTTTACATGTCCAGGAACAATGTTAGAAAATGTTCAATTCTGTTATGCTGTTTATCTGTGCAGAGCCACCTAAACCAGAACTGTCAATCACGCCTCAATGGAAAACATTTTACCCGACTGAAAAACTGACTCTGAAGTGTTCAGTCAATGAAGATTCAAATAAATGGGACTATGAATGGTTTAGAAACGGAACTCGGCTTCTCGAGGATAAGGATATTTCCTTTTCTGGAAACACACTCTCCATCAGCTCAGCTAAAGCAAGTCATTCAGGACAGTACACCTGCAGAGGAAGACATCTGACGAGAAAGCCAGTCACTACAAGACAAGCTGAAACTGTGCAAATTCATGTTAATGGCAAGTAAAACTGCTTTTGAAAATATGATATTCTATGATCAATACATATGAAAGAAATGGTGACAGACACCTTAAAGTTCAGTGTGATGAAGAATTTTAGATTTTAAAAAGTGTACAGTAAGGTGTAGGGGAGCACGGGGCACAACCTAACACCTTTTGACTTTCTCAGTTTGTGTAAATCCACAGGGGGTTCAGAGTATATTTTTTTATCCACAGTAATTTCACACTTGTCTTGTACAAATATGTCGCTTTGTTTCATAATTACAGTGTATACATTGTTCTTTATTTACCATCAAAAAATGGAAGTGGAAGCATGTAGTGCTTGTAGCACTTGTAGCAGCTTGTAGTAAAAGTGGAAGCATGTAGGTGGGGTACATTGTAACATCTGAAGGGGCACTTTGAAACATGACCATATGACAGCTTAAAACGTTATCTGATCTAATACAAAAAAATATATACAAGACAAACTAAAATATTTTGTCAATAAAATTAAATTCTGCACTCCCCTACAGTTGTTCATGTCAGCATTTGCAGTTTCCTGCCTATTAGCATACACTAGCAGAATTATTAGCAGCAACCAAAACAATAAGAATAGCATGTCAGTGCTACGCTTTTTTTTTTCCTTTTTTTTTTACCCAAGTGAAAAAAACGGACTGAGAAGTGCAATCGGTGGAGATTCAAATAAATGAGACTATGAATAGCCTAGTTCAAAACAATCTCAGCTTCCCGGATGAGGACACTTCCTTTCTTGGAAGTCATCTCAACAAAAGCGAGTCATTCAGGACAGTATACCTGCAGAGGAAAACATCTGAATGAAAATGTGAAAGGAATTAACAAAAGAGTTCAGATAGTGACAGACAGCTAGGTGCCATAGAGAGGTCAATTAGGATATTGCTATGTGCTTTCCATGTTCTCAAAAAAATTATTTAGGCCTATATTGAAGGTTTATGCTTTTTAATAAAATGTAATTTAAGTTATATTACAGAGTTTTAACAAACTTAATGTGATGCATATTTGTTAATCACACATAAATGAAATAAGAATGAATGAGATTTATGAAATAATACTAATAAACCAAATGTGTTTTAAATACTGAATAACCAGGTTTATATACAGTATGTATCATCAATAAATCCTATTTTTTTTACATGTGTAAACCATTCAATAAAGCATATATATTTTAACTACTGTAAATGAATCATGCTTGTTCCAAAGGTAGCCATATTTGAACCATTATACAATTTTTTTCACAATTAACATTTGTGCTAATTTTAATAAATACATTTTAAAACATGATTATGTAAAACAATCACATAGATGCAAATAGTTAAGGAACTATGCCATGATTGAAGTTCTTTAGTGTGGACTGGTTTAGCTGCTTTACTGTTTTTATTATAGTATGGACATTGTCAGTGTTTGCAGCTTTCTGGTTATGTTTAACTCATTTAGCACCAGATCTAGAACATCAAGCATGTTCAACTCAAGACAGCTATTGTTTGAAGGTGGTCCACTGTTTCTAATTTTACCTCTGTGACTCTTAGATAATACACCAAACCCAACCATTACAAAACATGAGTGGTTTGAGTTTTTCTACACTGAGGAACGAGTCCAGCTTCATTGTAATATGCCAGGAGTTGGTTGGGAATATCAGTGGTATAAAGACTCAAATCCTCTGATCACAAATCCAGAATTGACCATCGACTCAGTATCTCATACTGACACTGGTGACTATCACTGCAAAGCAAAGAGAGGAGACTTCTCAGTAGACAGTGAGACTCTACAAGTGCGAGTTGAAGGTAAGTTGTGTCCATATAAACTACCTCATGTGGCCATTTCATTTATAGGATATAATCATGGCAGTGAACTAAACAAGTTTAAAATGATAAGCTGACATGTTAAAGAAACAGTTCACCCAAAATAATATGAAAATTCTGTTATCATTTCACACTCATGTCTTGTTGTTTCTGACATGTACTGTATGACTTTCCTCTTTTGTGGAACACAAAATATATTTTGATAGCAATTAAAAATTGGACATTTTTGTCCATACAGTCTTTATAGTCCATATAGTCTTTGGGGTCTAATGTTGTTTTGAACCCCAGTGACTTTCAAAATGTCTTCATTAAAGGTAAATTTCGGAGAGGCTAGCAATAATGTCTCGCTCGGTCTACAATAGCTTAATGGAACGCATTGATACGTATCATGTCTGCATTGACAGGCAGGTAGGACAGCCTATCATAGCCCTCGGACTGAGGAATATGATTAGATGAACATTTTATGGTCCTGCACCTTCCAGACGATATAAATATACTGCTCAAAAAATTAAAGGAACACTTTGAAAACAAATTAGATCTCAATGGGGAAAAATATCATGCTGGATATCTATACTGATATGGACTGGGTAATGTATTAGGAACGAAAGGATGCCACATCGTTTGATAAAAATGAAAACTATCAACCTACAGAGGGCTGAATTCAAAGACACCCCAAAAATCAAAGCGAAAAAATGATGCAGCAGGCTTGTCCATTTTGCTGAGATTTCATTGCAACAACTCAAAATAGTACTCAGTAGTTTGTATGGCCCCCACGTGCTTGTATGCATGCCTGACAATGTCAGGGCATGCTCCTAATGAGACGACGGATGGTGTCCTAGGGCATTTCCTCTCAGATCGGGAACTGGGACATCACTGAACTCCTGGACAGTCTGAGATGCAACCTGGCGGTGTTCGATGGACCGAAACGTAATGTCCCAGAGGTGTTCTATTGGATTTAGTTCAGGCGAGCGTGGGGGCCATTCAATGGTATCAATTCATTCATCCTCCAGGAACTGCATGCATACTCTCGCCACATGAGGCCGGGCATTGTCGTGCAGCAGGAGGAACCCAGGAGCCACTGCACCAGCGTAGGGTCTGACAATGGGTCCAAGGATTAAATCCCGATACCTAATGGCAGTCAGGGTGCCATTGTCTAGCCTGTAGAGGTCTGTGTAT
Source organism: Schizothorax lantsangensis (assembly GCA_027422415.1). NCBI lineage: Eukaryota > Metazoa > Chordata > Actinopteri > Cypriniformes > Cyprinidae > Schizothorax > Schizothorax lantsangensis. Next base: position 7,142,223 of record CM049862.1, read on the forward strand.
CCCTCCATGGATATGCCTCCCCAGACCATCACTGACCCACCACCAAACCGGTCATCGGTCATGCATCGTGAACGATGTTACAGGCAGCATAACGTTCTCCAAGGCTTCTCCAGACCCTTTCACGTCTGTCACATGTGCTCAGGGTGAACCTGCTCTCATCTGTGAAAAGCACAGGGCGCCAGAGGCAGACCTGCCAATTCCAGTGTTCAATGGCAAATGCCAATCGAGCTCCATGGAGCTGGGCAGTGGGCACAGGGCCCATTAGAGGACGTCGGGCCCTCAGGCCACCTTCATGAAGTCTGTTTCTGATTGTATGGTCAGAGACATTCACACCAGTGGCCTGCTAGAGGTCATTTTGTAGGGCTCTGTCAGTGCTCAGCTTGTTCCTCCTTGCACATAGGAGCAGATACCGGACCTTCTACGGCCCAGTCCAGCTCTCCTAGAGTAACTGCCTGTCTCCTGGAATCTCTTCCATGCTCTAGAGACTGTGCTGCGAGACACAGCAAACCTTCTGGCAATAGCACGTATTGATGTGCCATCCTGGAAGAGTTGGACTGCCTGTGCAACCTCTGTAGTGTCCAGGTTTTGCCACATGCTACCAGTAGTAACACTGACCCTAAATGCAAAACTAGTCAAAAACAGTCAGAAAAGATGAGCAGATAAAAAAAAATGTCAGTGTCCTCCACCTGTAAAACCATCCCTGTTTGGAGGTTGTCTCATTGTTGCCCATCTAGTGCACCTGTTGTTAATTTCATTAACACCAAAGCAGCTGAAACTGATTAACAACCCCCTCTGCTACTTAACTGACCAGATATCCCAGGAGTTTAATTGACTTGATGCTGTACTCTGATTAAAAAGTGTTCCTTTAATTTTTTTGAGCAGTGTACATATAAATACATTTAGCCTACTTAACTTAGTGATTGTTATCGGGATGTGAAGAGAATTTCAACCAGCATAAAAAAAATAAATACAGAAAAAAAGTCATACAGGTTTGGAACGACATGAGGACGAGTAAATGATAACAGAATCCCTTTAAAAGTGTAGTTTGAATAGTTACTAAAACTGGTAAAAGTAAAAGCATTAAGGGTACTGATTTGAAGGCTCACTGTGAAATATATTTTATTTAAAAAATGATAAAGTAATGTATTACTTTGCTCTTTTAGCTCGTCCACCTGCATTCCTGACTCTGGAGACTGAACTGAGTGACATTATGACTGGTGATATGACTCTGAGGTGTAACGTCTCAGACGGAAGACAGTGGAACTACACCTGGTTCATGAACGGACAGCAGCTCAATGGATCCTCAGATGTACTCAAAGTGTCAGGAAATGAAGAAGCAATCAAAAGTGAATTCAAGTGCAAGGGAATAAACACAGAGAGACCGCTGTACTCCGCTCTGAGTGACGGCTTCATAGCCAATAATATTAGTGAGTCATGGGAATATGTATTATTAAACCTGTTTCATACAATGTATATATGTGAATAAATTGTGCATTAGAACAATGTCAGGTCATCTTCATGATCTAAAAGATTTAGATTAAAAACAAGAAATAACATTTTTAGTTGTTTAGTCGTATTGTCAGTGAGATAATATATTCTGATAGACAAAATAATCTTTTTCTTCCATTAAACTTATTGTTTCTATATAATGTATTATATAATCATAATGTTTGAAGAACATGTTCATTTAAGTTGCTTAATTTTAAATGTGTGCATTTTCCTTATTACAGTATTCAAAAGAAAAATACTGCTGGCCATCTCAGGATGTCTCGTCTGCTGTTTTGTAATCCTGATCATTGGATGCATCGTTCTAAAAATCACCCGTAAACCAGGTACAATCAGAAATTAATACATATACTTCTGAAATTAAGCTTCTTTATGCCGTTGGTCTTGCATGCAGTGTCTATTTACACCAAGAACCAATCACTGTCCTTGTGTCACTCATTACTCAGACTTACTGCAAATACTATAGTACCACTTCTGTTTACACTAGGCTTGAGTTTCTCAATATATGCACGTTAGTGTAAACAGGGTTTTATTTGTTGATATTTACAGTTGGTATAAACAGTGTCTACTATAATTTACACTCAAGTGTAAACACCATTTACCCTCTAGTACACCTAACTGCCTGCCTTAAAATATAAAATTACTTTTAAACACTTAACCCATTGATGTGGATTCAGCCATCTTGAATTTGTTGTCATACACTGTCATTCAAAAGTCTCTTCTGCTCACCAAGGCTTGTTCATACTTGGTGTCATTTTTTAATCTGCCAGCGTCTGTTTTACATTATAAACCTATGAAGCAAACTGTGTTTTCAATAAAGTCCTGAGCGCTTTTAAAACGAGTGAAGTAAGTAAAGAAGATCGACAATAGATATAATCGTAGGGCTGGGCGATATATCTCATGCGATATGCATGCACATCTCGTCAGTAAAGCCGGTTCCTTGATTAGCGGTTAATCTCCATCACCTGTTTTCAAATGGAGAGGCATTTAATACACAGAGCCGTAGTTCACTGACAAGTGACGCAATATCGCGTTCATATCGAAGGCGATTCAACTGCCCAGCCCTAAGATCGTAATATTTTCGGAGCACAAATTTGTGCTCTTAAGAGTTTGTATCATACAACTCTTAAGAGTTGTATGATATGAGCACAAAATTCTATCTAGTCTAATATGCCTCAAACCGTGTATCTTTCAACCGGAGCTCCTGGACTAAACTGTTGTAAGCACCATACTGTTTCCTTCCCCGTATAATGTCACGCACCCACAAAGTCGTTGTGAACTGACATTCTCCTCCCCGTTAACAACACTTCTGCAGCACACAGCACTAGGCCCGAGATTGTCTTGTATAAGGAGATAAGAGGGTCTGTATTACTTCCTATTGGAGAAAGCGTAACGTCTATCTTGGATCACGTGTGCCTTAACCAATCACATTACAATCTTGACGTCATTGAATTTCAGTCAGAGTTGAGTGAAACTCAATGGCCATTTACAGATCCCATAGGTATGAATGAGAAATGCAGTAAACTGAATCCCACCTGTCACAAAAGTCAGTGACTTCTCTTATAAAACAGCATTTTTTTTTTTTTGTGGTAAATTTAAAAAATGGTTAAATCCAAAAGTATTGTTTAGTGTAAAACATGTTGAAGATTAGCAGATAGGCTGTTGATTCATTAAATGATAAGCCATTTCCTCTAAAAAAGCTGTTTATTCAGCATAGTGAAGCCTCTCCTCCATTGACATCCATTCCAAAAAAAAAAAACGGCTTCTGGTCTCCTTTCCCAAGTACTGCCAGACCAGAAGAGTTAGCTTTAGCCGTTACGCCTTTTAGGCTAAAGGCTGCAGGCTTGCCTTCGAGTGGCTTTGACTAGGCTACTGTTGCAGCTGTTGTTATAGCAACAAAAGACCCACTTGGCAGCTGTTTGTAACCAAAACGCTTCCAGCTTTTTATTTTACTAAAAAAATCGCTCGTCAACTTTTTCTTGTCAAAAAAGACGCCAAGTGTGAACACGCCCCAAGGCTGCATTTATTTGATCAAAAATACAGAAAAATAGTAATGTTGTCAAATATTATTACAATTTATAAAATAACTGTTTTCTATTTGGAATATATGTTAAAATGTAATTTACTCCTGTGATGAAAAGTTGAATTTTCAGCATCATTGCTCCAAAAATCATTCAAATATGCTGATTTGCTGCATTTCTTATTATTATCAATGTCGAAAACAGTTAACAGTTCGAAAACCATAATACATTTTTAGGATTTGTTGATGAATAGAAAAGTTCAAATGAACAGCATTTCTTTGAAATAGAACATTTTGTAAATTCTTAATTTACTGTCACTATTGATCTATTTAAAGCAAATCTTACAGAACCCAAATGTTAAATCAGTCATGTAACTAAAAACACAATGACACATAAATAGGACAGTCATATAGAGTTATGGTAAGGGTCAAGCCTCATCCATGCTGGATTTGGTGTCACATCACATATTAAATGGTTAAAAAGATCTGTCCACTGTATTAGACATCAGGGTTCATTTATTGTTGTGATTGCCTAACATGACTACATTTTACACGCATTAGCTTGTGTGTTTTGAATTACATTTTACATACAGTAAACTGTATAAACACTTTATAAATATTTCTTACAAAAATGTTCATTTCTTATCATCAGAGGTCAAAGAAACGGCACCAGAGGACTTGTTTTTCTCAATGACAGACTCCAAGAACCGTAAGTTGTACTCTGTGTGTGTGAATGTGTGTAAAATTTCTCTGCATTGTACATTTATATGGGTCTTTGATTACTCTGTAGAAACTGCTTCACCCATGAAGGAGTACATGGAAAACAGACCAACAGAGCAGGAGGGTATGTACTTTTACTGAAATTACAATCAAAGCAGTTTGCTATTTCACAAACCTTATACTTTGTAATAATATTAAATGACAAACTATTAGTGACTCAACAAGTAAACAAATTCTCTGGCGTTTTTCAAAAATGTGCTTGTATTACAAGCCAAAAGTATGATTTTGTGTTTTTAAGCTACTGTAAAAGTAATCGCCACACTCTCTCTGTTATCATTCAGAATGTCAGGAAAAAGAAGAACTGATCACTGATCGTGCTTCAGCCGTTCATGAGGATGGTGTGATTAAAGGTAAGAGACCTTAGAAATCAGACATTTTGCTCCATAGTAAACTGTATAAAAAAAAAATCCTGTGATGATGAAATTCAAAACACAGACAATTTATACTACATTGTGTTGTGTTTTAGGGTTTTTGTACATCAAATGCAGGATTATGATAAAGTTTCAGAGCTATGTCTATTGCACAATCTAAAAAAATCCATTATGACAAATGACTCTCACAATTATTCTGTTAAAGATGAAGAAACACCAGCATCAGAAGCCAATGGCCTCACATCATTTAAAGGTAAAGTTAAATTCAGTGTTATTGTAGTATCATTGAGAAACTATTATAGCTATTACTAATATTTTAAAGTAATTTTCATTCTTATATTTTCTGTTTTAATTTAAATTTTTGTTAAAGTTTTAGTAATTTTGTCTTTGTTATTGTTATAATTATTATTGTATTGTATTATTTATTTATATATATATGTATATATGTATGTATATGTACAGTGTGAAATCTCAAAACATGGTCACAAGTATGAGCTTAAAGTATGAGATAAACAATTTCATGTGATACACCCATGAAACAGATTTTGAGCTTACTGTCATATTTCTGCCTCTCCAGGGCTCTGAACCATTTTGCCAGCAATCATGGAGTTTCTGTATTTGCACTGAGGAACAGCTAAATGACATATGCTTATTTTAAAATGACTGCATTACCAGGGCACTTTGTCTAGTAGCAGCTGCACTTTTGTGCACCTTTAAAAGCTTAAAAAAAAAGCTTGTTTATGGTTTTTAAAAATGTAGAGCTGAATTGCAGTGTTGTGGAGACATACAGCTGTAAATGAAGACAGTGATTGTAGGGGGGGGGGGGGGTGAATAACAGACAGCAACAATTATCAGAAGAAGAAATGTATATTGCTGTGTATAGCTGTACATACCCAACATCTGATTCATATTGCAAATATTACAACACAACACCACAGAAAACAAAACCTATTGATTATAATGCAACTAGTGGATTATTTTGCTATTGTAATTTATTTGCATATTGAACAAAGGCTTTTATTTTTAAGTTTTTATGTTTCTTTTTCCTTTTATTGAAGATCTTTTGTTAAAAGTATTTTTTTTTTCTTCCTATTAAGATTGTTTTAAGTGTTTTGGTTGTGGATTATTTACATTTAAATAAACAAGTATGTTTAGTTCAATGATGCAATGAATTATTGATCTTTGACTTATAATTATTAACAGTGTGTTCTCTTTTATAGATACCTCTGTTGATTTAAATTTACGTTAAGTTTTAATGCCTAGGCTCAGAAAAAAAAAAATCTGTCTAAAAAGAATATAGTTCACATATCACATATATAAGCTACATATATATACATATATTTGATACTGGTAATATTGCAGGATTTGTAATATAAGAAAATAACTTCCACGTCTTGCATAGGAGTACAATAATAGTATTATATATATATATTATTATTATTATTCATTAATTAAATGAAATTAAAATGATAAAACAGTACCTGAAAGAATTATAATACTAATACTAACAGCTCTTCCTTCACATCTGCCAGGAGTAAGCACTGATAGTCTTTTTCTTTACAGCGCTATATAATGCCTCATTTATTCTCACATGAGCGGTCAGTCCAGTTCCATCCTGCGACAACAAAAGAGTAGACATCACCATCTAGCGGTGAAATACAGTCGCTTACTTTCTGTCCTTTTATTCATTTCAATACTAACACGGACTAGTGGTCAAAAAAGGTCTAGTAGAAAACAGTTGATAGAGAAAGACTGGGTGTTTTGGCTGATCAGTCATCATACACAAAGTCATGTCACAAGGATCTCTGCTGAGAGAAAAATTAATCTTGACAGAAATCAAAATTCTGGAGCTAAAGCAGATTTTAATCGATTGTTGTGTTTCTATAGACCTGGTCTTTTGTCAGTATATTAGGTTATAGGTCGGGAAATAAACTGATGCCCAGATACAGACTAAGACAGAGAAATGAAATTGAAAACCAGACAAAGCTGCCGTTTATGTGGTTTGTGAAAGTCTAGACCACAAGAACAAGACGCTGCCCACATACACTTCTTAAAGGAACAGTTCACCCAAAAATGAAAGTTTGCTCAAAATGTACTCACTCTCAGGCCATCCAAGATGTAGATGAGTTTGTTTCGTCATCATGACAGATTTGGAGAAATGTAGCATTACATCACTTGTTCACCAATGGATTCTCTGAAGTGAATGGGTGCCGTCAGAATGAGTCCAAACACCTGATGAAAACATCACAATAATCCACAAGTGACTCTAGTCCACCAATTAACGTCTTGTGAAGCGATAAACTGCATGATTGTAAGAAACAAATCCAAAACAAATTGAGTTTTAACTTCTAAACTGTCTTTTCTGGCCAATTTTCAGTGTTGGGTGAACTGATTAAGCAACAAAGCAAGTAACTCCCATCTTTTGTCCCATCACAACCTTTTAATCTCCTTCACAAGCATTTAATGAAAGTGAAAGTGAAGTGACATACGGCCAAGTATGGTGACCCATACTCGGAATTTGTGCTCTGCATTTTAACCCATCCAAAGTGCACACACACAGCAGTGAACACACACACACCGTGAACACACACCCGGAGCAGTGGGCAGCCATTTATGCAACCCTCTCTAACCATTAGCTATTAGGGGGCGTATCACGATTCACGATTTTATCACGATTTTTTATCACGATTTTTTGTCATGTTGGTTTCTCTATTTTGCAAGCTGTTTGAGCAGTACAGCCAAACTAATTTCTCTATAATAAAGACAAAGCCTTTCAAAGTAACAAAATATAAACAAAAATTAAAAAAGTATGGCAGATATTTAGGCCAATGTGGGTGAAGATAAAAATCTTTGTCATTATTTTATCTTTGTTATTAAAAAATTAGAACAAAGATACACATTACAAATACACATAATATACAAATAAAATAAACCGTGTTTTATTTTCAGGTAGCTACAGTAGGTGTATTTAGCAGGAGCATTCAAGAAACAATGAACAAATATAAAAATAAAACACTATATAGATTGATTCCTATTAAAGAAACTGTATTAAAGTTTTTCAGTCAAGAGTAGTGAGTGATTTTTCTCTTTGTGTTTGGTGTTTTATTAACATTAAAGGAATAATTCACCCAAGAATTAAAATAGGCAAGTGTTTTATTTTTATACCTTCATTTACTCACTCAAAATGTATTTTAAACCTGAGTTTCATTCTTCTGCTAAACATAAACGCTATTTTGAAGAAGGTGGAAAACCAAACAGTTGCTGGTCCACAGTGTTCCCTCACTGTCAAAGTCAATGTGGACCAGCAACTGTTTGGTTACCCAGATTCTTCAAAATATCTTCTTACTGATGTGAATGTGTGTGGTGCTGTACAGTATATTGATACGGCGGTGCCAGAACTGCAGCTGATAGAATGTGTGCTGTAGCAAGATACAATATTTCTTCAAAAGCAGATCGTGGAGACATTGTTACCAGGGCCGCTGCTGGCCAAATGGGTGCCATAAGCAGGATTTTATTGTTGTGCCCCCTCCCTCAAATATTATGGAAGTAAAAAAAAAAAACACCTACCATAGGGATCAAAATAGAACTTTAATAAAATATAAAAGTAAATAAATTGTAATTAAATTGTATTATTTACAAATTACAACTGTAGCTCTAGACAGTTACCTATGGCAGTAATACAGTTGTCTGATTGATTTTATGGTCTCAATCATTCAGAAATCACACAAAAGAACGAAAACCAACTACGAAAACCATGGTTAATTTTTGTAAGGATTGTGATGTCCACATGTTTTTTTTGTTGAAGAAATTATAGAGGCTGTGTCATCTATAGCAAAAAGGTGGCCAGAAATTAAAGATTAAGTGGATATTTGAATTAAATTTTTGGTCAATAGCATATTAAACAAGGATATGATCGTCCTGTAAGTGTAACAGCAGCAATTACCAGGTCTTTGGCTCCCTTTGCATTTATAACATGTAATGTTGAAAAAAACAATAGACACATCACAAAATTAGTAATGGTTTTACTGGTTATAATCAGGGACTTGCATTGGTTTTAATGGAAACTGTAATGGGCCCTGTGGGTCTCTACTGGTAATTGGTCACCTTCTATTGGTGGCTTGTTAAAACCAATAAATCCTAATGGAATATGTCCCAAAACATACTACAAAAAAAACATTTTTTAATGGTTTTAATGGTTAAAAGTTGATGGTTTGTAATGGCATTTGTGATTTATTTGTGATGGTATTAGAATTTTCTGTGATGTTTCTATTGTGTTTTTTCAGCAGGGTTGCCTCATTGTTTTTATATAATTCATTTTAACTCATTTTAAATGCTGTTGTTGGCTTAGGACTGTTTTTATAACCACAAAAATGTATATATATTGTCTTAATACTTCTTTGATTATGAATATAGCCTACCTGAAAGTGACGTGCGGGCTTCGTTGTCATCTTTTTTTTTTTCTCTGCGCTGGACTGCTGATGTCTTTTCACGGGCATAGTTGTCCATCAATTATGATAATCTGCATTCAGCCGCAAGCATGAGGCGCGAGCGGTCGCGGGCGCGGGAATGACGCGTCACGTTTTTTTGTTTGTTTTTTAGCAACTGGGATGGTGCCCCCCTGGGACTTGGTGCCCTACGCAAACTGTGGCGGTACTGATTTCGTCCACGATATCGTTCATATCGCACAGACCGGACCGCAAGGGCACTTTAGCGTCGGACCTTATGGGGCTTGAGGCCCCCCCCCCCAAATTGCTTGTGCTTTTCCTAATTTGTATGTTGCTCTCAATGAAAGTGTCTGTAAGTTACAGTAAATATGTTAAATGTGTTCTCTCTCCCTGCGTTCATATCCCTTTCTTACATATTCTACCTCATTTCATTCATCCCCTTCATCTGATATTGCAAAGCTCAGCTATCATCTGTGTGTGAGAGAGAGAGAGAGTGAGAGTGAGAAGATGAGCAAGAGCAAACAGGAATAATGCTGGACAAGCCTCATAAATTGCCTCTATCCAATTAAAAGCGAGATCATACATTAATGTGCAGCAGTTCAGCCAATCAGGAGCCACTGCTGGTGAGTACAGCAGTAAAATATTGAAGGGCTGAGTGAGCAGAGGAAAGATCCTGCATGTATGTTCTCCTCTCCTTCTGCATCAGCTGATTTCTCTGTGTCAGTTTACTGTGAATGACACTGCTGGACATCTGAAGCCAATGTGTTTTCTCTAAAGGCACATCAGGAGAGAACAGTTTAGGCAATATAGTGTTTTCTGAGGCTTTTGTCTTGACATCTCTATAAGTTTCTCTTTGGGACACCCGGCACGTATGGTAAGTGGCAATTTTAATATATTCTGCCTGCATAAAATATCCGTTTTTTTTATTTACTTGTCTATATGTCTATTTTGCCTTTTTATTAAATACTCAGAAATGTGTTCTTAAAGTATATTACAAAATGTGCATAGGTGATTTGGTCCTGAGTGCAGGCTGGACTACTGTGTTAACCCAAAATCCTGCATTAGATCATACAGTATATTCCTTTATGTGAACACAACGATTTTTGTGATTAATTTGAAGGATAACTAGGCAGAGTACAACTCTCTGAGCGCTTAGTTTTGTAACTGACTGTACTGGCAGTCATTTTGCCCTTAAAATAGGTGATGTTAAAGAGAGATTTTATGAGAGAGCAGAAGGAGAATTATTGTATGTTTTCTTTATATTTATATAATATTAAACTACAATATGTAATGAATTGTAGAAATGTTTATTATTAAAACAATGAGAAATATTATACAAGTAATATTGATAGTTAAGCTATCAGCATATTAACAGCTAAAGTAATCAAGGGTAAAAGTTCATTTTTATAAAAATGATACAGTGAGTGAAAACCATCAACCACTTTTGTGCATGTTTATACTCGTTCCGACCAGTAGAGGGCGACATGTCTTACTATAAATGAAGGAAAAACAAACTATTACCAATTAGCAAGTGCCACTAGCTCACAATGTTTCTCTGAGACTGATCTGAAACAGCTTTTTAGTCCTCAGCTCTTAAATACCCTGTGATGTTTTTTATTTTTTTTTTATTTTTTGTTTTGAGGTCATCTATGACCTAGGCTCAATGAAAAAAAGATACTTCTACCTACATTTCTGCAAAACTCTAAAAACACACATATACATACAATTCACTGCAGTTTCCAGTTAAAATGAACTCCAGTGGAAGTAAAACATTAATTCCTTTACATACGAATTGTGATTACAGAGGCAGATTATTAAATAATTACACATTTCCTTGCACAATACTATGTTATCACCTCAAACCACTTTTATCATAGTGGATGATGAAATATTATCACCTCAATACATTCTGACATTTGCATTACATTGTGGATTTCTGACATAGTAAACTTGCTTGGTAGCGCACCTGGTACAGCATTGCTTGTGATGTGAAGTGTAGAGTCCCACTGATCATGAAAGAGCTCAAAGACCTGTAGAATGATCAGTAGGATACATTAAGGATACTTGGCCTTAAACCAAGATGGCGGCGCGCACAACAGACGCAGTGGCTTCTCTCTCTCCCGACAGAACGGTGTTTTCGTGTTTTTTGTCTTGTAAGTCGCAATGTTTTTGTACATATTCGTCTCGTCTACCTGTCTTTAAGCGCGCATACAGTCGTGAGTTTCTGCTCGATGTCGGCAGAACCACATTTTTAGAGTTAAACTCCGCGCACGCCGAAGAGCTGCGGGACCTCGGTTTGCTCCGGAGGCCTACACCATCACCGACCCCCACTACTGCATCTCGCCCACAGCGGAGGCGCTACAAGCGGCGTGAGAGGAAGCAGAAGAGGGGTAAGCGCGGAGGTATCCGAGCTAGGCTAGCGGCTAACCCACACAAGCCAGCTATCCCCTCCATCGTACTGGCGAACGTACGCTCTTTGGACAATAAACTGGACCACATCCGACTACTTCGCTCAACTCAGAGGATTGTAAGAGACTGTTGTGTTTTTGTGTTTACGGAAACATGGCTCAACAACAGCGTTCCGGACTGCGCCATTCAGCTCGAGCAGCTAACATGCTATCGAGCAGACAGAGCTCTCGTCGAGGGAGGTAAGAGACGCGGCGGCGGGCTTTGTGTTTACATCAATAATGTATGGTGCCGCGACGCTGTTGTGGTCTGCAAACACTGCTCACCCCTGGTGGAATTTATGATTATTAAGTGCCGGCCGTTCTATCTACCGAGGGAATATACAGCCATACTGCTCGTTGCTGTATACATCCCTCCCAGCTCTAACAACAATAACAGGAGTGAGGCACTGAATGATCTGTACCAGCACATCAGTGGGCAGCAGACAGCCCACCCAGATGCTTTTCTCATCTTGGCTGGAGACTTTAATCACGCAGACTTAAAGAGTGTGTTCCCAAAAATTCAACAGCACGTTGACTTTCCAACAAGGGGAAAAAATACGCTGGACTTTGTTTACACCACCCAGAGAGGAGCATACAAGGCTCTCCCCCTCCCCCACCTCGGAGCCTCAGACCACATCACTGTCATGCTAATGCCTGCACACAGACCGCTCGTTAAAGTCATCAAACCAATACACAAGCAGATACAAGTGTGGCCGGAAGGGTCGTCAGAGGCACTTCAAGACTGTTTTGACACCACTGACTGGAATATGTTTAAACAGGCTGCCACATACAACAACACCACAGACCTCCAAGAGTACTCAGAGACTGTCACTGCCTACATCACCAAGTGTATTGATGATGTAACGGTCACAAAGACTATCACTGTCCGGGCCAACCAGAAGCCGTGGCTGACAGGGGAGGTCTACAGACTTCTGAAGGCTCGGAATGCTGCCTTTAGAGCTGGAGATGAGGAGGGCCTAAGGACAGCTAGGGCCAACCTATCCCGCGGCATCAGAGAGGCCAAGAGACAGTACTCCAGGAGGATAGCCCACCGTTTCAGTGACAGCAGAGACACTCGGAGCCTGTGGCAGGGGATTCAGACCATTACGGACTACAAGCCCCCACCACAGACCTGTGACAGCACCATCCCCCTGCTGAACGAGCTGAATGCCTTCTTTGCTCGCTTTGAGGCACAAAACAGCACCACTGCACAGAAGACTCCACCTCCTCCAGGCGACCAGATGATGACGCTGTCCCCGCACAGCGTGAGGAGATCCCTCAGCAGGATCAATGCACGCAAAGCTCCGGGTCCTGACAACATTCCTGGGCGTGTACTGAGAGACTGTGCAGTGGAACTCACTGATGTCTTCACAGACATTTTCAACATCTCACTAAGTCAGGCTGTTGTCCCCACATGCTTCAAAGCTACCACTATCATTCCAGTCCCGAAGAAGTCATCTCCATCCTGCTTCAATGACTACCGTCCAGTAGCACTCACTCCTATTCTCATGAAGTGCTTTGAACGGTTAGTCATGCAGCACATCAAGTCTGTCCTCCCCCCCTCCCTGGACCCCTTCCAGTTTGCATATAGGTCCAATCGCTCGACCGATGATGCCATCGCCACTGCCCTCCACCCAGCCCTCACACACCTAGACAAAACGGACACGTATGTCAGATTGCTGTTCATAGACTTCAGTTCAGCATTCAACACAATCATCCCTCAACAGCTCATCCATAAACTGGTCCAGCTGGGGCTCAATACGTCGCTGTGCAACTGGCTGTTGGACTTTCTGACCGGGAGACCTCAGGCAGTACGGGTCGGCAGTAACACATCCAGCACCATCACACTGAACACAGGGGCCCCCCAAGGATGTGTGCTGAGCCCCCTCCTCTTCACTCTGCTGACCCACGACTGCACACCGTCACACAACTCCAACCGCTTCATTAAATTTGCGGATGACACGACTGTGGTGGGTCTCATCAGCAACAGAGATGAGACAAACTACAGGAGCGAGGTGAGCCGCCTGGCCGGGTGGTGCAGTGACATCAATCTCTCTCTGAATGTGGAGAAGACGAAGGAGATTGTCGTTGACTTCAGGAGAGTGCACACTCAGCATGCTCCTCTGACCATCAATGGTGCGACCGTGGAGAGAGTGAGCAGCACCAAGTTCCTGGGTGTACACATCACAGAGGACCTCTCCTGGACCAACAACACTGCAGCACTAGCCAAGAAAGCACAACAGCGTCTCTACTTCCTCCGCAAACTAAGAAGAGCCAGAGCCCCGGCCCCCATCATGTGCACCTTCTACAGAGGCACCATCGAGAGCATTCTGACTAGCTGCATCACTGTGTGGTATGGCGCCTGCAACGCGTCCTGCCGCAAGTCCCTTCAACGGATAGTGAGAGCAGCTGAGAAGATCGTTGGTGTCTCTCTCCCCTCCCTCCAGGACATTTACAACACCCGTCTCACCCGCAAAGCCCTCAGCATTGCAGGTGATCCCACCCACCCGACACACAACTTCTTCAGTCTGCTTCCATCAGGGAGGAGACTGAGGAGTCTCCAAGCTAGGACAAACAGACTGAGAGACAGCTTCATCCACCAGGCTGTCAGGAAGCTGAACTCCCTCCCGTCCTTGCCCCCCCTCCCCTCTCTTACCCCACGAATCACTGAACTCGGACCCCCACCCCACCACCACCACCCACACTCACTCACACTCACACTCACACACACACACACTCACACTCACACTGAGACAAGCACCGGTCACTTGTACAGCATTGGACTGACCTCATTCATTCAACTACCTCGTCTGGCAGTCTGAATAAAAAAGACTGCTCCTTGTCACTTTAAATAGTCTTATAAGCTCTTTGCACTACACCATCTATATTCTGCACTGTTTGTTTGTTTGTTTATCTCACTGATTTGCACTATCTGCCATGTGCCCTATGCCACTTTATCCATTCTTTATTTAATGTTTTATTTTATTTTTTTCCTACATGTCCTTATTGTATATTTGCAATAGTTGCATTTTTGTGTGTGTGTGTGTGTGTGTATTGATTTGTACTTATCTGTATTTCTGCGTTCTACTGTTTGTGTTTAGTGTTATCTGTATGCACCAGGGAGTAAGAGAGTAACGCAATTTCAATTCTCTGTATGTATGTACGGTACATGTGGCAGAATTGACAATAAAGCTGACTTTGACTTTGACTTTGAGAAGCAAGCTAAAATGGCATTCTGGCTTGAGCAAATTAATTTTGATCCTGCATTTGCTTTTGTTAACACTATCGGTTAGGTTTAGGCTCAGGTTTAGTGTAGGTCGTACAATATTTTTTAAAGGCAATAGAGCATTAAACTTCAGTGCCACTCACTGGACATTTCATTTCCGAAACATACAATGATCATCATAATGACACATTGCCAGAATCATGTTCATCTGTTTCAAATGCAATGTGCTTTTAGTTCACTGGACATTTCGCTTTAAAACGTTCAAGAATCAACATTAAATTTTATTGAAGTAATATCAGATGAAATGACACTCCAGGTACTTATTTTCCAGTTAGCCTGGGTTGTCTAAATGCTAGTGTGCTCCTAAAAGTTATATGCAAATAAACCATTCACTAACGGACGTGTCCAAATAAAATGCTTTTTGGAATGCGAATACCCCTCCCTCTTAATTATATTAGTACCATGTAACTCTGACTAGCAATAGCAAGCAGCATAACATAGGGGGCTTCGCAATACTCTAGCTAAAGCTTCCTTGTTTCCTCCAGCCTTGACAAATTGATTTAACTAAAAGGACATGTCCTTCGAAATGTCCTGCCCCAACTTCCTATTCCAATAGCAAACACATCGATACCAGAAAGAAAAGTGCACTGTTCGATTTCATGAGATCCTTAAAGGCCTTATACAATACGAATGAGGTAACGGGAGTCAACAAGGCAAGAAGTTTGAGCTCATTACAGATTTTAATTAAAACATTCAGGTAAATCTGCCCCAACTAATTCATGTGCGATGGGCAATCGATCCATTACAGAACAAGTACAACCGGTCTTCCTGCTGGGCTTGTTGACAAGCTGATTAATCTTAGGGCGGCAGAGGTGTACTGTGCGAGTTTCTACATTAGGGGGAGTATGTAGGGCTATGTGTGTATGTATTTTCTGTTCATAGTGTGCATGTGAACATGAGAGAGTGGTGTTGTGTAAGCAGTGCAAAGGAGAGGAAAGTGTGAGACTATAATGTAGGACAGAAGAAAGAGGGAGGAGCGTGTGTTGGAGACTGAGAGAATGGTACAGTAACATAAAGACCGAGGGGCACTGTGGGTGAGCATGAGAGAGAGAGGAGATGATGGAGTGGGTGTGCTGAAAGCTTCGAGCACTGCGGTATGTTGCAGCGCCCAGCCCCCATTGACAGTGCAGCATGCACACTTCAAACATTACTCTTATTCCTGTGTTTATCATACTCGTGTGTTCTTCTGTGTGATATTCATGACTCGTTTAACCACACACGTGCGGTACATCAGAAATACTATTCCTGTCCTCTGAGAGCTTCACTCAAACTGATGTGGTGTCGTGGTCAGTCTTGATATACAGGATGACATCCCCTGTCAAAACTGCTTGTTCTCTTCTCTGAATGACCGTCAGATGCTTTCTCATTCTTTAATTCCACTGAAGTGTTATAAAATGATTCGTGTTTTACTATATATATATACAGTGCTAGCAACAGCAAGGTCATGGGTTCAATTCCCACCCTTAAGGCTTTTTTTTTTCCTGGCCAAAATATATTTTTAAAATATATGATAAATATATGTTGTAAACAGGGAAGCCCGGGGCAAGAAAATACATTTCCAATCTTACAGTAACCTACATTAAGGATAAATGCAGATAGCGCAGATAAATGCAGCGTATAAAGTATATGTGTTATAGACAAGTTTTCCTTCAAATGTGATGTATGTGAAAGTAATGGAGGGCAAAATATATTTTTAAATGGTAAAAAAAGTCAAAAAAAATTATTGGTAGAAAATATATTTACATAAGGCAAGTTTATTTATATAGCACATTTCATACACAAAAGCAGAGAATAAACATTTTAAAATTATTTGTAAAAATTGATTTAAAATTATTTTTCATTTATATATTTGCATATTTTTGTGTAACAAAAAAAAATCTTTGCTGGGCAAGGAACACACAGTCTGACTAAATGTGGATATTGAATACACTATTAAAAGTTTCATTAAACAAAACTGTCTTCCAGATGAATAACCGCAAACATTTCTGCACCAGATTAGATCAGATGGAAAATTGGGTTACAATTTCAATATTTTGTACTAAGTACTCTGTTCTGTCGTCCTGCTCAGTGCCAGAGTAAAGGTGAAAGCAGTGCATTGCTTCTTGTACAAACTCATTTAAATGTGCTTTCAAATAGCTATAAATGGAAAGCAGCCCTTAATATAATGTCAATATATCTACATTACATTCGATTATCTAACATATGAATGCATCACTTCAGATTTGCAAGATCATTAGATTCAAAACAAGCATGGGTAGCATTTGAGAAGCAATACTCATGCTTTTTCTCCTATCAACTCAGTAAATACTATGTCAGTTCTCTGTCGTGTTTTTCATGTGTTCCCGCCTCTTGTGTCCATATTTGGTTTGTTTCCTGTCCTTGTTTCATGTCATTATGAGTTAAGTATGTTCCAGCTGTGTTTATGTGATTATGTGTTAATTACCCTGTGTATTTAGTTCCTGTCTTTTGAGTTTGATTTCGTCTGGTCTACTCGTTACTTCCCCGGTGTATCCTGTCTCTGAGTCCTGCCTTAATGTCTCATTAAAGACTATTATTTGAGTTTATGTCCTCGTGTGCGTGTTCCTGTTCCTCCCTTGTGTGTGCACCGTGACAGAAGACCAGACCTAAACAGTAAGCGGCGCCCATTCACCTCGTTTTGTTTTGTTCGTTTTTTGAAAAGTTTTATTTTGTTCCAGTCTGTTTGTTTGTGTCTGTCCCGCGGCATGGAAGTCGCCGCTCGTTATTCCCGCCATAGCCCACTGCAAGTCGGCGTGGGAGTTCGGCGGGATCGCCGTGAGTGCCGCGAGTCCACTGGCCGCGAGCCCTCATGCCCGCCGATCCCGGGAGATATCCGCCGCCGGCGGTGGCTCTCCCAAGCCCGCCGGCTGGTTCCCGGGTTGCCGCTCCCCCAGGCACGCCGTTCGTGGGAGATCATGCCACCGGCCCGCCTCTGACTCAATGCCCGCCGGCCCGCCTCTGACTCAATGCCCGCCGGCCCGCCGCTGACTCAATGCCCGCCGGATCGCCGCTGACTCAAGCCGGCCGGATCGCCGCTGACTCAAGCCGGCCCGCCGGATCGCCGCTGACTCAAGCCCACCGGCTAGCGCAATCCCTAGCCCCGTGGATTCAGTCCACTCGTCACGGCCAGGAGTGCCGTGTTTGTCTTGTTGTGCCCACAGGAACATTTTAATCATCATGTCGGTCTTGTTCATGGAGACTCGTCTGGGGTAGGCGGCTCCTTGTTTTTTGGCTGCGGAGGCCATTCCAGCCGCCTGCATCCCTTGTCGCAGATATGAAAGCGGTTGCTGAGGGACCCTGTGAGGGCCCCTGACTCGTCATGCCCAAAGGAAGCCTCAGCTTCCTAGCTAGCCCTGGAGGGCTTCCTTTTCCTGTGGGCTGTCCTGTCCTGTTCCTGTCTGTTTAGCCCCGGAGGGCTGTCCTGTCCTGTCCTGTTCCTGTGTGTTTAGCCCTGGAGGGCTATCCATGTACTGTCCTGTCTGTTTAGCCCCGGAGGGCTCCTGATACCCCCTAACTTCCCCAGGGAAATTTTTTTGGGGGGTATAAGGGTTCCGGCGGTAGGGGCCGGGCCGAGAGGGACGAGGCCACGGCCACGAGGACCACCTGCCATGGCCTCCTGAGCTCCCTGCACCGCCATGGCCTCCAGAGCTCCTAGCTCCGCCATGGCCGCCTGAGCTCCCTGCACCGTCATGGCCTCCAGAGCTGCCAGCTCCGCCATGGCCTCCGAATTGTCTGTTCCGCTCTGGAGGTCCCCGTCCTGTGTTCCTGTCCGTGTCTGTCTTGAGGGGCCTCCAGATCGCCCACTCCCCCTCTCCGGTGGAACTGTTATGGCGTGGGTCACGCCTTTCGGGAGGGGGGAGTAATGTCAGTCCTCTGTCGTGTGTATTATGTCTTCCCGCCTCTTGTGTCCATATTTGGTTTGTTTCCTGTCCTTGTTTCATGTCATTATGAGTTAAGTATGTTCCAGCTGTGTTTATGTGATTATGTGTTAATTACCCTGTGTATTTAGTTCCTGTCTTTTGAGTTTGACTTCGTCTGGTCTACTCGTTACTTCCCCGGTGTATCCTGTCTCTGAGTCCTGCCTTGATGTCTCATTAAAGACTATTATTTGAGTTTATGTCCTCGTCTGCGTGTTCCTGTTCCTCCCTCGTGTGTGCACCGTGACATACTAACTGAATGTACTGTATGTTGTATAAACACCAGTTGTGTTTTGTTTGTGATTGGTGCTGAAAGTTTGAACGCAGGCAATTTAATGAATTATTGAAAGGAATATAGTTATATAACCTAAATGTCTAAAAAAATATATTGATTCATAAGGCCTGGCATAGCTTAGAAACCGTTATAGTGAGAAACACTTATTGGAAATGTATTATAACAGTCCGAGGACTCCAAGAAACAATTGCAAAACTGCCAAGCTATGTTTCACAAGCTCTGTGAAACTATGATAGGCAGCAGGGTGTACAGTTGACACATTTTCCTTTTGAACTCGGTTCAAATATATTTGTTCTGTGATATAACCGAATCTGTCTCAGACTGCATTGTCAGAACTAAATGTGTTTATGTGTGTAAAGTAACTCATGCCTTGGACCCAATTATTGCACAAAAATAGATGTTCTGGATTTGTTTTAATACTTTAATGTAATAATTTATTAAAAATATTTATTTTTAAATATGAAAATAAGCAGACAATATACGATGTATTGTTTATTAGAATTTAATTACTAATATCTGAAAAATAATAGTATCTACAGACATAATTCAGGGAAAAAGAGTGGAATATACATGCTGGTGGATATCTATCTGGTACCTGGTTTCAAGGTGAACCGTTTCACCCTGACTCCTGTATATTATTTATAGTCAACCAATCAGATTGAAATATTTTTATCCCACTCTTGCCATGTTCCTGTGCAATAAACTATGCATCAGCAACACCTTAAACAATTACAGACAAGGGAAATCATCAGAGGTGTACGAGCAACAGAGATACATTTTTATTGAGGTGACTAAGTAGAAATAGCATCCAAATCCTTGACTTAGTGGACTTAATATTTTTTTTTACAGCTTGAACTTATACAGTTACATTTACATTTACATTTATGCATTTAGCAGACGCTTTTATCCAAAGCGACTTACATTGCATTCAAGTTACAGTTTTACATTTGATCAGCTCTTGCTTTCCCTGGGAATCGAACCCACGATATTGGCATTGCTAGCGCCATGCTCTACCATTTGAGCTACAGGAAAGCTCAGTTATGTCCATATACTGTATATTTGGACACTGACACAATTTTTATAATTTCGGCTCTGTATGCCACAAGAACAGAATTTAAAATAAAACAATCAAGATGAAATTGAAGTGCAGACTTTAAGCTCTAATTCAAGGGGTTGAATAAAAATATAACATAAAATGCTTAGGAATTACAACCATTTTATACACTGTCCCCCCATTGTCAGGGGCTCAAATGTAATTGGACAAATAAATATAATCATAAATAAAATGTTCATTTTTTATATTTTGTTGAGAATCCTTCACAGGCAGTGACTACCTTAAGTCTGGAACTCATGGACATCACCAGAGACTGGGTTTCCTCCTTTGTGATGGTTTACCAGGCCTTTACTGCAGCTGACTTCAGTTGTTGATTGTTTGTGGGTCTTTCTGCCTTTAGTTTTGTCTTCAGCAAGTGAAATGCATGCTCAATCGGGTTAAGATCAGGAGATTTACTTGGTCATTGCTGAATATTCCACTTTTTTACCTTCAAAAACTCCTGGGTTGCTTTTGCTGTATGTTTTGGGTCATTGTCCATTTGTACAATGAAGCGCCATCCAATCAACTTTGCTGCATTTGACTGAATGTGGGCAGACAGTATATCACTATACACTTCAGAAATCTTCTAGCTGCTTCTGTCTTCTGTCACATCATCAATAAACACCAGTAACCAGGGGGATCACGTGACCCTTCGACGGCGATGCAGGCTTAGTCTTTCGCTCTGCTCACTTTGCCACATATTGTGTGATCCTGTCAGTAAGATTTAAACCACTCTGCATTGAACCCATCATGAGTGCTTCGGCAGACAAAGGGGATCGGAAAAGAGAGATTGAGCAATCGCAATGAAGAAAAAATTCAGAGATTCCACCATCTCCAGAGAGAAACTCGACGAGGCTATTGCTAACGGTGTTAATGCCAATTAACAATGTTAAGGTTAATTCTTCTATTCCCTCATTTATCCCTATTAAGGAATCTTTCATCTATTTGGGCATTACCATATATAAAAACATTCATAAGATTGCCAGAGACAATTTTAATAACATTTTAGTTAAGGTCAAAAATGACATTCAAAGATGGAAGAATCTTAAAGTCTCTCTCTAAGGAAGGATCTCCACTGTTAAGATGAATTTGTTACCTCGATTTAATTTTTTTTTTCTCTATGCTACCACTTTCTCCCCCTCCAGGTTACTTTAAGGAGATCAACTCCATAATTTCTAAGTTTATCTGGAATGATAAATGTCCCAGAATTAAATTACCACATTACAACATCCTAATAGCGCAGGAGGACTGGCTGTACCAAATTTTGAATTATATTATTGGTCGTTCCAGCTTAAGGCTCTTCATAATTGGGTTGATCCTCAATCTACAGTTTCATGGAGGGTGATTGAAGCTGACAGTAAACCAAATAGACTTCAAGATATTTTATTTACTGGCACAGGAAAAAAAGGGGATAATTATAATTTTGGTCCGGTTATGGCTAACTCTATTAAAATCTGGAAAACGGTTGAATGTCGGATAGGTGGACCCTTCAAATTTTGTAACAGTACACCTTTATGGCACAATTTTTATTTTGTATGCGGAAATCGTCCATTTGTCCAACCCTCTTGGTCGTCTTTAGGTGTAAACACGTGTGGTGATATATATGATAACCAGGGCCTCTGTTAATTTCAGACATTAAGAACCAAATTTTGTCTACCAGCACCTGCATATTTTGT
The DNA here is from genome assembly GCA_027422415.1 of Schizothorax lantsangensis. Classification (NCBI taxonomy): domain Eukaryota; kingdom Metazoa; phylum Chordata; class Actinopteri; order Cypriniformes; family Cyprinidae; genus Schizothorax; species Schizothorax lantsangensis. The sequence goes on from CM049862.1 coordinate 7,164,077, forward strand.
CTTTCTTCAATTACGTTCTGCTCTCAAAGCGTATGGCGTTCCGTGGGCATCTTCTATTTCCTCTCATCCTATGCGGGACTGGATTACACCATCTGCTGGTCGGCCATCTGTTTCAAAAACCTCTTTCTATTAAAACTATTTGGAATAGGGAATTATCTGACCTTAATTTATCTGTCGACTGGGAGAGAGTGTGGTCTAATCTCAGTTTAACATCTAAAAATCTGGCTCATCGTCTTATTCACTTCAAAGTCATTCATAGAGCATACATAACTCCTTACAAAAGATTTAAAGTGAAACTACAGTCAAATTTGAACTGCCATATATGTAACACTACATCATCAGGCACTTTTCTGCATATGTTTTGGGAATGTCCTGTCGTCATCAGTTTATGGACACATGTAAACCTGGTTTTGTCATCATTACTGCGAATTGATTGGTCTGTTAACCCAAGTTTGTGTCTTCTTAATGATGATTCTGGTCTCTGTATTAGTTCAATGCAAAAGAGAATGTTGTTTGCTGGTTTTACAGCTGCGAAGAAGACAATAATCCAGAACTGGTTTACACCACACATGTGTAGAAAAACATTTTGGATCCGTAGCCTCCTGCAAATAGTGTCATGTGAATGTACAACGGCGCGAGTTGGTGGGGCCAGGCCTTCGACCATTGATGCTTGGCAGTGTTTTCTTTCTGATATACGTGATTGTATAAAGAAGTGACTTTTGTGTTTTTATTGTCCTTCCCTCTCTCCCTCCCTTTTGACTGGACTTTGAGATGTTGAGTATGTGTCTGTTGTTTTTTTTTGTTATATTTTGAATGCTGTGTTGTGTTATGTGTGAAAAACATAAAAAAATGTTGATAACAATAAACACCAGTAACCAGTGCCACTGGAAGTCATGCACACTCATGCCATCACACTGCTCCATCATGTTTCACAGATGATGTTGTGTGCTTTGCATCATGAGCTGTTTCAAGCTTTCTCCATACTTTTTTCTTCGCGTCATTCTGGCACAGGTTGATTTTAATTTCAGCCATCCAAAGAATGCTTTTCCAGAAGTGGTCTGGCTTTTTTAGATGTTTTTTTTGCAAAGTCTAATCTTGCCTTGTTTGCACCTTGTGGTGAAGCCTCTGTATTTGCTCTGGTGAAGTCTTCTCTTGATTGTAGACTTTGACAGTGGCACGTCTGCCTCCCGGAGAGTGTTCTTCACTTGGCAGGATGTTGTGAAAGGGTTTTTCTTTACCATGGAGAGGATTCTCCGATCATCCACCACTGTTGTCCTCTGTGGATGTCCAAGTCTTTTTATGTTGCTGAGCTCACCAGTGCATTCTTTTTTTCTCAGAATATACCAAACTGTTGATTTGGCCATTCTTAATGATCCTGCTATCTCTCTGATGGATTTGTTTTGTTTTGTTTTTGAAGCCTAACAATTGTTTGTTTCACTTGCATGGAGAGCTCCTTTCCGCATGATGTGGGTTCACAGCAACAGCTTCCAAATGCAAATGGCACACTTAGAATCAAATATACTGTATATGGACCTAACTGTAAATGTACAGTAACTGAGTAGAAGACCTTTTCTGGGATCTACATCAATGCCTATAATCCTACAGATTTAATATTATTTTTGGCATTCCTGTCATGTAAAGAAAAAAAATATTCAAAGCTCAACTACATAATCAAACCTAACAGGGACAACAATTTGGAATAATTGCATCATTTACAGCCAGATGTATTGACGAACAGCTGCTGTAATTAGCCAATGTGAGACAGTACAGTCTGAGCCCACATGGGTTAAACGCTCTCATCCAGGCATTAGCCGGGGAGTATGCAGTAGTTCCCCTTCATGATGCAGTGCTTGAAGCTTTATGTATGTGTGCAGCAGCAGAGTGTTTTCAGTCGAGCTTGAATTGCAGCCTTATTTCTTGTTATGGTGCTGTAAGAAGAGCGGAGAATTAAAGGAGGGAGTGAGAGAGAGGGGGGAAGAATTTAATCATATTTAGACCTCCAAGAATAGAGGCGGTAAGAATAGAGAAGAGAAAGACAGAAAGTGGAGGAGGAAGATAGAGAGGAACAGGGAGTTGTGGCAGGACAAACTGCAGGCAACACTGAAAATGCTGCAGTGAGCTGCATAATTAATCCAAAGGGAAGGCAGGGGGAGGAGTCAGGGGCGGGGCTTAGCGCAAACAGGACTGAGCTCTGCTGTGCTCCTCTGATGCTTTGCTATTACTCTATTCCCTTTGTACTTTAGGCTGTTTTGTTCCTCTGTGATATTGGGGGGAGGCTATAGACAGAGGAAGACATCGCCGCTCTTCTGCCATCAATTCATATTCAAGAGATGACAGGATTCTCAAAGAGTACAGGGTGTCCTCTGCATGTCTGTGGCAATGCAGCTCATGTTGTGCATCCCAAATCATTCAGATTCTCTCAATCACACTGAATGGATTCATGCATTCATTTAGCCAGGAATAAAATGGCTGATTTCCAGTAAAGCAGTACTGAGTGAGTGAACACAGTGCCTACGGAGAATCTTAAAAGCAGTTCTGCTCTGCTGTGGAAGAACAGTATGTTATGGTAGCTGAAAAACATTGAAAAGGCTAACAAGCTTTGCAAGGTCAGGGCTGCTCCCATTTGTGCTGCTATTTTTTTATAATATATATGCTTTAACATCTTACATGAACTTCAGTTGACCTGCGATGGAGCACAATATCAGGACTTTCTGATGTTTGTACATTTTAAAAGTCACGCCAAGGGCAGTGACTGTATTCTTACAGTTTATTTAAAATAAATCATAATGTGGTTTCATAATTGAACCATAAGGAGTAGTTCCACCTGAAAATCTGAAACAGTTATGTTTATTTTTAAAAACGTATGTTTGCAATTAGTAAATCCTTGAGAATGTTTGTGGTGTGCAGTTTAGAACTAAATGTCCAAGTATCATCAAGTTATGTTTACCACAGAACATATTTTACTCATAAATTGAAAAACCCCATTATTCAGCATTCAGTAGTTCTTTAGCATTAGCATATAGATAACTACCGATACTACAGTGTTGTTAGATGCTGCATTGCCGTCTTGATGAAGATTAGCATGATCGTCTCTAGTGTTTTATGTAAATCACACTGTTACTAGTGAGTTTTAGAGAGCGGTCTATAATATTAATTCACTTACTGTACCCATATAACAAAAAAGAAGCAAATCGGGTATCAAATCTTTCTACCTTGTGTTTACCGTACTGATGTTTACGTTTATTTTTGTTGTCTTTGTCTGTCGTTTCTACATAAATGTACCAAGGTGAACATACTTAGACAGGTTGTGAACCTGTTTTGTCTTCAGACAGTTGACTATAAACTTTCGCTTTTAGTGAAACACCAGGGTCATGTCATTTGAACATGCTAAGTTATATATATGAATATGAACATCATATATATAACTTAAACACTTTTTTATAGAAAACTATTATGTGTACAGTCTTCATGTGAGTGAACAGACTTGTACATTTGACTACTTTATGTGCAACCCTTTTTAAATCAACACACTGAATTCACCTTTAAGCTTTCATTTCATTGTAAACTGTTTCTCTCTTCTGTTTTTGCACAATTTTTATGAAATTATGGTCAGAACAGGGTTGAACCAGACTTGAACATGCAGTGGCTGCATGAGCATCAAAGCTCATTTCATCTGAACACAAGATACTTCAATAGCTTAAGTATTTGATCATTACACACTTCAGCTGTTATTTGTACTCCAGGAGCGAGAGGTGTCTGAGGACTGCTCAATAACCTGACAGTGATGTTGTGCTGGCTTTATGTCATATGGTGCTGCGGATTAGTATCCATTTTGGTGTCAAAGAGCGAGCTTCACTGTTAGCCTTTCAGCTTCATGCAAGTTAACCTTTCTGTGCTTTCATAGCTACTTTTCACATCCCTGCAGAGTGGCTACACATGCACTTCATGAAGTGCCACCAGAGATGCTTGATTCTCTGCTTCAAGACCATGTGCTGTTTTTTTGGCTGCTGGCCTTGGTGCTGAATTTACAAAGAAACCAGCCTGGCTCTTTAAAGACCTTTAAAGGTTTAAAAGTTTTTGGTAAAAATCAATTTCCTTATGGAGAAAATGAATGGCATTTTTATTTCCGGAAGCTGACTGTTGCACTCAATGCAAAACAATGCCACCATATGGCTTTAACAAAAGCATATACTATCGATTAACAGCCTTTAACAATAAACAGAGCTTACAACAGGTCTGTCGTTAAAGGCAGACCTGCTGTGGGCTCTGAGGCTGTTGATGCTATGCTTTTATTGAAGCAATCAGTACACATTATTTTTACTTATGTTTTAAATAATCGGATTTAACAGCAGAATCCTTGGTGGAAAACTACATTACCCATGATGCCGTAAAGGAAACCACCAATCAGAGGGTACCAAAAATAGTGCTGAGCTCCGCCCACTCCCATGAAGCACAGCAAATGACACTTAAATACTTCAATAAATATGCATATTTTGCATTAAACTTAAAATATAGTGTTTCTAAATAAACAGCTTTAATTGATAATTAAATATTTTTCTAACATTTTTAATTTGATTTTATGTCGTTCACAATGGCTCATGGGATTGTAGTTCTTTCCCTCATTAAAGCCAGTAAGAAAACAGTCTTGTACCTTTGTCTTTGTGTCTGTCACGCCCCTGGACGGTTTTGTTGTGTTTTTGCTCCCCATGTGCTCCCTGTGACCTAGTTTTTCCCTCATGTTGATTGTTAATTTGATTCCAGGTGTGTCTCGTCTTCCTCCCCAATTATCCTGTCTTTAAAAGCCCCAGTCCTTTCAGTTAGTGTTTGTCGGTTATTGAATGTCTTCCCTGTTGTTCCTGTGTCTCCTGTGTTCCATGTTGGATTAAAGCCTCTCGTTTTTGTGAACTCCACTTCTCCTCGTTCCTTGCTCCAGCGAACGTGACAGAATAACCGACCCAAAAACTGTAACCTCTGAGTTTTCCCTCCGTTTTGTTTCTCGTTTTCTCAGTGTTTTTTCTTTCCGTTGTGTCCCCATGGATCCTCTCCTTCGCCCCGAATTCCTTCTCCTCCTGCTGGAGCAGGGGGAGCGTTCGCTCGAGGACCATACAGGACTGTTCCTGATGCTCGCTAACACCACCAGCTACCCGGACGACGCGCTCTGCTCATTCTATGACGCAAGCCCGAACACCGCGTGCAGAGCGCTGTCGTCCGAAGTTGGTCCTCGAGAGGATTTCGCCGCCTTCGTGGAGTGGACTCTGGCGAGAAACGGATCGCCCCTCACTGTTTCCCAAGAGGATGATCTCGCCAGAGCCACTCCAGACCCAGAGCCCAGCCCACCATCTCCCCGCGGTACGGAGCATCAGCCCGAGCCCACCGATGACGGAGAGCCATTTCCCGCCGCGATATGCGAGCCAGCGCGAAGCCGAGCGACTGAGCGGATGATCGTCCCGGAAGTAGAGCCCAACCCATCAGATCAGGTGCGAGAGCCGGCGACAATGCCCACCACGAGGGAGCCAGCCGTGGACGGTGTGAGCGCGGAGTGGAGCTCCGCCCCCTGCACCGCGGCTGAGGGTGAGCTGATTGTACATCTGGGACTGCTGGACATGGAGGGGGATTTAACTGACTGGGAGACGAGATGCCCCCTCTCCTCTCTCCGTCGTCCCCGCTGGTCCCGTCCAGCCCTGAGGGGGCTTCATATTCTCCAGTGCCCGCTCCTCGAAAGTACCCTCCAGTGCCAGCTCCTCGAAGATTCACGCCCTCCCACCCGCTCCTGCCTCCTCCACCGCTGTCGTCTGGCAGCCCCTCTGCTCGCCCTCAGCCCTCAGCCCTCCATCAATGCGGTGCAAGCCCCACGGGACTGCCATCCTCCAGCGTTGCCGGGACTGGAGTTTCCCTCATCTCCGCCTCCAGCCTCCGAGGCCCGGACTCCGTCTCGGTCCGTAGACCCAGTGGCTCCACCTCGGCTCCTAGCTCCCTCGCCTCCACCGTCACCCATCGATCCACCAGCTCCACCGGGCTACCTCGTCCTTCCGGCTCCGCCTTGGTCGGGCATCGACCCGCCATCGCCTCAGGACTCCTCTTCTCTCTGCGCCTCGTCGCTCCGTCCCACCGGCTCCGTTGGGCTCCTTCCTCCCTTCAACTCCACCTGGGTCCTCAGTCGCTCCGGCTCCGCCACGGATCTCCGGAGCTCCGCCTTCGCATTGGTCGCCAGAGCCCTCGGCTCCACCCTGGCCCCCCGGATCCTCGGCATCCCCCTGGCTCGTTGGCTCTCCGTCTCCGCCTCGGGCTCCTCCGCCACCGTTGGTCGGCCCCCTGGAGTCGGCGGCCATCACTCCTCCATGGCTCCTCCCTCCGTCGGCTCCACCGTGGGCCATCATCATGGCTGTGGCCTGGGTCCTGCCAGGCTCCTCCTGCTCCGGATCCCTCCAGTCTCCTCCCTGGCTCCTCCCTCCTTCGTCACCTCCCTGGTCTCTGTCAGCCGGCCCCCTCCCGGGTGTCTGTTCTCCTCCTGAGCCGCCTCCAAAGTTCCCACCCTCCCCTTTGGATGGTACTACGGTGCGAGGACGCACCTTCCGGGAGGGGGGCGATATGTCACGCCCCTGGACGGTTTTGTTGTGTTTTTGCTCCCCATGTGCTCCCTGTGACCAAGTTTTTCCCTCATGTTGATTGTTAATTTGATTCCAGGTGTGTCTCGTCTTCCTCCCCAACTATCCTGTCTTTAAAAGCCCCAGTCCTTTCAGTTAGTGTTTGTCGGTTATTGAATGTCTTCCCTGACAACTGAACCTCCTTGACAAGTCGAGGAGGGACAGCATCATATGGAGAACCTGAGGGCTTCAGTTGACCAACAATCTCATGTAATACTGAGAAAGTCACCGTCTCAAACTTGTCAAAGACAGCAGAGCAGAGGACAGGGACTGAAGGATCATAAGAAGGTGGTGAAATAAGAGCCCTGGTGGAAGTAACCTTATCAATAAAAAAGTGAAGAAAATTTTCACAAACAGCAGAGGAGGCATCAACACAGGACGTTTGAGGGACATGTAGAACTGAATCAATAGTCTTAAACAAAACACGAGGCTTGTTACAATTTGACAAAATAATTTCAGAGATATAATTTCTTTTAGCATCTTTCACAGTTTTCTGATAATGACGCCAGCAATCCCTTAGTATATGAAACGACACATGCAATTTATCCTTTTTCCATTTGCGCTCAGCCCTACGGCACTCACGTCTGACAGCACGAACCGTGACATTCATCCATGGCTCAAATTTAGGTTTTGGCTGCCTGATTTTCAAAGGAGCCACAGTATTCATAACAGTTAGCCAGGTAGAGTGCAACCATGAGCTAAGCGCCTCTGAATCATTGCATGTAGACTCCGGTATAGCATAGTTCTGACTGACAACTAATGCAAACTGAACAGCAGTGGAAGAGTTAATGATGCGACAGGGGCGAACAGCAGCTCGAGGTTCGACTGTATTACAGGCAAGAGCAATATCAAACAGTACAGGCATATGGTCAGAAAACACTGCGTCGCAGATCTCAAGGTTACAAACAGGCAAACCAAAAGATAAAACAAGATCGACTTGTCAAGGAGGTTTTTCCTACTGTAGGGCCATCTGTTCTTGCAGTCGTTAATAGCAGTTTGTCATCAGGTGTGGTCCCTGAAATTTTTAAACACGCAGTAGTCCAACCTCTGATTAAAAAACCTGCTCTGGATCCTACAGACCTTGCAAATTTTAGACCTATTTCAAAGCTACCTTTTCTTTCAAAAATCCTTGAAAAGATAGTTTGTAGTCAATTAATGGCCTATTTGAAAGATCACAATATTCTTGAAGTTTTCCAGTCCGGTTTTAAAACTCTACACAGCACAGAATCTGCACTTCTGAAAGTTTTTAATGATATCCTTTTAGCTACGGATGCTGGTGATTGTGTTATTCTGGTGCTTCTTGATTTAACTGCTGCGTTTGACACTGTGGACCATGAAATCTTAATTTCTCGTCTGGAGCAGTGGGTGGGCATTAAGGGCATAGCGCTCCAATGGTTCAGGTCATATTTAAAAGGCCGGACCTTTTGTGTTAGCTGTGGTGAATTTGTGTCCTCTTCGGCTCCTCTTTCTTGTGGGGTACCGCAGGGCTCAGTTTTAGGCCCTCTCCTTTTTTCTCTTTATTTGCTCCCCCTTGGTTCAATAATCAGGAAGCATGGCTTGTCATTCCATTGTTATGCGGATGATAGCCAGATTTATGTGCCACTTAGAAAGAATGATACTGTTGGATCGTTACTTGAGTGTCTTGACGATATAAAGGCATGGATGGCTCTTAATTTTTTAAGTTTTAATGAAGACAAGACAGAAGTGATGGTTTTTGGTGGGACCACCGGGACCCCTCTGGTTGATTTGGGTGCCTTGGCTCAGTACATCAAGCCAACCATTACTAATTTAGGGGTGAAAATTGACTCAGATTTTAAGTTCGACAGTCAGATCAGGGCAGTAGTAAAATCAAGTTTTTTCCAACTGAGGCAGTTGGCCAAAATAAAGCCATATCTTACAAGGCAAAATTTTGAGACCGTAATCCATGCCTTTGTAACCACTCGGCTTGATTATTGTAATGCATTGTATGTGGGCGTTAGTGGGTCCTCTGTTGCTCGTTTGCAGATGGTGCAAAACGCTGCTGCGCGTCTTTTAACTGGAACACGTAAATATGAGCATATTTCCCCCATATTAGCTTCACTTCACTGGCTGCCCGTACATTTTAGGATTCAATTTAAAATTCTTCTGTTCGTTTATAAATCCCTAAATGGGCTTGCCCCACCTTATATTTCTGAGCTGCTACACCCTTATATGCCTACCCGTTCTCTCAGGTCAGCTGATCAGCTGTTCCTGAATGTGCCAAAAACAAAGCGTAAGCTTAGAGGGGACCGTGCCTTTGCTGTGGCAGCTCCTAAATTATGGAATGATTTGCCTCTGCCCATTAGACAGGCCTCTTCATTGTTTTTATTTCAATCATCTCTTAAAACATATCTTTTTTCCTTGGCCTTTGACACTTGATGTTGAAATTTGGTTATTTTTATTTTATTTATGTATTTATTTATTTATTATTATTATTATTATTTTTTTTTTATTTTTTTTTATTTTTTTTTATTATTTAATTAATTATTATTAATTGTATTGTATGCTTTGTATGAGCTTTCTGTACAGCACTTTGGTACACTTCGGTGTTTTTAAGGTGCTTTATAAATAAAGTTTGATTGATTGATTGATTCCCTGTGTCTCCTGTGTTCCATGTTGGATTAAAGCCTCTCGTTTTTGTGAACTCCACGTCTCCTCGTTCCTTGCTCCAGCGAACGTGACAGTGTCTGATTTTCAAATACGTTTTTTTTGCTTTAAATCAAAGTTTGTAATGTTATGATTCACCTCATAGCTGGTTGGTTTAGTTCAGAGCTTGCAATGCTTTACCCAAACTTAAAAAAAAATCCCTATTGGAAAAATGAATGGGAAAAAAAATACCAGCACCACCAAAAAAGTAGGTGGACATTAATGCACTGTATAGCAGAATTGGTGGTAAAAAACTACATTACTCATAATGCTGTATAAAAAATTCAACAAATCAGAGAGTCAAGATGACCAAATTGTGCAAAAAAACTAACTCTGCAGGGAACTCCCTCTTGCATGAAGCACTGTGAATTACATAATCGAGTTGGGCAAAACAATCACATTGAAATCCATCAAAGACCTGTTATACTATACATTAATGATACAAAGATTCATAGTAGCCTCTCAGTAATAGACCTTTATATACTGCACTTTCAAAATGATTTAAGTTTAGATATTGAACATTTGGTTTAAGGGCGCCGCAGAGGTGCATTAAAGTCATTAAAGACAGAGGTTTTTTGTGCTGTAGTAAATTTGCTCCACGTCCACCATCTGCTGTCTGCCAGAGAGTGGACGTGTGAGGCAGGACAGTGCAAAGGAATCATTGATCAAAGCTGCTGTTTACTTCTGGTGTAGAGCAAGAGCAAACCTACAAAAGAGCAAGAGAGAGAGAGAGTCTGGCCTCCCAAGACATGAATGCCAAATGAGGCCTGTACACAGAGCAGTCCTGCCCTTTCAACACTGTAAACACTTCAAACACTGCACTGAAGTGCAGTGAAACAATAAGGATGTTCACAGACCAGAATTTCATAGAAAACTGGAGATTTTTGACTTGAGGCAACAAAGGCCCCAATTTACTTCAAGCAAAATCAAAGAACAAACTGCTGTGAAGTAATTTCAAACAAAATCAGGCCAAAACAAAACTCATCTGGAGTTTGTTTCAGGAGTTCGAAACAGCTTGCCAAAGCGAGCTTTCCGGAAAAGTTTTCTCCATCTGGTAAATACCTCTAGAACTCCCATTGGTCTGTGGAGTTTATGTAATAAGTAGGTGTGGCTTTAAGGCTCCGCCTTCTTTGACATGGACATTTTCTCTGGTAACCAACTTAGTGGTTTAGTGACTTTAGTGTTTTTTTTTTTTTTTTTTCAATAAAGCAACTAGTGACAAATCTTGTGACTTTTTGGACAAACATTAGCTACTTTCCTAGACTCGCCAGTATTGTGCCATGAGTGTGAGGTTTTGCTTTTTTGGCACAGACATACCTCTGTCTGCATCTGCTTTATTCAGTGAGTGGCTGAGAGTCAAGGCTGTGTGCTGTCTCAGAGAATAAATAAGACATTATGTTGCTTCTAACTTTCTCTCTGAATGATTATCTTCACAGCGCAGCCATTGTTTTTAAGTTTTGCAGACAATGTCTCGGCTAAGTCAGGATAATTTTACAGTGCAGAATGGCAGCTTGAAAATGGCTTGGACGTGACTGCTGGTAGTCTTTGGTTGCATTTCAGTCACTATTTCATATTTGTTCTGTTGTCTGACAACAGAAACAGAAAAATATGTAAATAAGAAAAAAAATATTGAGAATATTGTTATATTAAATACAGTATGTGAGCACAAAGAGTAGGAGCAAAGCAAACAGATGCAAATGGATGACATTTAGCACCATAAAAACTGTATGGTAATTAGCATATGACATAATTTAGTGACATTTCGATCAGACTTTAGCTGCATTCCATTGAAAATAGTTGGCGACAGGATTTATTTTTTCTGTTCAGTCCATCGAGGTCAGATGCGAGTAAATGCATGAACACACAGGAGAGCAACTTTATAGTAGAAATTGAAGTCAAAATTGTAATTGAAAGTGAAATACACTTTCACATTTATTACTGAAAAATAAATCTATTGTATAAAGTGCAATATAAATAAACGTGACATGACTTGACTGCCGAATTGCAGAGCTGATGCAAACATTTTCCACATCATGATGATCCGATGCTTTCTTAACTGCTGGTTTCTCACCGCTGTCATTTTTGTTGTGTTTATTTTGTTATTGAGAGGAAAGCATGCAGCACATATTCACATATTCATTCAAACACCGCTGTCAGTAGCATGTGCGGTGTCAGGATGTTCACTAACATTAAACCACTGCTCAGTTATTTCCTACTTCTTTTTACCCCTGAGTGAAAAATTAAAATCTTCACATAGCCAAACAGAGAGTGTAGGAAACATGTTAAAAATGAATAATGAAATGTTTACAGAGCCATCAAAAAACACCCAAATAGAAAGGCATTGAATTGACAAATTTAATATGGAAAGACTTTAGCACGTTGTCTGCCGTCCTTTGCTTATATGACTAATAGAGCGAGAAAGTGTTCTTTCAGCAGAGAAATAATATATCGTGAAGTTATTGGAAAAATAATTTCCCCTTTAAAGGCTGTTTTTACACTGCCATCAGCTGCATTATCTCATAAGTCATAATAAATAGAAATTGTGCACCAGTGAAGTGTGCGATTCTTTTAGCGAGTACAATATAAATAAATGTCACAGAAATCACTGGCTCCACTTAACATGCCAATAAACATAAACATGGAGATGTTATAGAATAATTTAAGTCTCCCTACAAGCATTTAACTGTCCTATATGTGTGATATCACAAACTACTAGTCTAACTGGAAAATCACTCATTTAAGATGAGCGACACTAAACAATGTATGTCATTTGTGTATTTGCCGAATTGAGGCGCTATCCACATTCTCCCTGAGGGGCTCGAGTCATTTGGCTTTAAAGCTCACAGCAGTTCACCTCGGGAGGCTGATACCACCACAATTACCACATGGCTGCTAACTGAGAATCGATTTGTCCTGTCCTCTCCTTTCCTGGCCTTGATTGATTGTTGATTCAACTCCAAGATTACAGAGCCAGGTGTAATTTGGTGATAAACATTCACACCTTGGCAATGACTGCAGGTGTGTGTGTGTGTGTGTGTGTGTGTGTGTGGTGGGTTATTTGTGTGATTGTGCACCTGCATACAGCGTACAAAGTGAAAATTGAACTTTAAGCAGCTTTTTTTTAATCAACCTTGAAAATTATTTTAATAAATATGGCCTTTATTTTGGCTGATTTGGTCATTTTAAATCATTATTACTATTATTTTTACTTGGCTTTGTTTCTTCTTGGGAGAACAGATTTGGAGAAACATTACACCACTTGCTCACCAATGGATCCTTTGCAGTGAATGGGTGCCGTCAGAATGAGAGTCCAAACAGATGATAAAAACATCCCAATAATCCACAAGTCATCCACACAACTCAGTCCATCAATTAACATCTGGTGAAGTGAAAAGCTGTGTGTTTGTAAGAAACAAATCCATCATTAGATGTTATTAACTTTAGACTGTCACTGCTGAAATACGAGTCCTCAATCCATATTATTTCTCTCCAGTGAAAAACATTATCTCATCTGAATCAGGAGAGAAATATGCAAAAAGCGACAGTTTGAGGTTAGAAATGTCACTTGCAGTAGTGTGGATTACTTGTGGATTATTGTGATGTTTTTATCAGCTGTTTGGGCTCTCATTCTGACGGCACCCATTCACTGCAGAGGATCCATTGTGAGCAAGTGATGTAATGCTAAATTTCTCCAAAATTGTTCCAATGAAGAAACTAACTTATTTACATCTTGGGTGAGTAAAATTTTGGCAAATTTTCATTTTTGGATGAACCATCCCTTTAAAGGTGGGGTATGCATTTTTTCAAAAACGCTTTAGAAAACGAGTCGGACAAACTGGTTTACAAAAACAAACTTGTAGCCAATCAGCAGTAAGGGGCGTGTCTACGTCAGTCTCAGACACAGTCTGTGTCTTCTGACAAGAGGAGAAATGGCTCCCCGACTGAGCCTGGTTTCTCCCAAGGTTTTTTTCTCCGTTCTGTCACCGATGGAGTTTTGGTTCCTTGCCGCTGTCGCCTCTGGCTTGCTTAGTTGGGGACACTTCATTTCCAGCAATATCGTCGACTTGATTGAACAGAAACTTTTTGAACTGAACTGAGCTGGACGATGCCATCACTGAATTCAATAATGAAATGCCTTTAACTGAAAATTGAGTGTTTAATCTTGTCATTTTACATTATTGACACTATTTTCCCATTTTGATATTGTGCAGTTGCTTTGACACAATTTGTATTGTTAAAAGCGCTATATAAATAAAGGTGACTTGACTTGACTTGACTTGACTTACTCATGATGCAGGGGAGAGAGCATGCTCAGTGCACATGACGGACATTAGCCAAGCGACAACAGAAAGATAGAGATGGCGGATAAAAAACAAAAGAGGAAAACGTCTGCGTAACAAAAGAAAGCTTAAAGCCCCGTTCACACCAAGAACGATAACTATAAAGATAACAATATTAGCGTCCACACCAGCGGACGATATCATTTGTATATGTGCACGCGCGTCTGCCGCTTTAAATTCTTGAGCTCCTTAGCAGGATGGATTCTGATTGGCTGTCAATGTTTGTATCATTCATCAGCTGGAAAATATCGTTCTGAAAGTGATTCCAACAATATTGTTTCTCTGTGCCTTTATCGTTATAGTTGTGGTGTGGACTCTGCTATTCTCTAATATTGAGAACGATTTTTAGAACTATATCTTTATCGTTATCTTTATAGTTATCGTGCTTGGTGTGAACGGGCCTTTACACAGTGTTTACACTGGACGCGACAAAGCGACCGTTGAAAATCATTTGAAATTTGTGTCAATATGTCATAAATAGAACTCGGCAGCAGTTTACTGTCGGGGATTTGTCGTGTCGCGGCGCGGCATCCAGTGTTGATAGCATCCCTGATTATAATGAGTTTTGCTTTGTTTCACACTCACAGAACTAATCGTTGCCGTACGTATAGTGGGGCAAAGCTATCAAAGTAGGGGCGAGACCCTTTTTGGGTAGGGGCGTGTTTGTTTTGGTGATTTCAAAGGTAAACATTGGCTACCAGAAATCGCTTACCCCACCTTTATCTGAATGCATATGTTAAATTAACTGTTAAATAAACCGCATGTTTTTTTATGCGGCTTGGAGAGACTGGGGAATACAAAATGAAAAATAAAAAGTATAAAACTACAACTGAAGGAAATATTTATGTGGCTATATTGTTTAGACTAGCAGAATTATGTGAAACAATAACTTAAGTTTGCCTAAGGCTTTAAAATAAGCCTTGCCTTTTCTCCCACAACACAAGATATAATCCAAGATAACTTGAGGCTAGGATGAATACAAATTTTGTTTAAAGAAAACAAATATCCCTTAATATCTGCATTGTAAATAATGTGGCCTACATTATTTACAATGAAGATATTAAGGCATATTTGTATAGACCACAACTAGCCATGACCACGACACTAGAAAATAATCCAAGCAGCTGGCAGAACAACAGTAAAGACCAGCTGATATAAATGTCATACTGTAATATGTTTAAAGAAAACACATTTGACTAAAACTGTCATTGAGTCTGTTCCTCATGTCCTTTTTCTGCAGTCAAAAATAGAACATAACAGTCATTTATAACTGAACACAGCTGTATATTAAATGATGCTCACTCACATGAGATGAAGACTCCTGTCATCCGGTCGTCTGATAAAAGCAGTTTAAATTTACATTAACCGAGTCATTTCATGGGGGCAGATGTTAAAGTCACATGACCAGCTGAATGCTTCTCATTTTCAGAACATAAACAAAATACGGACTGCACATTAAACATAATGACAAATAGTCTATTTTATTTTGTAAATAATTCTCAATTATATATTTAAACAAAACATCCTGCAAAAAAGGATCCTGTCGTATATTCAAAAGCCGGAAGGGCTAAAGGTTAATACTTACTGTCAGTTAGTCATACTGCATTACTTTCACTGTTTGCCTCTGGGAAAGATTATAATAATTTGCATTTAAGTAGAAAAGACAAAGCACGTGCTTATGCACGAGATGAAAACTGGATCTATTTTAGATTATTAAGTGTCACGGTACCCTTACAGTGATCCCAGTGTTCAAAGGTGAATCATCCAGAGAAACATAACTACATTCAAATCTGTATAGGACTCTCTTTCTTTAACACAAAAGAAGATATTTTGGAAAATGTTTCAGTGTTTATTTGTCCATACAATGAAAGTCAAAAGGGTCCAGTGTTGTTGTGCTGTTGGACCTTACTGACTTTTATTGTATAGGTAAAAACAGTTGAAACATTCTTCAGAATATCTTTTGTGTTCTGCAGAAGAAAATCAGTCATACAGGTTTGAAACAACATAAGGGTGAATAAATTACGACAGAATTTTCTTTCTTTTTTTCATAATCAAACTTTTTAAATGAAAAATTTGCTCTGTAAACTGTATTTAAATTTTTATATATTTATATAAAATACACAAATGAGGTCTCTTTAACATTCTTTAATAAATATCTAAAGCTGGTATTCTTATATACTGTACATATCAGAAGTTTTGTGTGTAATTTCAAACAGCATGTCACAGCACAGTGTAGTATTTGCAGTCCATTCATATTGAGCCACAGAGAGCTGTAATTAATCAGCAGCTGAGTGAACATTATTTTCAGGCGTGATCGTTTGGAGCTGTAAAGGGAGCTGGTGATGGATGACTTTGGTTCTCCACACAAGCAGCAGTCCTTGTGCTGTCCAAGAGAACAGCTGGGGGAGAGCCAGTCACCGGCCAATAGATTTATCACCACACTCTTTAGGAAAAAATGGCTTTTCTTCATAGAAACAGATAATCAAATCCAAAACAGAAGAGAAGTAAACCACAAGAGTTATGAATCTGGAACATTTCAGGCCTTCAGGTCAGATACCTGTGCAATAGTCTCTGCACCCTTACAACCCACCCATGGACTGTTCACAGACCCTCTGATGCAAATTGTACACAAAAATGGCAAGAGCTCTGACAAAACAGCATGCTCAAATCTGATTGGCTGGCCTCATGCAATTTAAGGGAGGCAGCATCCACAATTTTTATCTACTCTGCTGTGAGTAGATAGTGTTCAGTTACATTACATAAAACAGCAACTTATTATGATTGATTTTAAAATAGCCTACATTTATATAAATGAACGATCAGAAGAAATAAACCGTATGTGTTATGGCATTGTGTTATTATTATTTGCTTGAACCTGACTATAGGCTGGCAGCTCTTAAAAATGGTATTTGTAAAGTAAATTAGTGTTTATTTTTTCCACATAAAAAGGACATATTTGCACTTTATTGAGTGAGTCAGATGTCCATTCAGTAACCGCTCTGATGGAGTTCATGCAGTGAAAGATTCGTTAGACCGAGTCAAACTGGAACCGTGAGACTTTTTGAACAATACATTAAGAAATCCGGCTCGTACGAGTCATTTGTTCGTGAATCAGTCGTCGCTGGTTGCACAGCATTGATTCAATTTGCTCTTGAATCGGACTTCAATAGTTACACTGTTTTGATTCGCTAAAAAGAACAAGCTCAGAGTAATTTATTTGAGAGTTGGACTTTGCTGATTGAACTGTTTTGATTGATTAAAAGGAACACGTTCAGAGTCATTGATCGTAAATCGGTCAACGCTTTTGATTCACTAAAAGACAGCCAACTCCATGAATCGATTCCCCGTTGCACTATTTTTATTCACTAAAAAGACATTTGTTCATCCTTTAATATCATGTAAAAATATGAACTTTGGTGGGTCAGTCTCAATGTGAGACTGCAGGGTAGTTACTCGAGAGTTGTACAGTTTGTATATTTGTCACTTTTATCACACCACTTCACCCCATCCAGGCCCATAACTTGTCTTCTTTGCAGATTGCATCTAGACATTCTGACAGTGCATGTCGATTGGCTCCTGTCTCCCTTCTCCACAGCTCTTTCTTGGTGATTTAGCCATACCACTTTATGAATATTTATAAAGGCCTGCGGATGAACTGGAGGTTTCACAGTTATGCAGGTGAAGAGATATGATGCTGGTGAAACATATATAGTTTGTTCTACTGTTTGTGAGTTCAGCTGAAGGGGGAGGTTTTCTGTTCATTTCACGCTGACTTTCACTCACTGCTGAATGTGCTCTCCAGCTACAGGAAATGCTGAAAGTCTCCTAGACTGATACTTTTGTGATTGGAGTGGCTGATACTTGTGACCTTAGCTGCTTCTTATTATATTTTTTTGCCATGGCATTGTGTCAGGAAGGAGACATTCTCCTCTCATGCTTAGTGTCCACTCTGTCTTGCTGCAGTCTGTCACTGTCATCTTAATTTGGTTTACAAAAAGCAGGAACAACAACAGTGACAACTAACACACTTTACAAATCTAAACAAAAAGAACATCTAATATATATTATATAATATGTATTATTTACACGGTTCAAAAATTTGTGATCAGTGAGATTTGTGAATGTTTTTGAAAGATGTTTCTTATGCTCACCAAGGCTGCATTTATTTGATCTAAAATACAGTAAAAACAGTAATATTGTGAAATATTATTTACAATTTATAATAACTGTTTACTATTTGAATATATTTTAAAATGTAATTTATTCCTGTGATCAAAGCTGAATTTTGAGCATCATTACTCCAGTCTTCAGTGTCACATGATCCTTCAGAAATCATTCTGATATGCTGATTTGCTGCTCAGGAAAATGTCTTATTATTATCAATGCTAAAAACATTTGTGCTGCTTAATATTTTCCTATACATATGTCTACAAATATAGACGTAATATGAAAAAGTTTCCGAAAGTTTTCACTGTTTACAGAAATCTGTTTAGTGCATTGAAATATTTTTAATGAAACGGAACCCTTATTTTTTTTAAAAAGTTTAAAATAAATATATTTTACTGTGGTGTTATACAAGACTTCGTGTTACTGTGAGTCATGAGAGAGAAAATAAAAATAGGCCAGCAGAAGAGATGAGTCCTAGTTGCTGTATGAAAACGCTCTCTGGTATCTGCCAACTGTTCTCTTAGGCATTCTGCACTTCTTTGAACGTATCGAATGTAAAAAGGCAGCTCTTTTTAACCGAGCACAGCTCCACATGCAGTATCAGCAGTTTAGAGACAAAAGCCAAACTCATTACATAACCTCTATGCTGACTGTGACAGACACCCAACTGTCAGCAATCTGCCACGGCACACAAAACTCTGCCATCTTGTGCCGCATTTACTCAATGAAGAAAATCAGGGCTTGTCTCTATTTAGCGGACTTCGTGTTCGGACCCGTGTAACCATTTGAAAGCTTAATGTTGCTGTATTTACTAGTATTTGTTATAGCACAGTGTACACCGAGTAGCATGACATACATCCATTTTCAAAGAGTGCTGCGTTTTCTTATAGCTGGAAACCTCAAAGTCAACCTCTAAGACGTCCTGTGCCCTGCATTTCCAGCTGTATTCGAGAATTTTTGCACCTTTATACTTAAGTTTGGTTACTATTACAAGCTGAGATATTATGTTGAGCTGGTCACACCTGGTCTCTGTGATTGTGTGTCCGTCTCCAGAGGGCTGCTTTGGTGTTGGCTCTGTGAGTAAATGAAAGCCTAACTCCCAATCTCCTTCCACGGGGCTTTTCTGCACAATGTGTGGAAAGCTGTTGTAGAAGGAGGGGTTTGCTTGAGGGTCTCGAGGTCCTTGTGCACTGTTAGAGGCTGAAATGAGACCAGGCTTACAGGAAATCGAACAGGAATAATTTAATGGTGATTCAGAGCCATGTTCTCGGTTGCATGGACATGCTGTGAGGGAATGCTTGTCTTTCTGGTAGCTGTTACATCTCTATTGTACTCCTTTAACCATGAGACTATATTGGTACGTTTGACGACAACAACGACTTATCTATACACTTTTTCGAATGCGAGTTGGTCAAATGCATGCCTTTAGTTCTGACTATCTGACTTTCTCGCACATTCATTGTATTTGTTTTCACTTTACTACCCAAGTTGGCCACCCCTGCTTAAAAAGATATTTCACTCAAAATTTTGTCTTCATTTACTCACCATCATATCATTCCAAACTCTTCATCGTACAAAATGCTTGTGTCATTTCAAGTCTGGGATACTCTTCTCAACTTTTAAAATCTGAACAGATTTTAAAACACCAGACATCATATATTTGAGGACTTGTTATAGAGGAAAAAATGGGCATCATACACTAAATGACTTTCAAGTTGTCGTGACTCAAACTCAGACTCAAAATGAAAACAATATGTGTTCTAAACTTGGCTCCTTTGACTAGAAAAGTCTGAAGCTAAAAAATTGGTGTCTGCCCATCATACAGATTTTCTGTGAAATCCGTCAACTTCGACTGCCCAAAGGATGCAGACTCTCTGACTTTCGGCAACTAATGACTGCAATTTCAGACAGCAAATCTAGACAAAAGTTGTGTTGTGTATTCCAAACTCTGGTATACAGCGTACCAGTCGAATTGCAACCTTACACTGTCAGATAAAAGAGCACAAAAGCTGTTACTGGGGCAGTGCTTTTCGAATGTATACTTTTTTACCTTTTAGGTACTAATATGTATGCATTTGTACCTTTTTTCAGAGAGTGTACCTTTTGAAACATGCTTGAAATAGCTTGAAATATAATCCCATTGACTTTCATAATAAATGCAAAATCAGCTGAAACATTCTTCATATTACTTTGTGTTATAGGTACACTCTCAGAAAACAAAAACATGTCATGAGGTCAGTACTCTTTCAAATGGTTGTAATATGCATTATTAAGGGCTAAAAAGGAACAAAGGTGTACCTTTTTGCCATTTTTGCCTTTAATATGATAGGACAGTACTCAGACAGGAAGTGAAGTGGGAGAGAGACAGGGGGATGAGATTGGGAAAGGTCCGAGAGCCGGGAATTGAACTCGGGACACCCGAAGTACAACGGCACTATATGTCAGTGTGCTGCTCACAAGGCTATTAACGCCACAAAGGTGTACTTTTTGAAAAGGTGCCACCCCATTGACACATTTTGTACCATTTTTCCCCCTGAAAGTGTATGTAGTTATTTACAGCCCTTGGTTGATATGTTGTGTCACATGACTTGCTCAAACATGTTACAAACCCTGTAGACCTGTGGTGTCCAATCCTGCTTCTGGAGGGTCTCTATCCTGCAGAGTTTATCTCCATTCCTAAGTAAACACACCTGAACCAGCTAATCAAGGTCTTCAGGATTACTAGAAACTTTCAGGAAGGTGTGTTGGGACAGATTGGAGCTTAACTCTGTGGGACGTTGGTCCTCCAGGAGCAGGACCAGACACCCCTACTGTAGAATTGAGCTGATTTTGTATCTTTAGCTAACCAAATACTCATGGAGAAGAGCACATTTTCTTTATAGAGATACACCACATTTATAGCAAGATTTTTCTGCTTTGTTCCTTGTAAGAGTGCTTTGACTCTCGCTTTTAAGAACGATTTTGCACTTTACGCCACAAAGGAAGCGGCATGTAATTTTGTCCTCTTGTCTTTTATGTGTTCTCATTCCTGGAATTGAATCATCAGCGTGGACAGAAGCGCTTAGTGCTTTCAGCCTGGACACGAATAAAACAATTAACCAGAGATTCACAACCATCGGGGGCTGCTTTGTCTTCCTGTTTGCCATTTTGTCCTCTTGGGAAACAAACAAGTATGAGAAAGATCCAATTACCTTCTTCAAGAGGAGAGGCAATTCTCCTTAAAGCGATTGTCTCAGATCTGCCACATTAGGTTTGTTTTTTTTCATGGTTTGGGAGGGCTAACAACCGTAATATTATCAAGGGGCTCCGAGCTTCTGCCTCAGAGCGTTTCTGTTTGGGTCTGTGTGTTTTTATTTGCAATAGTCGTCTTTTGGATTCCTCCTAGAAGGTCAACGCCAAATGATGCTTCCTGGTACCTTCTGTCTGTCTGTGTATCCAACAGGAAGAGCTAACAAGACAGCGTAGGTGTAATTCGGTTATGGATTCGGCTGTGTCAGAATAATACCATTTTTCATATGTGTGTGGCTGGCCACAATTGTTTAGGATCGGTTCGAAAGAGTGATGAAGTATAAATGAAGTAATGAAATGAAAGATTTGCGTAGTTTCTCAGGGGATGAGCTAGTCATGGACGAGCAAATCTTTTAATGTGCTCTCACATTAGCACTAATTTCAAGAAATAGCGGGAGTCTGAAAAGCGCTGTTGAGAGGCGAAGAAAATGTGTGTGTGTGTATGGAGAGAAGGAAATCTTGCGGAGAGAGAGAGATTAAACGTTTATCTCTGACTTTTTCCGCATATGGAGATAGTAGTCATGGTTATTATGGGGATTGGGACTGTCCCAGAGACATTGAGCTGCGGAGCTGCACTTCATCAACCTCTAAATGTCTTCTCCTTTTCCCTTAGAGAAGCTGCAATGTGTCTATTATTCATACAGCGACGTGGCTGTTACTAAACCAAATGCTTCTTTTTATATACCAGTAGTTTTGCATTAGTGGCGAGCCAACACGGTTGCAAAATAGTTTTTGTGTACAAAACTACACAAATGTATTTACAATTAAACTTCTACAAAGATTTATGAGTTTGTGTCAAAATCTGTAGGGTTGCAATGGACTCACGGCTTGTGATGTCTACAATGTGTCTGCACAATTGTAGGCTCACGGCTTATGATGTCAACAAATTATTAATTTTGGAATCTATTTACATTTCGCTTTTCTTACTACACGCTTAAAAATAGAGGTTCCAAATATATGCATGATTATAGTATATGGTTAATTGCATTTTTTTCTATTTGCATTTAGTGTTGTTTTTCCCCACCACCCTTATCAGAACAGTGACAGTTTAAAATGTTTTATTTCAGATCATTTTGTGCAACCTTGTATAATACAGTTTTATATGTCAGCTTGTTTCCAAAATTTCACAGGAGTATTTGAAGCTATTGGATTTTTATTGATGAACATGCCGTTCTTGAATCACAAAATGGATTGTGGCTAATTTAATATATCAGTACTCTCAGTTTCTGTTAATAAAAAAGTTTGAAAACAAGCAGATTTGCAATAATTGCATAGCATTACATTAATAGCCCATAAGGTTGGGCATTTGAGTGTTGGACAATGGCAATCCTTTGTGTAAAAAAAAAAGTTGAGAATTATGTACTGCTCTACTCTTTATATTCAGGTTCCTGCACCCATTTATGCGAACCAGACTTGTACAAAAGCAATACAAGACAATACATCTGATACAGGTACTGAAGTTTTGTTTACTGAACACATACTGGAGTTTGAGATTAGATTGTTCGGAGTAAAATCTCTCAGCCTCACAGCTTCACTTAAACGTGAGATTTTTTTCAGATATGGAAATCCAACCCTTGTCATGATAAAACAATGCAGTTTTGCGATGGAGATTTGTTCAGCCAGACGGCGCCATGATGGGTGTGCTGGAGTGTGATAATTCAAGAGCTGCAGGGGAGGACTGTGATTTATGGGATATCCTTTGTGTTACGAAACGTGTTCTTTTAAAAGCCCACCCCCAACAATTCATATGAGTCATTTCCCTAATTGATAGTTGCCTGGAAACTCTATGAGAGGGGTTGAAAAAGACTAATAATGTACAAAAGTGTGTGTGTGTGTGTGTGTGTGTGTGTGTGTGTGTGTGTGTGTGCGCGTGTGCGTGTGCGTGTGTGTGTGTGTGTGTTGATCAAGACCAGTAAAACGAAACATTACATTTTCATTGACTTGCTTGAGACTATTGATTTTGAATTGATATGGGTTTACACACTACACTGTTCCTGTGAGGTCACTCATAATGAAGTATGGATTAACGATGATGTTTTAAAACGATGCCATATCTATTGTACAGGTATCAGGTGTGATGTCATCACACCTATAGTGTGTTTCAAATGACGCAAATGTGCAGCGCTCAACCTGGATTATTATAGGCTCTATTTGAGTGCTGTCTCAATCCCCGTCATAAAAGCTATTGATTACTCCCTACTTACACTCACATGCTTGTGCTCAGCCACTGGGATATTGGCATCAGTGCCTTCAGTGCTGGTCATTTGAGGTCTCTCTGAGGTCCTGTGGATGCCAGCTCAAGTTTCTAAGTTAAGGAGACTTTTTGGTGCTCTTTGATGCACTTTTTAGGACATAAGTGGAAAGCTGAAAGGTAGACAATTAACATTGCTATATTTAAAATTGGCCTTGGTTTACGATTGAACTAAACCAAGGCAGTTGCTGGCTTTTGGAACATTCATTGTAGCTGTTTTCTGGTTTAAGATATTTTTACCATGTAAAAGACAATCAAGCTGCATTTTGCCTTCATGTGGTCAAAAAGCATGGAGGAATATATATGGCTTTCTTTTTATTTTATTCTCAAATGAAAACTCACATTTTGTGAGGAAATAAATGTAATTACACTCAAACCTATTCAAATACGTAATTTAATTAATTTATTTTTTACTTTAATGCAACACAGAATATGTACACTTCCATTCAAACATTTGAGTTTGGTAAAATATTTGAATGTTTTGTAAGAAGTCTCTTATGCTCACCAAGGCTGCATTTATTTAATCAAAAATACAGTAAAAACTGTAATATTGTAAAATATTATTACAAATTGAAAATAACTGTTCTATTTTAATTTTTTAATTTTTAATTTATTTATGTGATGTAAATCTGAATTTTCAGCATCATCACTCCAGTCTTCATTGCCACATGATCCTTTAGAAATCATTCTAATATGCTGATTTGCTGCACAAGAAACATTTATTATTATTATAATCAATGTTGAAAAGAGTTAACTTACTTTAATAGTTTGCTTATATCATATTATTTCTGTGGAAATTTATATTTTTCCAGGATTCTTTGATGTATAGAAAGTCCAAACGAACAGCATTTATTTAAAATATAACAAAACTTTGTAACATTATAAATGTCTATCACTTTTGATCAATTTAATGCACCCTTGCTAAATCATTTTTCTTTAAAAAAAATATGTTTGAGTTATATTCTGATTCATTTTTTATAGTTGTCTCTCATAAATCTGTACTATAAGGAGTTCTTATAACACTGAAATGACACTCATCATCTTTAAAATACACGTCAGTTAGCATAATATCTCAGTCTGTTTATTATAAACAAGACAAGCCCAGTGAGAGGGTCTGTTTTATAGTGGCCAAGAACGTCCTGCCCGAGCCAGAGCCGCCCCTCCCCGCTCCCTCTACAAGCTGTTTGCAGGATGCAGGATCTGGAGGTATTCCCTCAGCACTCACACCAGCTCCAGAGCTGAAACACTACACCACACTGAAGAGGCCAGACACAGACAGAGTGACTGGGGAAACATTTACGTAAGCGTTTTACTAAGCAAGATGAGGGAGGGTTGTTTTTAGGTTACTACCGTTGGGTTTCTGATTCTTACTAGTGATATAGCAGAATGCTTATGTAATATTTTTTTATTCACAGCAGTTTTAGTAGGTTATGAGTCACACGGGCCTCTGGCTATGGCCGCATTAAACTGCAAATACAGTGGCGCTATTAAAATGTATTAGATTAGAGATCTGTAACTACGACTCTGATGAAATGTATTTAATTGCCTCCTGGTTTGAACAAAAACATCTAGAGCAGAAAATTCTCCTTGCTTATTTTAAATTTCAACCATTCCAATGACTGTATCTGCTTAAATATGAAGGACATTCATCGTGAATCCTGGTTTTCAGGAGCCAGGGAGGGTGATGTTGAACATTTAGCTGTGCAGTGTGTTTTATTTTGGTTCCCAATTTTTTTTGTAAGCCAGTCCCCTTAGATAGTACAGGTCCTCTCTATATGCAAAGTATGCAAATTGCATATGCCCTCCGAAACACCAGGGGGTGCCCTTGCTCTCAAATATTATTTAATGAATAGGACTGTGCGATTAATACAATTTTAGTTTCATTTTGGATTTCATCCAAATCATCTGGTGTGACAGAACATGCTTGAAATAAAAAAAAGGAGTTAAAAGCATATTGAGCTGCAAAGGAGACATTATTTCCCAGGCAGTTTTCTGTGCACACGATCCAAGATGGAGCGAAACAAGGACAAGTTTTGTATATACACATTTCGGGTATGCGCTTAGACAAATACAAAGTTTCAAAAACAAACAGTTGAGAAAGTAATCGAATGCTTGTCAGAATAATAATTCTGTGCATTCAGTCTTAAAGTGACAGCAGCTGCTCATTTAATGTTAAACAACAAAAGAAAACAAGAGAATCATTCTCTGCTCTTCACTGAAACTTTGTTAATAAATCAATGTATAATTTGATTACTTGATTACTTTATTCAATTTCTGTACAGCAGGCTATTATTAATATGCTTATGTTATAATTTTTAGGTTAGGTTAAATTGTTTATTTAATTTGTGTCTTTTGTTCTATTGTATTTGTTCTGTTTGTAATTTTCTGCTTTTTATTGCATTACTGACTGTTTCAACTTTCTGTTGTTTTTTGACAGTGAAACTGCTCTTAAAGAACAGATAATAGGGTTGGGGGTCATTTGGGGGATTTTTATGAACGCAGGCCCCCACTGACAAAGTTTTGCTGAGGGCCCCCAGAAGTCTAGGACCAGCATGCCCTTAGATGTAAAATACTTACTTGAATTACCCCTGAGATTTTAAATTTAAGTCAAACATTTAGGGACACAATTGCACGTACTTGAACCAAGAACATGCAATTGTGTCCCTAATTATTTTTTTTCTGACATTGGTTAATGGTCACGTGATAGTAATACAGATAGTTAAACAGATAAAATATAAAATTAAATAAATGATTAATTTTATTGTTTTATTTTAAAAAAAATAAATTGTTTAAACATGGGCCTGTATGTTTATAGGGCTGCACTGTAAAAAAAAAAAAATAAAAAGTTGGGCAAACTTAAAATTTTAAGTCAACCAGCTAAAGCAGATTTTTGAGTTTTCTCAACTTATTTTTTAGGAAATTTCTCAACTTTTTGTTGTATAAACTTAAAACAAGAAGTTGAGAAAACTCAAAAATCTGCTGAAACTGGTTGCCTTAAAATTTTAGGTTTGCCCAACTTTTTTTTTTTACAGTGTGGTTGTTATTATATTTTTGTTTAAACTGTAATTTTAAAAATGAAGATATAAATATATTCCTGTTGTAAATTTAAAATGTCCTGTAAAAAAATAGCATTTTAAAATTATGAAATTTCATTTTGAATATTACAATATTAATGTTTGTTTTACATTTTTTCACTTTTTAAACATTCAAATCCTCTAGCTTTTATTTTGGCAAACGTTTATCCACAGAAATGCCTTATAGGAAGCTATATAGCAATTTTGATTAATTGTGGAGCCACATTTATTTGTTAATTTTACATTAATTTAAACATTTGATTTAATTATTAGCTTTTTACCAACTCGTGAAGCCCCTGCTGTTTCCTCACCAACCTCCATTTGGGAAAGCCTGATCTAGATCATGATATGAATAAACAATAGTGTTAAAGATAACAGGTTTTCACATTGTTTCTGTTAAGGCTGATCTATTGTTATTGTGAGTAAACAGAAGGAGCTCCATCCGGTCTCAGAGCTACGCCTCAGGACAGAAGTCACTCGGGGTCCAAGCTGAGGTCACCAGTGAGTGTAATAGATCCAGAATCAGTCAATACTCTGTGGTCACTGAAGGGCTAGTTCCTACTAAAAAGCATCTTACTGAGATCACTTACATCTGCTTGCTGATCCCTATAGCTTGCGCCATTCAATGTCTTTTGAGGCAAAAAGAACATGTAGTGCTCAATTGCAGTAGTCTTTCAATTTTGAGACACTTCAGTGTGACAGATTTCACAGCCCATGTTTAGACACTCTTGAGAACATGTAAGTGTATTTGCTTCTTTTTTTCTAAACATATTGATTTATTTTTGAAACCATTCCAAGATTTTCCATCTAAAAGAATCCAGTTCTCCACATTAATGTGAGTAATCTCGTACTAAGCATGTAGCTAGTTTTTGTGGCAAATATTGACAGTCTATAAGGGCCGAACGATCCAGCTCTCATTGAGGACTAGGTGGAGGAATGGAAAAGGCCATCCCTTTCTCTCCCGCTTAGAGTGATTGAGGCGTTATTGATTTCATTTTCATCAGCTCTGAAGGAGGCAGCCACACTTAAGGGAGATGGGTAATTTTTTGTGACACGTAATAAAAGCCTTGTGAATCTCCAGCTGTCTGTCTCCGGGGGGCCCGAGGCTGAAATCACTGTGGACCAACACAGAGTACAGGCAGATCAAACCATGAATACGCCATATGAGCGCTATCCCACTGCTGCTGCATTACTCTGGTGTGCATTAACTCTCACATCATTCACTGAATACTGGGAAACACCGGTTAAATGCTGGAATCGTCTAGAGTACATCTTTCACTCATTACATTTACCTCACGGCTATCGTTTTATTTTCGGTCACAAATAATGAGGGGGGTTTGAGCACTTCAGTGCTTCCATTAGCTGCAGATAAAAAAAATGCTTTTGCATTGATTTGAGGTTGACGAAACAGTTTGATGCAGGAAGAAATGATACATGATCCTTATGTTGAATTACAGGTTGAGTGCATCATTAAGAATTTAATTTCACTAGCTTTACTAGTGAAAAATGCAGTAATTGACTGCAGTACAATCAAGCTAAAAGCAACTTAATATGGTTGCTGTTTTTGGAACTGGTGTTGGGTTGTAGCTGGTCCAAGCTGGATTAGGTGTTAACCATCAAGTGTGGACCTGATTGACCCAGACTATTTTTGTCATGCGTGGGCTCTGCTTGAAAACACAGGTCACACCACCTTAAGGTAGAAATATTAGGTTTGAAACATGGTGGCTAGTGGTTGTAGATTATGTACCAGTTCTAACCAGCTTGATCAAATGTTCTACCAACTCAACCACATCTCCACCATCTGGTAGACCAGCTGGTCCATTTAATATCTGACCAAATGACAAACAATCATACTGCATTATAAGCCACCTATAAGACAGTTTTTACAGCAGAGGATGTTTATATTTTAATCATGTTTTCAATTGTAATTGTTTTCTTTTTGAAACCACTTACAGTTTTAAAACAATTATGGCTTAATAAGTACGAACATCGATTAGCACAATGTATGTGTGGCTTAAATAGAAATGCTAATTTTACCTAGTGTCAGTTTTAAAATACAGATAACTGCAGTTTGGAAAATCTAGCTGTTAACTGATAGCCAATAACAGGCCGATGTTTTTTTTTATCAGCAGTAGTATGATTTAAAAACTATTCCGTTAATGTAAAATAGTGCCGAAAATGAAATTTGATAAGTTAACTATGAGAATGATTTGTACTTATCAAATGAAATTAAATAAAAAAATAGCCATGCCTCTTCACTACAGACACACTGACGATGTTGTTATTTTTATTTTATGAAAAATATGGAATAAATATAAATGATGAAAAGGAGAGAGAAAATATGTCTAGAAAGAAAAATCGACAAAATTTTAAACAATAACAACTATCGTTGCCGATTAATTGGTAAATCCAATATATCGGTTAATCTCTAATTGGTCGACTTAATACACAGCTCCCTGGAATGCTTGGTTCTGATTGGTCAATCATGGCATTCTTTAGTCAGATAAGTTTGTATAATGATACTAACCTGTATAAAGCTGCTGTCCCAGACAACCAATTTTCTGCATAGCTTGTATTAAGTGTAATAATGTACAGTTTATTTAGCCATAATGACCGGCTGACTGTACATTATCCCTTACATATCAGTCAACCACTATACTCCTGCCATCTCTTTAAGGTTTTTCTCTTTATCTTTCATTCTCTCTGCTCCAACATATTGCCAGTAAGAGAACCTCTGCAGCCCCTCTCTTTAAAAATTCAGTCAACCGCTCCATTTTCCCTCTTCTGTCCACAGAGCTGTATTGTATTGTATTCAATATTGAATTTTACCATCACACAGGCTGCATTTCAGCAAAAACAACAGGGTATTTTGAGGTCACAGAGTTTGATGGGGACGGCAGAGGAAGTGTTTCATATTGACCCGTGCTGATTACCCCACAGCGTGAGAGACGGAGACACGAGAAAAAGAGAAACAGGGATGTATGCAGAGCTGTGTGAGCAGCATCTCCAATCGGGCAGCTTAGGAAGAGGATGGAATGGGAAGGGTGGGGGAAGGAAAAATGGAGAGAGAGGGAATGGGTGTGTGTGTATTTGGAGGGGGGATTTCTCTGTGGGAGAGAGAAAGTGTCAGAGAGAGCGCACAGAAGGAGGGGAGGGGTGTACGTGTGTGTTCACTGGAGTGTGTGTGTGTGTAGTGCTGCAGTAACGAGTGGAGAGGGGGATGACTGCAGTTTCTCGGGCTGATGGAAGAGCGTGAGCAGGAGACGTTTGCACGCCGCTGAAACGTTAACCCCTAAGTGCCTCGCTGGTGTATGGCCCAGACGCTCATTGAGGATTAGGACCGAGCAGATCACTGCAGTCAGGTGTGTAGCCTTTCAACGTGTTTTTTTTTCTCAAAGGTGCTGTAAAATTGGGAGGGGGGATCCGGGTATGGGAAGGTGCGATATGCCGCGCTGGATGCTGGAAAGATTGTCCAGGGCACTAGATGCTTATGACTTAATCTTGCAGCGGAGAGGGAAGCCCGTTCGAGAGTGGCCTCGCTGAGTACTAGAGTACTGCAGTGTGATTCATATGCTTGTCAGTCTTGGATAACTCTTGTTTGTGTTTAGTCTGAAGAAAACTGGTCTCTAAAGTGATGTTTAACTGATTGGGAATTGCTGCAGTGTCCCGAGCTCAAAGTGTTTGTCCCAGTCGGCTTATATCGGTTAGTTTAGTTCAACTTGTGTTAATTGCTGATCTCTGGTCAGCTTTCTGTCACACCTCACAGAGGTTGGAGTCAGGGACCCGTCACGGGAAGCTGATCCCGGAACGGTGCACAAGGGCAAAGTGAGCCGCGAGCTCTCGGAGGGCGGGTGGGTGTTTACTCCGTCCGTGCATGGGTGTCGGTCGCTTCCTGGAGAGTTTCCAGAGGTCGGTCCCGCTGACAGCTGCCACGTTTCCCCCGGAGGGGGAATGGGAACGACACCCTCCTCCCCATCGCCAAACAGCGGCAAGACAATATGCTGTGGCTCGCTGGTACAGCTGCCGTTAGAGCGGATCACAGGGAGAGACCACAGACAATGGAGTGCATTAAAAGAGCTCTGCAGTACAGCAAAGAGAGGGGGAAACTGGATACTTGCTGTCCGCTTTCATTCAATGCACTTTGTCGTTGATTTCCACCTTGTGTTGAACACTTTAGACAAAACTTGATAATCAATACTGTTCCCACGAACACATCAACATACTCTTTAGATATTGAGATGTTTCCATTGTGGACATGTATAACAATTTACCAATTATTTTCCATTAAATGCTCTCAGATAGATCTGGTTTGGTGTTTCCTGTCACAGTGATTGTTGTAAATGTGTTGTGTTTCTGTTAGAGGTTTGAGATATAGTGCTTATATTGGACGCTAGAAGTGTCAATTCGACACACTGGAATGAAAAGGGAACTTCCTTAGATGCTGGGCAGCTCTCGCTCTCTTTCTCTCTGGCAAGGATTTTTCTCGCTCTCTTGGGATTCTCCTGCAGAGGACTGGGGATCACAAGGAAGGGACGTTCTCAAGGACAAATGCTGTGTCATCGAGGCTTTAGATTTGAACCAGAATACAGTACAGTGTGACATTGAGCTCAGATTTATAGGGGAAAATTTGAAAATGCAGTAACAATATTTGTGCTTTATAGCTTGTCTGATCTCTCTGGTTTCAGATGTTAAATCTGTTGGGTTGTTTTTGCTCTTTTCAGAATGATTTTGTTGAGTGTTAATGTTCATATGTGTTTGATACATGTAATATGAAGGATTGGTGTTTTAACACCTTACCCACCACCTAAGATATCTACTGTACATGACCAATTACCATGTTTCTGACTGAGCAAGACAATCTAGAGGAACATTAGACTTTGTTTCACTTATACTGTAGATGTTTCTCTCAAAATTTCTTAAGAGCAATAAGATGATCAATAATGAAATTGCATAGTTATTGATGTTCAGTTCGACTGGAGATATAGCCTACATGTAATGTGAACAGACTACCTCAGAAAATTTGGTCTTTGATGAATTTGAAGAGAAATATTTGAGTTCACATTGAGATTTCACAATTTTAATAGCAGATATAGCTGAGATCTGAAACTGCTGGAGAAGACATGCAATAATGGGGTCCTTTTCTCATTTTAATCTCCATTTATTCTCTATTTAACTTTATTGTGTGATAAAAGGATATATTAATCTCATTATTTCTCATTTGTGATTTCTTTTTCCTAAAGTGTATTTAAAGTGTGTTTTTTTTTTGTTTGTTTGTTTTTTATTAGAGAAAAAGTCACATCACAAATTATTATTATTAATTTTTGTAGATGTAAAAAGATCAACACAGGCTCACTGGAAAAGTAATATCTCCCTCTTCATCTATATTTCATAGTTTCTGTCAGCAGCCCAGTTATTCTTAACTAATGTATTTAAAGTAACTTGTTTCATAATTTAGAATAAATAATTATGGCGAAAATAGCATCTGCCCAGGAAGCAGCCAACCAATGATAAATCTGAGAGAAACCATAAAACAAGCTAGTGTCATTTATCATCATGGACACTCGTTCCCATCTGGTCTCGCATCACAGTTTTGCGTTATGAATTAAACTCGATAAGACACAAGTGATGGTCAGTACTACAATGGATCATAGCTTTTATTGGCAGGAGAACATTATTTAAAACCTATCCCATAGGGATTATGCTAGAGAGGTCAATATAGACAGAAATAAGTACAATATCATTGTGGAATTCCCTTCTTTATGAGGAGAAATGCCTCTTTCTTTCAGGATATAGCTCATTAGTTTGGAAACCCTCACTGTAGTGACAGTGTTCTGTTTCAAACTCCATCAAGAAATGAGTGTTCTCACAAAGTTCACAGTTAATATTTCACTAAAAAATGAAAACCCTGTCATCATACTTGCCCTCATTGACTCAAGCACCTGTAAGACTCTAAATCTGTAGATCACAAAAACTGATTTTTAGCAGAATGTCCAGGCTGCTATTTCCTTTAGATAGTGACCAGATGTTGTGAAGCGGCATAAAGGACAAAAACTACTATAAAAGTAAAATAAGGCAGTCATGCACTATTACATGTCTTCAGAAGCCATGTAATAGGTTTACATGAAGAACAAACCATTATTCATTGAACACCTTGACATTTATCAGACCTGCTGAAAAGACCATCAAATGTTGTGCTTTACATGCTGGCATCCCGACTAGGTTTAGTTCACCCAAAAATCTAAATTCTGACATTGTCTGCTCATCCTCATATTGTTCCAAACCTGTATGACTTTCTGTTTGCTGCAGAACACAGAAGAATAACTTTTAAAAAAAATCTTCCATACATGTTTTTGTCCATACATTAATAGTCAATGGGGTTAAAAGCTCCAAAAAAATACATAAAGGAGACTTAAAAGTAGTCCATTGGTTTAATCAGTGGTAAAATCGAAGTATTCTGATGCAATAGAGTCACTTGATGAACAGATAAATATGACATCATGATGTGACATGCAAGAACCAATGAGCTTACATTTTTTGGACCCCCGTTGGCTTTTATTCTACCGACAAAAGCAGCTGAAAGATTCTTTAAAATATGTTATTTGTGTTTCACAGAAGAAAAAAAACGATCAATTTGCCATGACATAAGGGTGAGTAAATGATAACCGAATATTTATTGATTCAAAAGTCAAAATTTACATTTGGGAAACTCTTTATCCAAAGCATTTTTACATGTTACCTGGGAATCAAACCCATGACCTTGCTGTTGGTAAAACCATACTCCACTAGTAAGACCAGCACCAAACCAGAATAAACCAGCATCGGGTCATACTCAGAAGTGGTACCTTAGATGTGGCCAAATCTGCATGAAGGACGACAAGAGGAAGCCAGTGTGAAACTGACATGTAGCTCTGAAAAGAGGGTGTGGTTGTGCGCCTGTTCGTCATGGTGCAGTGAAGACTTATTACCCTCTGTAAAAACAGCTGCTTAATTGAAGAGCCATAGGGGTGACAATAAACCAAAAGATACGATTCGTAATTAATGAGGAAGAGCAGCTTTACCCCGAGGATAAAGCTCTGAGGCTAAAACAAGCCTGTGAAACATGTTTAAAGAGTCCACCCAGGGTGATTTGTGAAGATGTTTGTTGTAAAACAGTGTTACAGATTTGTTTCAGTATAAGTCATACACTGATTTAAGTTCATTATTTGTGACATTTCAGTTGTAATCTACAAATCTGAGAGATGATTTAGTATATGTGATGTGAGCAGTTGCTCAAGAGTCTTTGAATAGTTTCCACCCTCGCATTTGTTTGTGAGTCCAGCTCAGCCCAAGGGCTACAAAAACCCTCATTAAGTGGCAAACCGAGCGGTCTGGAGCCGCCGGGATGTGCGGGGAACACTCATTTTCATCTCACTGAGCTCAATCAGATGGCATTCCAGTGGAAATGTTCAACCATCAGTAATGAAATGCCCAAAGACAAGATCTGTTTCTGACATGGGTGTACATTTGAGCATGAATGCAAGGGACATCCCTTACCATAGACTAATATTTTTAGCAATTTCATGTTGAAGTTAAATGTCGAATATGTCATATGATGCATGTTTTCATTTGTAAACTGAAAGTGTTTTATGTCTGTTTTTCACATTAAATTGATAATTATGTATGATTATATATTTAGGTATAAAAATCTACTTCACAGTATGCTCTAAACTATTGGGAGCCCTTTTGCATTACTATAAGGTTACAATTAACAACAGAGCCCAAACTTAAATTTAATTACTATTTATTTTTAAATATAATAACCAACTCAACTTAAAAAAAAAAAAAATGTATGCAAACATTTAAATTGCACATAATGCAGTTTTTAAATTAACTTCTAAATTATAACATTTCTGGCTGTCATAACTTGTTTCATAACAGATATATTTAAACACATTTAATTTATTAAGACATCACTAACAGTTAAAGTAAAATATAATGCGTATATAGTCTAATATTTCACAAAATGCTCTTCTCTAGACTTAATTTCTCTAGAGAACGAGCTGTGGACACTGATGACTTGCCTGAGGTAAATGAAATGCTGTGACATTTGTTTTTGTTTTTTGACGTTTTTCTGTGTTTGAAACACTGGTTGAGTGATTACATGAGGCATGAGATGTTCATTGATGTTTATTTCACATTAGAACTAGTAGTAAAGAGAAAGGGATGATTGCACTCACTCGCTCTCTGCACTGCTGTTTGAACTGATGCGTTATACAGGGATCTTTCACGCCACATCAAAGAGCATGAAATTTGAATTTCCTGAAAAAAGGACATAATTTGACAGATGAGACTTTGTTTCTTATCAAAAGTAACAATATATAAAACTGTTTTTTTTATTATTTTTATAATGTACTCTTATAATTTTTATAATTTTGATAAATGATTTTCATTTTTATTTTTATCTTTTCTGTTTTCTTTTTAATTCTAGATAATTTTTTGTTAATTTTGTTGTGTGTTTTTGTCTGGTTTGTTTGTTTGTTTATGCATGTATTTATTTGTTATGTTCATATAATTTTTAGTCATTTTCATTTCAGTTTTACGTTTAGGTTTTTCAGTACATCAAGTTATCAAGTTAAAGGGAAAGTTCACCCAATAAACTGTCTGTTCATGTGTATCACGACGCATACGCATGCTTTCCTCTGCATGTAAACAACGCATGTTCTACGTAAGCAGCACCATGCGCATGCGTTGTTTATGTGCAGAGGAAAGCATGTGCATGCGTCGTGATACTCTCCACAATGGCGGCATGCCGCGGCAGACGGGATGAGGAGGAGAAGAATTGTTGAATAAAGTCGTTATTTTTGTTTTCTTTGAGCACAAAAAGTATTCTCGTAGGTTCGTAAAATTACGGTTGAGCCACTGATGTCACATGGATTATTTTACCAATTTCATTGCTACGTTTCTGGGCCTAGGAACATTTCAGTTGTGTTGCTGTCTATGCAGGGTCAGAAAGCGCTCGGATTTCATCAAACATATCCTAATTTGTGTTCCGAAGATGAACAAAAGTCCTACGGGTTTGGAAAGACATGAAGGTGAGTAATTAATGACAGAATTTTCATTTTTGGGTGAACTATCCCTTTAAACCAAATGAAAATGAGAAATGTTGCTTTGGCAAGTAGCTGAAACATGTTTTTTATATTTTATTTTAAAGTTTATTTTATGGTTTTAGTTAACTATACCTGTATATATCTATACCTGTATATTTGTGTGTTTATGTATATATACATATACTGTATATATATATGCTACACACACACTAGATTTCTCCAGACGCCACTCCAGACGTAAATGGCACTTTTAAATAACAAATATTTAATCAGACATACTAATTTAATGTTATTAAATTGCTGTAACTTGGGGGCTTTTCCCAACAAATTTGATATATGTGACTAATTGCAA
This sequence comes from Schizothorax lantsangensis, assembly GCA_027422415.1. Taxonomy (NCBI): domain Eukaryota; kingdom Metazoa; phylum Chordata; class Actinopteri; order Cypriniformes; family Cyprinidae; genus Schizothorax; species Schizothorax lantsangensis. The sequence continues at coordinate 7,199,943 of CM049862.1, forward strand.
ATAATTCAGTTAAATAATCTGCATATCATGTAATTAATTCAATTAAAGTTTGTAATGGTTTGACAGTCATAATGAATACTCTTAAACACTGACCAGCAGTAACAGGCAAACAGCTACAGATGACAACACGGTGTCTATGTAGTCGCCCTTGGTGGAGACCGGAGTGTTCAGTCAGTCCGTGTGTGTGATGTCCTGTCTGTCTAGTATGTGTTCACTGTCTCAGACGGCCTGTTTTTTACAGCAGAACTTTCTGTTCCTGTAATATATGGTGTGCTGCAGGATCTGGATTGTAAGCTCCTCTGTGTCTTTGGGACTTATAGTTTAGATTCTTCTCATTCTTCTTGCGTTTGACAGTAATGGTACAGAATGGTTATAGTTTCCATTCATTTCTTTACTTGTTTGTTCGGTTTATAAATACTTGTTCCTGAAATTGAGGTGAGCTGATTGAGCAGCAGCATTTTACTTTGTGTTTCTGCTGATAGTCGGTGTGTTCAGCTTTCTGTTTCTGTCATATTTGCTTGCTGTTATTGCTGTTTGTAACTGTGACTGCAGAAATATAGTCTGCACTCACAGCTGCACAGAAAAAAAATCTGTTTTGTGAAAGTGACGTGACATGTGGCTAAGTATGGTTACCCATACTCGGAATTTGTGCTCTGCATTTAATCCATCCTAAGTGCACACACACAGCAGTGAACACACACACCGTTAACACACACCCGGAGCAGTGGGCAGCCATTTATGCCACGCCGCCCGGGGAGCAGTTGAGGGTTCGGTGCCTTGCTCAAGGACACATCAGTCGTGGTATTGAAGGTGGAAGAGAGCGCTGTACATTCACTCCCCCCACCTACAATTCCTGCCGGAATTGGGTTACGAGTCCGACTCTCTAACCATTTGGCCACGACTGCCCCCTTGTAATCAGTACGTTTGTCTTGTTCTCTAGGAAGAATATGTAAATATCACTAAAACAAAATAAATTTATTTGAAATAAAATTGCATGAGAAGTTAAAGGGTTAGTTCACCCAAAAATGAAAATTAGCCTGTGTTTTACTCACCCTTAAAGCATCCTAGGTGTATATGACTTTCTTCTTTCAGACGAATCCAATCGGAGTTATATTAAAGGGGTCATCAGATGCAAAATTCACTTTTCAAGTTGTTTGAACATAAATGTGTGTTGGATGTGTGTGTACACATCCATCCTCTAATGATAAAAATCCACCCAGTGTTTTTTTTTTTAAATCCCCTTTCTCAAATCAGGCTGTTCTGAGATTCCTGTGGAATGACGTAGTTCTGTACAGGCCCCTCCCACGATAGTTGATTGACAAGTCCATCTTACCTTAGACCCGCCCTGAGTGAGCTGTGAGCTGTAAACAGTCCGACCGCCATTGTGTCGACTCCGGTGCAGGGGAAAACAAGAATGTCTCAGATTAAGCGATTGAGGTGTTTTGTTGTTGGATTTTATAATGAATATAGCAGTCGTCATTTACTCCCGACATCTGAGCCGCTGAAGACGCAGAGGATTAACGTTACTTTCGTTTTGAAGGGAATGCTCCGATCCCCGATCTGCCTAAATACGTCTTGGCGCGAATCATTCGTGATCCAGCTTCACCTACAGAAGAAGTGAGTATAAGGGTTTTTTATGAATCTTTGCAAATCGCCTTTCCTAATAATGTACTAGTTAGTCAGTTTTGCGGCTAAATGTGGCTAAAGTACTGCTCGTCACCCCATGGAAGAGAGGGGCGGGGTCATCAGAGCTCATTAGCATTTAAAGGGACATGGACTATAATGGATTACTGAAAACAGAGCTGATTTTGACAGGTTTATAAAGGTGTTTTTTACACTACCATTGATAAATTTGAACCAAAGTATGTTATAGACTTTTAATTAAGACCCTAAAGAATCATATCAACTTGTGCAAAATGGGCATCCGATGACCCCTTTAAAAATTGTGAAAGTGATTGTTTAAAAAACGTACGACAGTCAGCAGAAGTGAGAAAAAAAGTGTTTATTACGTTTGAAATATTTATATTTATCTTACAAAAACGCATGGATTCGCTACAGGAGGCCTTTATTCACCCCCCGGAGCCATGTGAGGGACGTTTTATTACGAATGCGTGCACTTTATTTCACGTCTTCTGAACTGTTGACAAAAAAACACCCGCTTACCCTTGTAAGGCTTGGAGGGGCCAGGACAATTTTTAATATAACTCCGATTGGATTCGTCTGAAAGAAGAAAGTCATATTCACCTAGGATGCTTTAAGGGTGTGTAAAAAACAGGATAATTTTCATTTTTGGGTGAACTAACCCTTTAAGATCTGTTTACAGAGTCTAATACCTTTTTGTTTAATACTTTTATTTTTTAAACATAGTGAAAGATGATTTTTTGTTACAACATATTTAAGAAGTATTTTCTTAAAACTAGTTTTATTCTTCTAGACTCCTCTGTAAATGTATCATGTTTTAAGGATGTTTAGACGGGACACAATGATTGCATTTCCTTTCTTCTAACACAGTAAGTATAAAACGACATCTATGACAAAAGTAACAACTAAACACAAATATGCCAACTCATTTTTCAGTTTGTGACTGGTTATGGTGCCATGTCTGCTAATTCGTCAGACAGCAATTTGTGTCACAACGTAGACAGTAATAATCAGTCACTGATAGCATGACAACTGTGTGCTGGGAGTAATTGACTTATTCTGTCTGTAAGAACTGATGAACAAAAAGCCCTTTTATTCTTTTTATATATTAATATTTAAGCCCTTAAATATTTTTACTGGAAATCATGACAAAAAATACAGATAACTAAAACAAATCCTTAAAAAATGTTGTTCTAGATGAGTAGTATCAATAAACACTGTGCTCAGAAAACTAAAAGTCGTTTTAGATTAGTGAGAAAAACACTCAAGGTGTGATGGTGTTACTGTGCACAATGGTATGTTGAGTAGTTAATGAGCAAATAATTGGTTTGCATCAGAGTTCAGTCCAAAAACTAAGCTTCTCTTTATACTAAGCATACTGCTCATTCAAACAGGGTACTGACTTATATTCAGTGAATAATGCACATTCAGCACTGCCTGTCATTCTCAGTACATACAGGTGCATCTCAATAAATTAGGGGAAAAGTTCCTTTATTTCAGTAATTCAAATCAAATTGTGAAACTCGTGTATTAAATAAATTCAATGCACACAGACTGAAGTAGTTTAAGTCTTTGGTTCTTTTAATTGTGATGACTTAGGCTCACATTTAACAAAAACCCACCAATTCATCTCAACAAATTAGAATATGGTGACATGCCAATCAGCTAATGAACTCAAAGCACCTGCAAAGGTTTCCCGAGCCTTCAAAATGGTCTCTCAGTTTGGTTCACTAGGCTACACAATCATGGGGAAGACTGCTGATCTGACAGTTGTCCAGAAGACAATCATTGACACCCTTCACAAGGAGGGTAAGCCACAAACATTCATTGCCAAAGAAGCTGGCTGTTCACAGAGTGCTGTATCCAAGCATGTTAACAGAAAGTTGAGTGGAAGAAAAAAGTGTGGAAGAAAAAGATGCACAACCAACCAAGAGAACCGCAGCCTTATGAGGTTTGTCAAGCAAAATCAATTTAAGAATTTGGGTTAACTTCACAAGGAATGGACTGAGGCTGGGGTCAAGGCATCAAGAGCCACCACACACAGACGTGTCAAGGAATTTGGCTGCAGTTGTCGTATTCCTCTTGTTAAGCCACTCCTGAACCACAGACAGCGTCAGAGGCGTCTTACCTGGGCTAAGGAGAAGAAGAACTGGACTGTTGCCCAGTGGTCCAAAGTCCTCTTTTCAGATGAGAGCAAGTTTTGTATTTCATTTGGAAACCAAGGTCCTAGAGTCTGGAGGAAGGGTGGAGAAGCTCATAGCCCAAGTTGCATGAAGTCCAGTGTTAAGTTTCCACAGTCTGTGATGATTTGGGGTGCAATGTCATCTGCTGGTGTTGGTCCATTGTGTTTTTTGAAAACCAACGTCACTGCACCCGTTTACCAAGAAATGTTGGAGCACTTCATGCTTCCTTCTGCTGACCAGCTTTTTAAAGATGCTGATTTCATTTTCCAGCAGGATTTGGCACCTGCCCACACTGCCGAAAGCACCAAAAGTTGGTTAAATGACCATGGTGTTGGTGTGCTTGACTGGCCAGCAAACTCAGCAGACCTGAAACCCATAGAGAATCTATGGGGTATTGTCAAGATGAAGATGAGAGACATCAGACCCAACAATGCAGATGACCTGAAGGGCACTGTCAAAGAAACCTGGGCTTCCATACCACCTCAGCAGTGCCACAGACTGATCACCTCCATGCCACGCTGAATTGAGGCAGTAATTAAAGCAAAAGGAGGCCCTACCAAGTATTGAGTACATATACAGTAAATGAACATACTTTCCAGAAGGCCAACAATTCACTACAAATGTTTTTTTTTATTGGTCTTATGAAGTATTCTAATTTGTTGAGATAGAGAATTGGTGGGTTTTTGTTAAATGTGAGCCTAAATCATCACAATTAAAAGAACCAAAGACTTAAACTACTTCAGTCTGTGTGCATTGAATTTATTTAATACATGAGTTTCACAATTTGAGTTAAATTACTCAACTTTTTGAATTACTCAACTTAACTTTTCCACGACATTCTAATTTATTGAGATGCACCTGTAATTGCTGGTGTTTGCCAAGGCAAGCATCACTATTACTATTACTCATACGGTCATTGATTTAAAGTCTATGTACTGTATTAAACTCAAGTACATAACTGGATGAATGGTATGTCAAATCATTCAGCCTGTTGAAGAGAGGTGCTTTCTTTAAGCAATTTGATTTCCATAGACATCCATTGTGAAAAAAAATAAGTACACTTTAGCATACTTTTAAAAAGACTACTTGTTACAAAAATTATATTCTTTAAGTAAGCAACAAGGTATGAGAGCAATAAGGTCTATATTGCGAATAAGTCACGGCTGAAAAGCAAAAATAACTTAAATTCAATTTACATGTATTATAGTTTATATATTTTATATGCAATTATTATTCAATTTAAATGTAATAATTACTACTATTGTCTTTGAAATATGGTTAAAGTGCACTGCTGAATATACGGTCTTGAATTTTTTGTAAACTAAAATATTTAATGTCATTACTATTGAAACTTACAGTATATGTAATGTATTTAAATATATACATTTGTAATGATGAGGTTTGGTACATTAATATATTAACTTGAAATATAATACTGAATAACACACTACAGTTAAAATTATAATCAAGTACTAATATATGTATATTCAGTCAACACATCAAAATAAGTGTGCTGCTTTAAAGCACAACAAACGATTATTAAAACAATGACTTATAATGTACTTGAAAATAAATATTAAATTTGACACTACTACAAAGCACGTTTTAAAAAATGTACTCAAGTGTGTTAAGAAACAGTGAAACTCTTTTATATTAAGTGGCTTTTTATTTTTATTAATATTATGTTATCTGCGAGTACAGTTTTTAAAAATACTTAAGATTGAAACTTTTACACCATTCAAATGCACATTCAGTACAATTAAGCACTTCCTTTTTCACATTGAAGGAGTAACATGAATCATATGTGGAGACCAGAGTGTCTTTAAGATGGACTCTTTTGTAATTATGTAACCACCTAGAAACCAGAGCATTGCAGCAACACCCGAGCAGCTGCATGAAAATGTCTTACAGTGAACACAACATGAGATTAACTGAATCACTGTCAGCACTTCACATCCCAAACACTCTTCTGCACAGAATCATGATATTTAATGATTTCACACAATCACACATGACATTATGAACCTTGATTATATCTGTCCTATTGGCAACCCAGAATGCAATCGTTTGAGTGATTTATTATGAATTGAACAAAGGTTGAAGTTGGTCAGCCGGAGTCTGGCTTGCTATGCTCGTTAATTTAATTAAAACAATTTAATTAGGACGAGAGACTGCTCTTTGGGCGAGAGGAGGCGGATGGTGCAGCAGAGTCTGGGAAGAGCCGCTGGTCAGACGTGCGCTGATTCCACTGCTCTGAATCACACACACACACTCTTCATCCTCATTCACGATCTCTGCACCTCGTAATCCTGCGCCTGATGCAAGAACTGCGCAACTGTGATAAATTTTCTGGAAGAGGTTTTTAGTCATCATATGAAAATGAGAAATAAGAGTGTCCCTTGTCTTCAGAGCACGATTTTAAATTTAGGATTATGACTATTGCAAATTCACTCATATTATATTCATACATATTCATTTCATGTATCTCAGTCTGACATCATGACACAGGGTTTATAAAAGTGTTTATGCATTGTATTATTATATATATTATTATTAAGCAGTTTTATCTCACAGCCAAAAATGTGTTTTTATATACCATGTATATTATATTATTAATAATTATATTATTGTCACGGGTTGATGGAGCAGGGAGCTCAAAGGAGTGCGACGGAAGCGGAGTGTAAATCAAAAAGTCTTTAATAAATCCATCTCAGAATAACAAAGATCGCAACCACTTAAAATAACGCAAGACAGGACAAAGAAACTCTAGAAACTGAAGGCTTATAAAGACAGACAAACAAGATGATTAATAAACACAGGTGAACTGAATGATAATTAGACAAATGAACTAATGAGAACAGGAACAGAACCAAATAAGGAACAACAGGAAACTTAACAGGAACATACATGTGACAATTATATTATATTATATTAGACATATAATATAATATACATTATATTGTACATTATGTTGTGATATATTGTTATAATATAATATAAAATAATTACCATTATTATATTACATTATATTTCATGCAGTATAAATTATATATTAATTATTTAATATTATATTATAATATAATTAAGGGCAGGGTGCCAAGTTGCCAACCTTATGCAGGGCCCCCTTCATATCTAATATGATATAATATAATAATTTACTATGTTGCAATATAATATATTTATATAATTTTAAATAATAAATTGTTTATACTGTTATTAATATTATATTATATTAGAGGGGACTGAATTGGTCAAAACAGCATGGTGCTGTTATGGTGTTAGCATTTTGCTAACTTCTGCCATTTTGCTAACTTCAACCAAACCCTCACTCTGTCCAAAACCCTGCCCTCCAAAGTCATGTAAGCAAACCCCTACAAAATGAATTACAGACAGAGAGTTTCATCTGCAATTCCACTTTAGAAAATGCTGTCGTCATATCAGCCAAAGTCATTCCTCTCTTAGACCGCAATAAAAAGGCTAAATTCATGGCTGGTTCTCAGTCAAGCATTACGAGCTGACCCAGCCATTCCAGCGGATTTATCCCGCTGAGCCACAGCGTCACCGGTCAGTGTCTTTCATTTCTCACCTCAGCGAGTCCGTACGCTCGTTACAGAAGCAGCACCTTGAATTAATCCCGCCATAAAGCAGAAAAGTGCTGTGAGATAATGTACGACCACACCATAACTGTATTATTGTTCTCAGTTGTGTTGTAGCGGAGGGCCTGAGATGGGGTGAGCGTAGTTGTGTAGTTTTCTCACGTCTGGGATAAAGTCCAGGTAAACAGCTGTGTAAAGAGAATTGGAGGTTATAGTTGTGAAGGCTAGAGAGGGCAGCAGGCCTTGGTTGTCTGGCTGTGATGTTTTAAATTATCTGTCATCTGAGGACTTGTTGAACAGCTGCAGTTTGTCAACGATACACACACAAGGTTATGAGCCAGAATCGGCTGAGGTAGCAGCTTCAGAGTTACCAGGTACAAACAATTAAAGAACTCATTATCATCACTTATTAGGTTCAGTTTACATATTATTAAATCAGCATGAGAAAAAATCCTGCAAGAGCACACACACACACACACATACACAATCTGCAAAGGGGTTATTAAAAGTAACAAATTTATCTTATTTTACTGGAAAATGAAAGAACATTTTAACAAACATGGATAATTACCTTAACCTTTTAAACAACTGGGAAGTTTAGGGAAGTAAAAAATCACCTGTCAAATTCAGCAAGTGAAAACCTGTTATGTATTATGTATGTTATCGTCTTTGACAGACAGCATGTTGAAGCTGCTCAGGCCGTCATTTTCTCCTCCTTCTCTGAAAGAGATGACGTAGTCAAATGTTGTTTTTAGTTCTAATATTCCAACTGACAGCCAGCTTAAGTTTTTGACAGACGTGATAACATGCATAAGGGGTGAACTATGTTTAATTGTTGGGTATAATAAAATGAGAATTTAAGCTTTTTGCATAGCTAATAATACTTATTTTATGGAATGAAGTTTATGTCATGGCTTAAATAAATTACATGCCCCTCAAAAACTGATGTTAAAATGTTACATTCAGCTGCTGCAAATTCGTTGCCTTTCGAATTTTTTTAGGCTGAAAGTAGTTTTTATTGTCTCTTATGACAAAAATCTTTCAATTAAACCCTTGAAACTGCAGATCCTGTTGTATATGTGTGTGTGTGTGTATATATGAAGGAGCAGGACACTTAATTTGCTAAGTGTTGTAATGAATGTAATCAATCTTTGATGGGTGCTATTCTGAATACAGATGAAGCGTAATACAGGATTGTTGATAATGATGAAACTTTTTTCCTGGTAACTGATCCTGTCAGTATGTGAAGATTGAGCTTGGCTAATATTTAATGATGCCACACTGGCACTGATACAAGCATTATTATTCAAACGTAATTGCAAGATTGAAGATGCAATTAAAATAGCTGCAACACTGACTTGTTTTGGATGTACTAGAATCAAATCAATGTCTAATACAAGACACATTGTCAGATTGATTTCATTTTTTTTAAGAACACAAAACAATGCTTCTTGTTAATATTATTTTGTTGTTTTGAGCAATATTGTGCACCATGCACTAACAGTGAGCTGTGAATCTGTAGAGACCACCCACTCTCTCCGGATAGTTTCTGTTCAGCAAACGTTTGGCAGGACCTACAGCTTTTGTGTTTTGTGTTGCTTGCTATCACGAATAAGTTTACCTCAGTTTGAATAATACCAATTACATAATAGTGGGAATATAATGACCAATTGATTTATTTGTACTAGTTATATCATGATTGATTTTAATTAGATGCATTTGTTGTTTACAACAATGTTACAAAAAATCGAAAGTTGTCTTTTACCTCAAGAACAAAATAAAATATTTTGCATGAAAAAAAAAATCATTCATATTTAGCACTATAAACATTTTTGAGGACTGTGGCATTCACAAAATATTTTTACAATTAAACACATCTGGATAAATTGCTAAGGGTGAATTTATCATAATATATTTCCAGATGTTGCTTTGTGATTTATATATACAGTATACTGTCATTTCATGACTTTTCACACTTAATTTGCAAAAGCTGTTCAACTTTACAATTTGACATTTCTGCATATTGCTTTTGTTTTATAATGAGAATGGTGGGAGAATGGGTTTAATGATCGAAAAATTAAAATCACAGTGCAATAAAGAAATCTTAATGGACTTCATTTGCAGAGTATCATTTCATTATTTTCATTCTGGGATGAAATATAACCTGGACATGTCCTTGATGGTTTTGTGAGTTTCTCCCAAAGATATTATGTAGTCGATATGTAAACTTGTATATCATACAATGGATCATCGTGGACAATTAGCGTTCTTGAGAAGCAATAACACTTTGTTGATGTGTTGATGTGTGGATTGCATAGAGAATTTCCTCCCACACTGAACAAGAGAAGTTTGGCAGATCCCCTGAAGCAATTATCATTATGGAATTCAGCATTCATATCTAGATGTATCTTCAAAGGTTTGATTTGGTCTGCCAAAAGCGTCCTTTGGAGCAGGTCCATTTCTGCTCCTTCTGTTCCTAGATCACTCGTCCGATCCTGTTTATTTGCGCTCGCTAAAACTTTGTCTAAGTCAAATGTGTCATTATAGCCAGTGAGTTTGTTGGCAAGACGAAACAGACATCCATTCTGCTGATTACATCTGATTATTCCTAGACATCACATTCACGGACTGCTTTATCTGAGCCAGACTTCTATTGTATTTGTATCTGTTTATTTGTTCTGTTGTATTTACAATATGTGCTCTGGCAGTCGCACAGATAAAACAGCAGGAGTATCTTGGAGAGCTGTAAAATCAGTGTGAGAGCAGTGGAGATAATGTGTCCCATAAAAAGCAAAGTGTCTCTTGTCCTCTAAATGGTATGCAGTCACCCCAGAGCAAAGACACGGACACAACTTCTCATTCACTGCCGCACATCTCTATCTCCCTCAATGCAAACAGAGGGATCAGTCTCAAGCTCAGTGAGTCCAGTGATCATGTCAGCGTGTTAAAGGCACACAAGAAGAAAAGACGAGAGGAGGATACGGCAAGCAATGCATCACATTTTCATTAGGGTCTGGTTTAGACAATGAGTCTGTTAATATGGCCTGATACTATCTGTAATTATCAAAATAACTCACAGAAGAGACAAACCCGAAGCTAAATACCTTATATGGAGAGGCATGGATAATGTCTTCAAAATATTTGTCAGACACAGTCACTCCTCGTGTTTGGTGAGCCGAAGGAAAGCACAATCTTATACATTAACTTCTAAAATTATACATAAACATTCAAAATAATGCAATGATGAGTGTGTGAAGTGAATGAGTGAAACGTATCTTCCTCTGTGCGTCTCTCAGAAATCAGCGCTTGACCAGAGTAATATCAACTAAGATACTGAATCATACATGGTTCTCTCAAGCTCTAACTACTTTATTAACTTGATCGACTTTATTAACTACAATCGTTGTCCATTTGGAGCGTCTCTGTCATTTTACTACACTTATTCAACTGTAAGCCAGTTGAAATTACCTTGGGATCGTTTCATCAGCCAATTTCCTTAGATCACAGGTCTCGTTTTTTTCCACTATGAATTAGTAATATCATATAATTGGACAGCTGTGGGCTGGTTGCAAGCTGTTCAAACAAGTGCATTATTTGTCAGTATTTGTTAAATCTTGAAAATGATCCAGACTCTGAGTCACTCTGTAAATATGTCAGATGTATCTAATGAAACTGAACCACATTGCATAGTGTTTTTGAATCAGGGACAGAGTTATTGTGCTGATATTATGCACTCAAGCAAATAAAAAACGGTAAACTAATGACAAAAAAAAGTTATTCTAATAGGATGGATGGATGGATAGATAGAATGCATTATAGAATAATTTTCATAAGCAGTATTTTTGTCTTGTTTTCTAGTTACAAAAATATAATTAAAGCAATATGAACATGACAAATATAAATGCATAAGTGTTTGAGTTGTTTTCTGATAATAAATATTGTTTTTTCTTACCCAGTTCCAAAATGGATTTTTCTGGTTTTAAGCATAAATCTAACAGAATGTGGAGTGTAATTGCATAATTCATCTTAAAATGATATTTGTATTCTATAACTGTTTATACACAAGCTGTATTATGCAGTCTGTTTTTTGTTTTTTTAATGATAACATTTTAAAGAGGATTTTCCTCATTGAGAATCTTTAGGGGAACAAATTAACTTCTGCTTGTGTGTGAAAAAGTCTGAGGATGTCAGATGTTTTCATTGTGATTTGCAGGTGCTGAAGTGTCATTAATCAAACTGGTGTTCTCGAGAGACTGCCGGGCTGCGGCTCTGACTCACACTGGTGTTTTCTATCCTTCTTTGCATCTTTTCTTTTGTTAGCTCTTCCTGCAGTCTGTCTGTGGGCCACTTGACTTATGCAATGTTAGATTGCATAACTGCAGCATAGCACATTTTGCCATACATTCTCAGTGCAGGAATAGGACCTTGAATAATAAAACGGCTTATCCCGTGAATTGTCAGCTTCATTAAATTATTCACGCAATGCAATGTGTACAGACAGGCTCTCCGCCACTGGAGCAGAGAATTGAAGATTGAGAAATGAGAAATCCTTTTTGTTTGCCTATATCGCTGTGTTTTTAATGAAATCAGAGGGCTAAGTCTCTTTTCATTATGTTTACCATTCTTTGCAGCACAGGTGGACCAGCTTCAGTTGAGCTATCTGGAACTTTGAAGAGAGAGTTTTATATTTTTAATAATTTATGCCTAAAACCCAGACCTCCATCTGATAGTTGCTATGTGAAGGGATTCGAGTAAACACAGTTAAAACATACACTTGCTTTTATCTCTGAGAAAAACTAGCTTCACTTTGATTTAAAAATTACTTTACATGTTAGTAAGTCAACAGTTACCGTTTCATTATTTGGCAATAAATGGCAAAAAAATCTTATAAATCGTATACATATATACTGTATATGTCATGTAAATAATTTAACATATATAGATTTTGTTTTTATTCTGCAACTGTTTGCACAAAAGCAGTTTTTATGCTAATATTTTAAAGCAGATTTTTGTCATGTTACTGAGAATCTTTGGAGAAACACATTAACTTCTGCTTGTGTGTGGAAAGATCTGAGAGTGTCATATGTTTTCATTTAGATTTGCAAATTTAAAAAAAATTGTTTATGTGTTAGTAAGTCAATACTTACTGATTCATTATTGGGCAATAACTGAAAAAAAAAACAGTTATTTTTATATTGTAATATGACTGTACAGAAAAAAAAAAATCTTAGAAAATTTTAGTAAGATGTTAAAGCTGCCCTGCCATGTAACTCTCTATGAACTGTTGAAAATATTTGTTTTGTTGGTTTGTTTAAAAATAAATCATTACTTTACATATTTCCTTAAAATGTAAGATCTCTGAGTGGGCATTTTGGGGGGAATAAAAAGGTTTTTACTTCCTAATTTTTTTATTTAATTTCATTTTTAATTATATAATTTAACTTTAATTTCATTTACTTTAATGTAAGTTAATGTCTGATTTATTTATAATTTAATTTCTACTATTTAATTTAAATAACTTCATATCATTTTTATAAGTTATTTTTATCTTCATTTATTCAATCCTGCCATACCCTATTACTGATGAAATCCCACTTACTGACAAGTAGCACATCACCTTTCACATTATAGGCCACATTTTAATAATCAAGAGATCAGACAGTATGTCACTTTATGTTGACAATCACGTACCCACTGTAACTGTCTATGTTGTCAGCATTTGCATGTTTGATGGAGCGAGTAAGTCGTTTTATTCAGTTCCCATCAAAGAGAATGAGATTCAGAGACTCAGGAGCGTCTCATCACACTCATGTCATCTTGCCTCTCTTTTTGCCCGTCAGGGTTTCTGTTGGTGTAGCCGTCAAGCATGAAGTGGAATTTGTTCAAGAAGAAGCCTGCAGCCATGGTGGGCCCCGAGCCCACAGGTGCCAGTGTCCTGACCATGGCCCCTGATGTTTCCACACCTGCAGACAACTCCACCGAGCACCAGGGCCCAGTCAGCAAGAATGATGTCTTTGGTGACATCAAAAACAAGTTCCTCAATGAGATGGACAAGCTTCCACGTGAGTATTTGACTATTTGTGCGATATTTCATAATCCCTAACCAGAGACCAACATTTCTAACGTAACTCAAGCTCCAAACTCAGCTCAGATCTTCAGACTCTGCTGTTTAGTGTGTTGCATCTTTTCTATCTATATTCTAAGATTTTTCTAGTCGACTAGTAGTCATTCATTTAAGCCATTACTAATTGCATGTCTATATTAATCTAATTTATTAAATACATACTGACAAGAATTTGACTACGAATGTGTTGGAAAAAAGTAGCTGGAGACATTTTAATTATTTATTAATAAACTAGTGTTTTCTGAGTCAGTGTCGGTTGCAAAGATGAAGTTGATGATTCTGACTCATAATCTCCACAGTACAGTAGACATGCCTTTACAGAGAAATGCAACTTTAATACGAATAACGTAATCAGAGTTTTTGTTTTCGATTTAAATTTAAATTGGTTTGTTTAAAAGTAGATATTTCAAGCTTTCTATAGATATATTTCTCATATCTGTGAGGCAAGTAGCTATGGAAGCCCGAATTTAAAATAAAATAAGGTAATTACGACTTTTTATCTCACAATTCAGACTTTCAAAAAAGTCAGAATTGCGAGAATAAAAATCCCAATCGTAAGAAAATTGTCAGTCTTTTTTTATATGGAATTGGACTTTATGGGCCAGATTTACTATCACCAACCCCTCATTTGGCGTTAAAAAACTACTGTCAGGATTTACGAAAGACAATCAGGAAAAGGAAATCAGCGCTGAAAAGGCGTGGACACAGTTATTTTTGCGACTCACCTTATTGAATATGCATTTGTAGGAGTTTCCCTTTCGATCGGTAAATTTATGGGAGGAGAGTATTTGAATGAATCACGCAACGTGATTTACTAAGATTTGCGCTTGTCAATTCACTGGTATTTGCAGCATTATTTAATGCCCCAAAAAAGCATGTCTTAAAGCAGGCGGTAATTTGCGCTACTCTTGGTAGATTGCACTCGTCATTATGGAAATGAGATGTTGCGTCTTTGTTCATTAATGTGCACCTTGTCAGTAAATCACATGCAGAATTTTTCCCTCCCATCAGCGCTTTTGTGGAATTGCGCTCTAACACTAATTTGCCCTGTTTAGTAAATCTGGCCCTATAACTTGCAATCATGCAATTCTGCGAAAAAAGTCAGAATTGCGAGGCGTAAACTCACCATTGCGAGAAAAAGTCAGAATTGTGAGATAAAAAGTCAATTTTTTTATTCATTGGTGGAAACGGGATTCCATAAGTAGCCTATGCGGTGAGTTTAGTTTAATTTGTGTGATGTGCTTCAGTTCACGGAGACTGAGACAGCAAAAAGTGCATCCCTGTTTGTTAAATTTATTTTACATGTTTTGTTGTTATTGTCAGTGTACACAAATAAAAGTTGACCCATTACAGTTTCAAATGATGCATTACTCGTATCTACATGAGCAAAAAAGACGGCATATTTTAGGTTGTTTCCACTTGTTTCCAAAATGCAAGTGATTGTGTCGGTGCGTCCATGTCATGCAGTAGCGCGCTAACAGTTTCCACACTTCGCACAAACACTTGGATATGTGCCTAATAATGCACATTTATCTAGGTTAACATAAGAGTGAGCAACCATGTAAAGTTGCTAATACTTAAATGTTTCAATTTCAAATGATAAACCATATACTGTATGAGGTCAGTGAATGATATGCTGTGGGCTAATTACCAGGGGTGTTGTTAGGCCCTTTTTAGTGGGGCGTCAGCTGCGGCTTCTTCCCGTCTTTTAGTCAGCGTTATTCAGCGTGTTCTTGGCATAGTGATAGTGTCAGAAGCAGAGGACAACGTGTGTGCATTTATCGATATATTGTTATGATATCTGCATCTGTGCGGTTCTTTGTCAAATTAAGTTTACATAATGTGATGCGGGAGCAATACAAAACAGATTTGTCAGTTTAACTTAAATTAAATAACCTGGTTGCCTTAAAATGTTGAGTTCATTTAAACTAAAGAATTGAGTTGAGACAAAGAGATTAAATTATTCAACAGAAACTCTAAATATTATGTTATCTGAATCGTGATGGATTGTAGACTTGGAAGTAAACGCCCACTGCTATGATTGGCTAATAGTTGTGTATATGTTTGACAGCCTATGTCCTTCACAGATGGACGTTGCTGTGATTTAGGTCAAAAACCCATAAATACTCATATCAAACAATCTGTTTAACAGACAAAGCAATAGTGATCATGTAATATATACAGGCAGGGCAGATTAAACATACTGCCTACCTAGGCAATCACAGTAATATAAGGTTTGTCCATAAATAAATATAAATGAATATGATCTGGTTAGTTAAAATAATTTGAAATCAAATCAATATTCAGGAGTTGACTTGATAGGTATATAACCTATTGTATGCATTGTTAAACAGTATGTTATTTTTTTTTAAATCATACTGTCATTGTGGATTGAGCCCCCCATATGGAAATCCTACAATCTCCCCTGGTAATTACCTCAAGGACCAGCCATTAACAATCAGTTGTTGTTGTTGTTTTTTCTGTGACTAACAGACTAATAAAATTTTGGTCCACTAAGCCTCTTCTCTTCAACCAGCGTTTAGTCGACTATTAGGGGTGCAGCCCTAGTCATGACAAACTTTCATTGTCTAGAATATGCCTGAAGCTATGTCTTCACAGTTGCATACGCTCATACAAGCAGTGAGATTTAAGCTTTAGTCCTGTTCTGTATTGATGAAGGTAATAGTGAAGACAAGCTCGGCTCTCTTAATGACCCTGATAAATCTGGATTTGTATTTCCAGCCTCTGTTCCTCCATCTTTCTCTGTCTTTCTCTCACTATTTAGTGCCTCACTGGGCCATCATCGCCATCGCGATCGTAGCCGTGGTCCTCATTCTCACGTGCTGCTTCTGCATCGTTAAAAAGACCTGCCTTAAGAAGAAAAAAGGCAAGAAGGGAAAGAAAGGCAAGGGAGACGTGGGAATGAAGAACATGAAGGGAGGAGAGGTACGACCACCCGACACCAGTGCTCTTCACCCTTAAAGGGATAGTTCACGTCAAAATGAAATATTTATATCATACATACTCATTCTGATGTTTTGGCCCTGTATCCCTTTCCTTCATGACACAAAATGAGATGTTACGGAAAAACGTACAAGCTGTTCTTTTAGATGCAATGAAAGTAGATGGCAAGCTCCAAAATTATATAAAAATTCAGATAATAATGTCATACATTTCTGTCTGTTAGGCAATGAAAATCACCATTCGCTTTGATTGTATCTGCAGCTTGAACATTCTTCTAACATCTCCTTTTATGTCTCACAACAGAATGACTTGAGAGTTAATAAATTATGTCTAAATTTACATTTTGGGTGAACTATTCCTTTAAAACCGTATGAAGAGACAGAAAGATTAATGTTTTTCCACTTGCTAATTTCCGTCTGTTGCTAATGAGTTTAATAGGGTTCCATACATATCTAATCTGAATCTTTCACTTGTTTAATGCCTTTAACGATGCAATATATTTGAAAGACTCAGCAAAGCTTGTCTGTTTTAAAAACGGCTGTGTTACTACCTCACATATCCTTAATATAGCTTCTAGGTCATGCAAATGGATGGTTGGTATTCTGGAAAGATTTTTTAGCCATTTAATATTCATAGAATATAAAATATTCAGTGTTGTACGTCATTTGCTGCCTGTAAAGCAGGAAAGCTACATGAAATATTTCCAGCCACGTCATTTCATTTGCCGTGTTCGTATAATTTGGTTTCCAAAAGAATGTATGTGCTGTTAATCTCCTGTGCTTTTGTGTTAAAAATGACACGTTTTCCAACGAACGCACAGCAGCACTAAATCTTTTTTATCTGTGCTGGAAATATAATAACTGAATAGCTGAAGAGTTTTGCTGTATTTGCCATGTTGTGTCAGATCCCGCTGTGTGCTGTATGTTTGCTATTGTGACAAGCTAATTTCCCTTTGGGAATCATTAAAGTTCTGCCTGTCATATCCTAATATATCATTTTCTATATCAAAATATATCAGAAAAATTTAGTTGTGCATAAGAACCATCAAGAAAGGCTTATTATTTATGGGAGACCAGGGGTTATTGTAACATATTTTTCCCCCCGTTCATAACCTACTGTGTACTGCATATTTAGCTGCAAGATTTTTATACAGTATAAGTGCCATTTACTGTATATGTGGCACAAGTAACTCTTTAATAGACTTATAATGAGAATGACTAGATTTTATATTGAATTAAATATTTATATCACTGTTAATATAAATGCAAATATATAAAATAATAATAAAAAATGCCTAAAGCATTTAATTTGGTACAAAAATTACAAAAAAAATAACAATTTAAAAAGTGCAGTATTTTATTACTGATTATTAATACTGATAAATTTAAAAATTGGCAACTGCTCACTATTAATGATAAATCTAAATGTAGCTAAATCAGGCTTATTATAGTTAACTAAAGCTAAAAAAACAAAAACATAAAAACATTTTTGTTACTTGAAATAGAATAAACACTAACTATAAAAACAGTTATTAATTTAAGCTAGTTGCCGAAGCAACAGTTCTCATGTTCAAAGTTTAACTAAAAGAAATAAAACTAAAACTGAAGTGAAAATAAATACAAATATATTGGCAAATTTTAACAATACCTAATAAAAATGACATAAACACAACAAAATTTTTAAAATTAAAAATTTAGATGCCATGCTAAAAACATATATTTTAAATATAAAATTGTTGTTCAATTATAAAATTGTATTATTATTGTTATTATTTTTGTTATTACTAATATATATATATATATATATATATATATATATATGATAATATATACAAATATAATTTAATAATAATAATTATTATTATTATTATTATAATAACTGTTGTTAACTGATGATGTCATGATACAATTTTATTTAAAAAAAGTTACCATTTTTTAATGTATAATTTAAGACATTTAATGGGTTACAGTAGCCCTCAGTCTCCCTTACTGTACAATAAAAGTGCCTCAAATGTTCCTCTGTTATTTGCTTTTCATATTTCTTTGGTTAAATTTGATGTTTGTATTAGCTAATAACATAACGTGTTTATTTAAACCAAAATGTGTCATTTTTGATACATGTCCATTAAGTGTTACTTGATTTCCTTTACTTGATTCTGTCTTCTGTGAGTTCAATCTCTCCCTCTCTCTCCATTTCTTCATCTCTCTATCCTTCCCGCTCTGTGTCTGATATGTGCTCCGTGTATCTTGACTGTGCTGGACCCGTCTTCTTACGGTAGGTGTGACATGGCTTGCAGCGCCCCTCTCTGAACGCCTGGTGTAAGCTCAGACCAGGGTGGGGGAACTGGGCTATGAAAACTGGCTGGGAATGAACTCTTTGGCTTCTTCTTGAGTCTTGCAAGCTGCAGGGGTGCTGAGGTTGCTTGAGGAGCTAGTTTGGGGTTGGTTTGGGGAGGGCTCGCATTCCACCAGTTTGACATGCCACATGAACATGCGGGATGGGGAGTACAGCCAAACGAGTAGAAGGAATGGCCCTTTAGAAGTGGATGTGCATTTGGTTATGAACTTAAACTTCATCCTAGCTTACTGAGAGACACCAACACACCAATCCTCACTAACATGCATGTTGAAAGGGTACAGTTGGTGATTTGTCCTCTAAAAGCTGCTCCACCTATCGCAAATCTGTTCCTTAAATGATCTCTAACTTAAGTTATGCAACATGCATGTATCTTTATATATTGCTTTCTTAAAGCAGTTAGCTGGCAGCAAAAGAAACCAAAGAAATGTCCAGATGAGGTGAAGCAGCATTTGAGACAAAGCCCAATGCATGCCCTTCATACAGGCACCAGTGAATGACCATGACTTGACTTGAGAGTAACTTTCCTGGACGACCCATTGTGTGCAAAGAAGCAAAGAAGCTTTTACATTCTTCCTGAAATGTAGAGATGAGTCGTGGGATGAAGTAGGTGGCGTGGGAAACAGCCGTTCACCAGGAGACCTGTTATTCTGTGTGTGTGTGTGTGTGTGTGTGTGTGTGTGTGATATTTTCAGTGTTTGAACTCTTAATGTAAACGATGTGGAAATGCGTGACATTTCTTGAGATTTGAGAAATATTTTAAGGCAGCAATCTGAGCTATACAGTATATGTGTGGTATCACTCCAGATCCGCAAACAAAAAATGGGATCCTGATGTGCCGACAACTGATTGGCTGAATGATCTCAAACCCGAAATGATAAATGATAACAGAATTTTCATTTTTGGATGAACTATCCCTATAAGACAGTAGATTGGGTAAAATATAAGGCCCCCATTTTGCAAGTTTTCTTTTTCTTTGGAACAAATTTTAATACTCAACAAGGATGCATTTATTTGAAAGTAAAATATAATTCATTTTTAATTCAATCAATTGTAAATATTATTACTTTTAAAATCAACCGTGATCAAAGCTGAATTTCCAGCATTACTCCAGTCTTCAGTGTCATATGATCCTTCAGAAATCATTCTGATATTCTGATTTGCTGCTCAAGACACATTTCATGTTATTATCAGTGTTGAAATAGTGAGACTGTTCAAAAGAACAGCATTTTTTTATATATAAATGAAATATTGATCAATTAAATGCATCCGTGCTGAATATGCAAATGCAAAAAAAAAAAAAAAAAAATTAATTAATTAAATTAAAAAAATAAAACTGGTAAAGCATCTATAAATTAATTAAATATTTGCAGTTTTTTTTGTTTTGCTTTCAAAAGCAAATTTTTAAATAGCCATCAAAAAAGATGCTTTTGTCCCTATGAGGATGTAGTTAATATTAGGCTAACAGGGCAGTGTTAAAACTATCCAAACATTGGGCTCTTGGGCTCAAACAGTGGTGTGTGTTTGGGGCAACCAATGACAGATGACATGGGAAACCTGTTTGAAAACAATCATCATCTTTGCAATTCCACAAAGCTAGTGGTGCAGAAATTGCACACTTCACCTTTGATATCTCACTGCTCTGAGAACTAATTTATCATGTAACCTTTTTAAATTGTCTTCATTATTAATAATTTCACTTAATGCACATACATTTTACTAGTTTCTCACTATTAACACACATCATACATTTTAGACACATAACAGGCTAGTGTTATTTTTCTTGGGGCAGTGAATAGCACCTAAAAAGGCCAGGCTGAACAGGTTTAAATTATGAACTTAAATCATAATGCAATAAACATGGTTAATCATGCTGATTTGATCACAGGGCTGTTGGTGCAAATAATTGTTTATTGTGAGTGATTGATTTCTCCTTCACCGATTCTTATTCCATCTGCCACCTTTACTAAGATGAATGTGCTGTAACTTAGCATGACTGCCTCTGAATGCTCAATGCAAGTCTCCTGAAGTTACGTAAGAGAACCACTGCACACTTCATATTAGCAATACCGCATTAGTCTGTTACATCATTAATCATCCTCCAGATTTAATGCCAGCATCGTTTTATTCACTATGTCTTGAACAATTATACAATCATTGAGGAATATTTTCAGACTTTGCATTTTGTGGCTTGGCATGCATGAATGCATTCTATCCTGTCAGTTAAGATATAAGAAATGGTGTATTTTTATGTGCGTGTGTGTGAGAGAGTGTGTGTTTCTGAGTTTGTGTGTGTTTGTATATTTTGGGGTGAGTGGTCGGGAAGGACGAATCCTCACCCCAAGCATTTTTTGTTCTATTTAGAGACATTCTGATTCAACTCTTTTCGTTCATCTTGTATTCTTGTATTTCTTTTCTTGTTTTTCCCAAAGCTGAAGCAGACATCTCCCTCTATGTAAGCTAATATTTGCTGTTTCACTAGCATTGCGTTTGAGGCTGCATAAATTCTTCAAAGTGCATAGCAAATCTCAGAAATGCTTGATCTGATGAACAGTCACAGCGGGGATCCGGTAATGCTGTTGGATGTTCCCACGTGGATGAGCTTGCTGGGGTCACTACTATCCCCAAAGCAGTGTTAGTCATGTAACAGGGTTATGTACTGTGTTAACTCCATCTCTTTCAGAGGACACAAATACTAGGCTAGCAGAGAGAACCTTTTGGTTATCAGCATAATGTCTGGTCTACTTTACTGCTTACACCGTGTCCTAACCAGCGTGATGCGATAAGATTTCAGTGACAAGCAATTTGTCTGTCCACAAAAGAAGCGACATGGTTATGTGACGTGAAAAAATCAATCAAAAATCACAGCCAATCAGAACAGTGTGTGGGCGGAGTCTCTCCATAAGTGCACCATGCTTATAAAGACATGGATGAGTACATAATCTAATTCGTAAATATTAAACCATTTTAACATTATTAAAAATACATACTGAGAGACTGATGCAATCTTTGTTATGGATACACTTGTTTGTTCACACTGAGTTCAGTTTATGTTTCTTTTAATTTATTTCAAAGCAGGGTACTGTAGGTGATTTGGTTGAAAAACAATTGTTATGCTGGTTGAAAGTCTTGTTCACATCCCTATAGCAATCACTAATGGTGTTTTCACACCAAAAGTGAATTTAATTTAGTGCTGTCAAACGATTAATCGTGATTAATCGCATCCAAAATCAAAGCTTTTGTTTACCTGATATATGTGTATGTACTGTGTATATTTATTATGTATAAATAAATACACACACATACAGCATATATTTTGAAAATATGTACATGTATTTACATGTATATATTTATATTCATATAATTTATATTATATTATAAATATATTTAATATATAAACAACATATTTTTCTTAAATATATACATGTATGTATTTATATATACATAATACATAGACATAGTACACACACATATATCATGTAAACAAAAACTTTTATTTTGGATGCAGTTAATCGCGATTAATCATTTGACAGCACTAATTTAATTATTTGTGCGAGTAGATTACATACAAAGTCAATTTAAAGATGTGAATAGACGCGAGTTCGCGCCGGGTGAAGCGAATCATGCAAATTGGATGATGTGATTGCCGCAAATGCACTTTGCATATACACCTTAATCGCGTCTTCCACACAAGTTAAAAAAATTCAAACTCGAGTGGAAAATTTGCATGATGCGTTGCCAATCAGCGAAGAGCTTATTAACACGTCCGGTTTGACATCCTGTTGTATCAAAAACAAAAATGTTTTTTTATTGTTTTTATTGATGTGAGTGATGCAAAAAACATGCCGCGAGTAAACTAGAGCAAGTAACGCAATGCAAATATTCGCTTCACGTTTGGTGTGCACACACCATTAGTTAAGTGGTCTAAATGTATTTATATGTATTTATATCGTCTGTGGAAGGCATATGAACATAAAATGTTCGTCCAATCATATTCCTCGGTCCGAGGGCTACGATAGGCTGTTCTACTTTCCTGTCAATGTATGTATCTGCATACCTCTGTGCACCCTGTTTGCACAGATATGATACGTCATCAATGCATTTTATTACGCTACTGCAGACCGAGCGAGAATGGAAGGCGGTATTATTGTACTATTATGTGCTTTGTACTGTAATGTTTTCTCACCGATGAATTAGACATGAGGTAATCTGACAGAAATGCATTCAACCCTCCAGCAACACCATCTCTGATCGTGTCGCTGGTTAGCCTCTGGTCTGCCTGTGCACGTTCATGTGTTTTGGAGGAGGCGTGGCTTTGGAGAGAGAGTATGCAGGGAGGATGGAATCTTATGCTTTCAAAGCTAGCTTGCTATCGCTAGCCTCTCTGAAATTTCCTACCCTACCTTTAAGATCTGAGGTAAATTATCATCACTTTTAGTATGGCTAAAAAGGTCGCGCAAAATGATATTCAATCTCACGTTACACATTTCTAGCTTTATAGTCTGTATGCTGTTGTTCCAGCCGTGAAGTCACAGAAATAGAAACTGTTAATAGAATTGTTGCTTATATAGAGTCGCTCATCACTGCAGCTGGTTAGGACAAAACACTGAAAATATGTTTTCATCATGTCGCGGCATCACGTCACAGCTGGTTGGGACACGATATTATTCTGGACCAAGACTGCCAACCTAGAAAGGGAAAAAAATAAATCTTGTAGGGATTGGAAAATCTTAAAGGTATAGTTCACCCAAAAATTCTGTCATAATTTACTCACATGAGCTCATGTTGTTCCAAATCCATAAGACTTTCGCTCATCGAAACACAAATATTTTTTTTAAAATGAAATCTGAGAGATCCTGAAAATCCATTCCCCCAAAACGTTGATGCTTCAAACAGTTTTTACAGTATATTTGACATATTTTACTCTATAAAACAGAGCTTTATATGTATGTGTGTTGATATATGTGTTGATTAATGTTCATTTGTGAATAAAAGCCTAAATTAAATCTGTTCATTATTCAGAAGACTTGGATTAAAGTGCTGGATTCATATCGATATCTTTTTGATCTCTTTATGAACTTTTCAAAGCATCAGATTTTTTGGTGGAACAGATTTTCAGTCGAGAGACAGAAATCTCTCAGATTTCATTACAAATATGTGAATGTGTTTTGAACATGATTGAATGTTTTATCGGTTTGAAGTAATTCATTTTTGGCCGAACTATTCCTTTAAATTGGTGATAAACCAGGATGGAAAAATCTCATTCAGATAATGGTACATTTGACAAACAGTTATACAGAAAAGACAGAAGTTAATGTACTCTACTCAAAAGTAATAAGTACAGACTGTTTCCAACAAAGTACAATATATAGATGTGCCCACAGATCACATGTATTCACGTCTAAGTGCTTCAAACTAAATTTTAAATAAGATTTGATCCCACAGACTTCACATAATTTGGCAAATCCAGTGACAAATATGCTATACACTGGCCATATAATACAAATTGCTGGAAGAATTTTTCTTTCTCTCATGTTTCTTCTTTTAGGATTACACTATTATGTTTAATTTAATCTAAAAAGTCATGTTATAGTATATTTTGCAGTATGTAGCACACAAGACAGCCTTGTCAAGTAATATTCAATTACATCACAGGGCACAAAAGTATTAATTACAACAGAATCATTAAATGAAATTAAAAGACAATATGAGTTCATTAAGATTAATTTCAGCTTTTTTCCATTGTCATTTTAAAGAGCAGCAGGACCGTGAGAAATGATGATGTGTAAAATAACACTTATTCGGCTCTTGTACTGTGATCTTTAGTATCTGTCTTCAAAACGTTTCTTCCAAATTGTCCTTCATTTTACATTGTATATTTGGGCTGATATGAATATTGGCTTTAAAGCACCGACACTTCGCTTTTGCATCTTCTAAATCGTTCTTCCTGTGCAAAAGCGAGTCTTTTAGACTCAGTCATCATCTCTCAGGGTTTTATTATACCCTGCAGACTCAGAATCAATTTATGGACAGACTGCTTCAGAAAGACTAGAAGCCTTCTGTCTGTCTTTCCCTCCGCAAAAGTAATGTAGATGATTGCAAATGGTGTCATGAAAGGAAAAGTGAAATCAAGTCATGTTGCTATGAAGGTCATCTCTGACACAGTTACATACAGTAACACCCGGGTGGTTTGACACCTGGCAAACTTCAGGTAAGCTGAGAAATGTGTTTGGGGAACATCATTTACCTTCCTTTGCCTTTGCTCTAGTTTCTCCTCTAACGTCCATCTGTGCTTTTGTCTCTCCAGAAACAGGATGACGATGACGATGAAGAAGATATAGACATGGGAATAACTGAAGAGAAAGAGGAGGAACCGAAAGAGAAGGAGAAGCTCGGCAAACTTCAGTTCTCCCTCGACTACGACTTCTCTGACAACAAGGCAAGTCCACTTTACGCTTTACATCAGTTTGAATATCTAAGAGAATTATGTCTTAATATTTCTGTCTATCAGTTGACATTAATGCCCAGACTTTCCTAGATTTGTCCTACATACACATAACATTTTTATCTTTTGTATGAACATGCTATGCACTTTTATTGTATTTGAAGTATACATCAAGTGCATATTTTCATGTAAAAATATTTTAATGTACAGCAAGCTGAGTGAAACACATCTCAATACAGAAACTAAACTGGTATGAATTGGATACCACATGACATTTTATCCATTGATTGTTTAAAGCTATTCCTAAGTTTGCTAAAAAAATAAATAAAAACACCCTTTAAAACCATCTATTATCACTCAGAAATATTTGCAAATGTACAAGAAGTCAGGAATAGTGTCTTCAGAAACTTTTATTCAGGCTTTAATGAGTAAATGGTCAATGACAAATCAAGTCCAGTGTTATTTTAGTATTATAGTTTTTATTAATATTTTGAATTGTTTATTTTTTATATTTTCCATTTTCATTTTAGTTAAAATTTTAGTAATTTTGTTGTTTCTGTAATTTTTATTAGTTTTTTAATGTCTAAATAGTTTTTATTTATTTTATTTCAGTTTTAGTTATTTTAATTAGTTATTTGTCTTTTTGTATTTCATTTGATGTATATTCTATTTATTTTAAGTGTTTTATATCGTATTGTATTTCAGTAACAAGTATTTTATTTATTTTATTAAGATTTTTTTTTATGGTTTCAGTTTTAGTTAAATATGTGGAAACATTCATTTTCACAGGCAAAATCCAGTCATTTCAATAGGAATACATGCATTCTAGAATTTTGCATGAGGGCGTAAGATTAAATGAAGATTTTGCAACTGGTTTAAATTTCTCATGCATATTCGCCATGCTGACCAACAGACCTATTTGGTTTAAAATATACTTGACCTATTTTGACCACAAAATTTTGATGCACCTTTAGATTGTGTCAGACCACCATCATACTGGTTTCATAGTACTCTTGTGGCATTATAAAGTTCTAACAGCTTTAGCTTGCACCTTGAATACACTGTGAAGACTGTCACTCTCATCCTGTAGCTGACAGTGGGCATCCTGCAAGCCGCAGATCTTCTCTCCATGGACAGTGGTGGCACCTCAGACCCGTATGTCAAAGTTTTCATTCTCCCAGACAAGAAGAAGAAGTATGACACCAAGGTGCACAAGAAAACCCTCAACCCCGTCTTCAACGAGACTTTCCACTTTAAGGTACAGCATCTATTACAGTACAGTCCCAGTTTATGTCATTATCAAGTGTGCCTGTCAAAGCACTCATGAGCTGATGTTGATTTCTAGATTCCGTTCGCTGAAATGGGAGGAAAGTCTCTGGTCATGTCTGTGTACGACTTCGACCGTTTCTCGAAGCATGATGTGATCGGTGAGGTGAAGATTGCCATGAACACCCTGGACCTGGCACAACCTATCGAGCAATGGAGAGACCTGGATAGTGCAGAGAAAGAGGAGGTACACCTGTCCTTCATCTGTCAGTCGCTTCACATTAACTAGCAGCTGTCGTCAGCTAATAATAATGAGAGTTAATGAACCAGCACCTCTAAACATGCTTTTATGCGCATAATGTTACATGATGCTATTCTTTTCTACCTTAACACGTTTCCATTAAAACGACTGTTTGATGAGACACTGTTGATGTATTATTCAATCTTCATTTACCCTCATGTTGTTCCAAACCATAGGAAACCAAAGATGTTTAGCAGAATGTTTAAGCTGCTCTTTTTCATACAATTAAAGTGAATAGTGAAGAAAAAAAACATGAAAGTGCATAAAACCACGACCAGTCAAAAGCTTGGAATTTGAATTTTTTTTATGTTTTTGAAAGAAGTATTTTATGCTCACCAATGATATTTTTATTTGAACAAAAATACAGTAAAAGCAGAAATATTGTTAAATATTATTAAAATAAGTTTTATGTGATTATATTGTAAAATGTAATTTATTTCTGTGATCAAAGCTGAATTTTCAGCATCATTACTCCAGTCTTCAGTGTCACATGATCTTCAGAAATCAGTATAATATGCTGATTTGCCGCTCAGTTACTATCAATTATTATTGGTGCTCAATTATTAATAATGGTTATTATTATACAGGCCTATGCTAAAAACAGTGTTTGCATAATATTTTAGTATTAGATACATTGATACAATTATTTCAGGATTTTTTGATGAATATAAACTTCAATGATCTTCTGTAACATTATAAATGTTTTATAACATTAGGAATGTCTTTACTGTTACTTTTGACAATTTAATTCATCCTTGCTGAATAAAAGTAATATGTAAGATTTAAGTATCCAATTGGGCATGTCACAACTCATGATTGGACACCTAACATTGGCCATTATTGGACCCTCATTTCATAAAGGGATTTAGGCAATATTGTGATTAAACTTTACCTCATATAAACACAATACTTTGATCAAACTAATGCAATTACGCTCAATAATCATAACCATTCAACTATGTGGCATACACCTATTTTAATCATAGTAAACAGGCATCTAAACACCTTAATAGCATTATTACCGCTCTGAACAAAGTGTGCATGTGCTCAGACGTGCACGGATGCCATGTTTTGTTCTCATAATTTCATAATTGAACTTTCATTTTTATGATTTTTCATTTTTGGGTGAACTGTTGCTTTAAGGCTGCTTATTTCATTTTTCCCAACACAGCCTGAAAAGCTTGGAGATATCTGCATCTCTCTGCGCTATGTACCTACAGCTGGAAAACTCACCATCTGTATCCTCGAGGCTAAGAACCTGAAAAAGATGGATGTCGGAGGACTCTCAGGTACACACACACACACACACACACACACACACACACACACACACGCTACACTGCCTTTTCTCTTCTCTCTCTCCTCCAGAGAGTGGGTGGAGATGAACTCGTGCAGAAGACTGGATGTTCCTGCACATGCTATAACCAAAAATATGTTTTGATTTCTGTTTTCTCTTTTCTGTTTGCACTTATATGTTATATATGTGCATACATTGCACATTCTTTGTTTCAGTTTGAAATTCTTCATTAATTCATCATGTTTTTGTCAGACACGCACAGCAGGCCTCTCTGCCGCAGCAGTGTATTTGTGTCACGCCTGTGCTTTAGTGTCAGTGGTAGCCATGCAGAACAGATAGTGCTCACGTGCTGACTCTGCAGTCCTGCCTGCCAGCGCACGCGTCCCCTACAGTCAGTCCTCACTGCTGCCACCTGCTGGCGGCTCTGAGAACAACACGCTGCACCAGCATAAAAGAGCCCAAACAAGTCTTAACCTTCAGTTTAAATTGGAGGTGATTATAGGACAGACCTGGTGTTGGTGGCCTAATAGTGTAAGCATTGGGTTGGTTGTAGGTTTGAACCCTGCAAAGGTGATCCATGAGCTTTGCATGAGGGGGGGGTTCTCTGTAATAAATGTGTGTATATATATATATAATCCTATTACTGTGTAAAACAAGACCTGAATAGTTACTCAGTCCCGTTATCTTATGTATTGTGTATTCATATTAATCTGTGACTTAGCAATGTGAGAAATATTCACTAGCTACAGAACTGGTTAGCCTGCTTACTAGAGTGCAGTGGGTTACAGTCTTATTTTAGTAGTATTAATGTATTATTATGGTATTTGTTAATATTTTGAATTTGCTTTTATTTTTAAATTTTCTATTTTCATTTTAATGAAGCTTTAAGCTTATTTTTTCTATTTTTTAATTTTAGTACTTCAACTTCAGCTTTATTTAATTTATTTGAGCTTTATTTCATTTACTGAATATGATTTTTAATAGTTTTAGTTTTTGTTAACAATGTTAACTGGATTATCTGTGCTAGAATACAGAGGAAAAATTTAGTTTAAGCTTTAGTTATTTGTTTATATATATATATATAGATAGATAGATAGATAGATATAGATAGATATATAGATATAGATAGATAGATAGATATAGATAGATATATAGATATAGATAGATAGATAGATAGATGGATAGATATGTGTGTTTGTGTGTGTGTGTGTGTCTATGACTTGTATTTCTAGCCACACACACACACACACACATATACAGTATATATATATATATATATATACAGCTTTATTTTTTCAGTTTTTGTTTTAGTAACTTCAGTACTTAAATATTATTTAATTTAATATTTATATGTTGTTTTATTTCAGCTTTATTTCATTTACTGAATATGATTTTTAATAAACAATGTCAACTGGATTATCTGTGCTAAAATCTTCTAGGTAGAGCTCATTCCTTTAAGGAAAAACCTAAGGACTCGTCACAAATCAAAATTTCCCCCAAAAAATAATCTACAGTATATAAAAGCATGACTTCCTGTACCGTAAACCTCTGCAGATCCCTACGTGAAGATTCATCTCCTGCAAAACGGCAAGCGGCTGAAGAAGAAGAAGACGACTGTGAAGAAGAACACACTGAACCCGTACTACAACGAGTCCTTCAGCTTTGAGATCCCACAGGACCAGATGGAGGTACGCTATACACGGCTCAACACAAGAGTTTTACATGTTCACGCTCCTTCAAACTTTAAGCGTGATATCCATTTTTTCTCCCAGAAAATACAAGCTGTGGTCACGGTGCTCGACTACGATAAGATCGGCAAGAACGACGCCATCGGGAAGATCTGGGTGGGCAGCAAAGCGCAGGGCACTGAGCTCCGGCACTGGTCCGACATGCAGGCGAACCCACGCAGGCCCATCGCTCAGTGGCATCCACTCAAACCCGAGGAGGAGGTGGATGCCACGTTAGCAGCCCTCACTGCCAAGAAGTAATCCTGTTCTTCTTCCTTCCCTCCCTCTCTCCTTTCCCTCCTCCTTTCCTTTCTTTCACTTTTCAACATGCACAACACGTCATCTTACCCAATCAGCACTGAATTACAGCCATGGGCCACCAGACTAGAGGTATTAAAGAAGACCAGCTCAAACGAGATAGTGGATCAGAGTCTAATGAGAGAGACTCTTTCCACAGATGTTCCTGAAGACCGGCCGAGCTCACAGGTGTGTATATCCTTGAGGTTTATTCACAGAAGAGATGTAAGCTCACATTCACACCCAAATATCCAACAGCATTCCAAAGTTTTCCACCGGAGACCAGGGATAGAAAACACTGCCTCTTCCACTGCCTAATTTAACACATTCCTTCTAGATTCTCTGGTCATCTAGATGAAATCAGTTCTGTTACTTTTGTTGAGTCTGAAAGGACAGTGAAGAATTGTTTATCATTGTGAATAATAAAAAAAAAGTGGGAACTGGAGAGATAGTTGGACTAGATGCTCCTGCCCAGCCAGAAGGAATCTTTCAGGTGTCGATTACACTGCCTGCAAAACAACCTCTTCTTCCATTCTTCAGTTCCAGCCGTCAGCTGGCTTCTTCCACTGCCCAACATCCTAACAAACCCTGACAAAAAGGAGACAAGCCTTGAAACATCATGAAATAAGCAATTCTTAGCTGCCAGGGACGTCTTCCTGTTAGCATCGGTGTATTTGTTTCTTTGCTTTGATTTCTTGTAGTAAATGTATTCTGCCTGAGCACTTTAAATGAAGGTGTGTTTTTGTTCCAGTCGATGCTTCGTTTTTAACCTGCTTTTATTGTTACCTGCAGTTTTTGATGTTCTGAATCCTCTCATTAAAGGAATAGTTCACCAAAAAATGAAAATTAAGTCATCATTTACTCACTTTTCTTTCTTACTGCAGTGGAACACAAAAGGAGGTGTTTCAAAGAATGTTCACGCTGCTCTCTTCCATGCAATGGTGTTTAATGGTTTACAAAAGGCTTCTTACTTCATATGATCTGACAGACTAAAATGTTACAAAAATCTTGGTCACCATCGACTTTCATTGTGTGGAAAAGAGCAGTGTGAACCTTCTTCAAAATTTCTCCTTTTGTCTTCTACGGAAGAAAGAAGGAATGCCATACGGGTTTCGAAAAACATGAGTGAACTATTCCTTCGAGAACTTCCATCTCTTTTTGTTTTCATGTTTTATTCATGGTTTAAACCAGAAGTTATGGTTTCACGAGAAGAGCTGATAGAAGGCACTGTTACGTGTGTATTTAACTGCACATCTTACCAAACCGCTGTACTTATTTGCACTACTGGAACTGCATTCTGTACATATTGCTCTATCAATCTCAATACATGCTTTTGAGATGGCGCATGCTTGAGACAAGTTGTCAGAGTTTGCATTTGTTTAAACAGGGAGCTGTTATCATTTGAAAGCTGCTTTAGGGCTTACAGTACGAGTCATTGTGTGAGGATGTGAATCTCAGAATATCATTTCGCTTAAGACCGACACAGAACTAAATCTTTGTGCGTTTTATCCTCATATTTCCTGAGGAAACTCTTTTGGCAATGATGATACCTTGTGATATTTGTTCAATTATTAAGTAGTTGGGAAATTAAGCAAAATTGCAAGCCTGAATTGGATCAAGACTTTTTTGGAGCCTCATTTATTGAGTAGAGACTTTTAAACCAGGCCAAAAACTACAAGTAGAGAGCCAAGAATGGATTTGATAGAGACTTTGTTATGTACATGCTGTAACCCAATAAAAACAAGTCATTCTCATAAGCAAACGTCACTTTAGCAGCTTTTATCCTGCTCCACTATCTCATCACTGCAACATTACTCTACTGTCACACTGAATCGTCATTTATCCAGTTACTTTTAGGGTTAAATGAAAAGTATGTCATCGTAAAATTTAAACCTTTGATTTTCTGTCTAAACCACAATAAAAGTAATTCTACTCATGCTTTATATTCAAAGTCTTCAGAAATCCCATAATAGCTTTGTGTAAGGAACAGAAATTTACACAGATCACCCAAAAGTGAAAATTCTGTCATCCTCATCTCATTCCAAACCTGTATGATTTTTTTCCCTTCTGTGTAACACAGAAGATGATATGTGACCCTGGACCACAAAACCAGTCTTAAGTCGCTGGGGTATATTTGTAGCAATAGCCAAAAATACATTGTATGGGTCAAAATTATAATTTTTTCTTTTATGCCAAAAAGCATTAGAATGTTAAGTAAAGATCATGTTCCATGAAGATATTTTGTAAATTTCCTACCGTAAATATATTAGAACTTAATTTTTGATTAGTAATATGCATTGATAAGAACTTAATTTGGACAACTTTAAAGGCGAGTTTCTCAATATTTAGATTTTTTTTTTTGCACTCTCAGATTCCAGATTTTCAAATAGTTGTATCTCGGCCAAATATTGTTCGGCCATAACAAACCATACATCAATGGAAAGCGTATTTATTCAGCTTTCAGATGATGTATAAATCTCAGTTTCAGAAAATTGACACTTATGACTGGTTTTGTGGTCCAAGGTCACATATTTTAAAGACTGTTTTGTTTTCATCCATTCAGTTCAAGTCAGTAGGTTTGACTTTCCCATTGACTTTCATTGTATCATGAACAATGAACATGTTTTTTAAAATGTCTTCTTATGTTTTCCGCAGAAGGAAAGTCATACAAGTAAACAATAACGGAATTTTCCGTTTTGGATAAACATTCCATTTAAGTTTTAAATATTGGAGCCATTTTGTGTCATTCAAACATAAAATCTCTGAAGATTGCCGACAAAATCTTCATTTAAAAGTTGCTTCAGTGACGTTTCCCGTATGAGATTCCCCTGGATAAAACAGAAGCTGCTCTTCTGACAGGCTGTGTTCAGTTGCAATAACTCTGTTGTTCGATTGTGAAATAGCAGGTATTTCCATCCACATTCACAGTGCAGTTTGACATTTTCATGTCTTTTTGCAGATCTAATGAATGTGTGGTTATTTATTATTTGTTTATGTGACATCATGCTTTTTTCCCCTCTAGTATCGTATCGAAACCTCATTTTGTTACTGTTCTGTACATTTGTTCTGGTGTAATATCTTACACAGATATGTCCCTTATTTCGAAGAACTTTCACAAAAAAATCTCAACTCGCACCTAACACCCCCTCCCTAAACCCATAGGCGTGTAGTATGACCTATATATCCATAGTTCCTACTTTATGATACTGCATGTTACAGTACAAAAAGATGCGCATGTTTCAGAGATGAAGCAAAAAATATATTGTGTACCTAAGTAGGTGTTCTTTGTCATTTTAATAACAAAACAGAGGGGGATAAATACTGTGTATATTTTCTAATCAAATCAAATATGTATTTATTTTCTGTGAGTGGGTACTGGAGAGAATATGAAGTATACTAGACTAATCTTCATCTTCAATCCATGCCTGGACATCATGAGCAAATACTGTATGTTAAGTGCTTTGTGTGAACTAATATAGAATGGAAACGTAGCCGCATGCTTGCCGTCTACTAATATTGTTAAGGAACAAAATGATTATGTATTTGTTTATTTATTTATTTGAAATTAGTTATTTCTATTTATTTTTCAGAGTAATATTTGTATGTGTCTTTGTCAGAATAAGTTTGTGGGAAGTCAAAACTTCCAGCGGGGGCTCCAAGTGGATATTTTCCCCCATCTTGTAGGATCCTGTAATCAGCAGAGTATCTCTGTTGGATCATACAGAATCATTATGAAAAAAATAACACTTTATTATCATTTGTTTGTCTTTTTGCTGTCAGTGCCAATGAGAAGTCACGTTTACTGCCATTTTAGCTGACTTTACGTCATTCTTACGTGATTTTTTCGGACCAACTGATTTCTACCTTGGCAACAAAGTTGCCGGAGCACAACACAATCATGTTATAGAAAACTTGGAGTCCCCATGTTTTCTAAAAAGCTTTTATTTATGAATCTTTTACATAAGAACAGCGTTTAACTAGCCAATAAACCGTAAGTTTGTGTGTGCGGGTGTGAATAAGATAAAGCCATAAGACTTGAGCTAAATCTTTGGAGCTCAGCTATATAGATGTACTTAAGATGATCCTAAAACGTCTCCTCCGTTCATAGGCCGATGAACCTCCTCAACATTCCACATAGTCTGTGAAGCTACGGGGACACACTGTTTCCTAAAATGTGCTAAGTTAAGCATTATTGGCAGTTCAACTTGAAATAGTCAGTCTTTCTGTTAATAATGTCTTTTCGATGGTTTTTTTATTGAGTTTATGATGATTTCAGTGTATATTGGGTTTTGTAAACGCCTTGATTTTACACAAAGTGTGCTGTATGAACTTATACATGTGGTCTTAGTTGTTGCCATTCCACTATGTATGTACACACATGCATTTTTAGGCAAAGGGCAATTAAAACCGCTTAACTATGAGAAGTTGTTTGTGTTTACCATTTTAAAAATAATTCACAATCCAAAATTCAATATGGGATACTTAAAAAGTATATAATTTGGACATTCGGACAAGATAATTGAACAGAACTGTGCAGAAGTTCGGCTTATCCAAGTAATTTCAATCAGCATTGCTTGAGGTTTGAGTGTGAATGCGTGTGATTTTAATAATAATGCATAGGCCCTTTAATAAGGAATAATCATTTGTTGTGAGTTACTCAAGCACTGCCATTCTGCCTATATGGCAGCGTGCACAATGAACATTTATTTGAAACATTCCTGATCGTAAACCACGGAGTTATTACTTGCAAGCAAAGGTTTTTGGGGGCAGTTTAAAAACTGCTCATGGATTCCGTCTATAAGTTGCTCTCCATGTATAAATCCGCTTACGAAACCAGCTCAGTTGTCTTTGTAACTCTCTGTGACTGTTATATGTCATACAAATCAATGAGAGACTGCTCTAACGCCCATAACAGAGATGTTTTCATATTTTTTTCGAATGCTAGCTGATGCTTTTATGTCTGCTTTGGCGTAATCACATAGCAAAGTTCTGGGGATAAAAAAATCAAACGCCTGCCATTGTGTCTCTTTAATTTGATTCTTCTCTTGCACTTTTCATTCTGCTTATCTAGAGTTGTATAATGCTCTTTTTTTTCTATTTGTATCTATTTGTGATCAGTTTCTATTCTTTAGTCGGTGGGAGATTGTGAGGGTTTGTCCCTCAGGCTATGTTTGTACCTGTTTCGGTGTTCTAGTGTGTGAGCGTGTGTTCATGTCCGTATTGTCGTGCCTAGTGTGGATCAATCGCATGCTTTAGCCCTTGATGGGACACTTTGAGAAAACGTTGCTCACAGACTCTTCCCACAACCCCCTAGTGGACAGTACATGAGCATCAGCAATCCTTGTAAAGACGTCAAGGGAACCAAATAGCTCTACAGATTTACCATGTGTGTTACCAGCTCTGTACTGAAACAAATGAGAAAATAAAGGCCTTTTAATTACACTTCACTCTGGGTGTGGTGTTGATATGTCATATTTAACACTGAATTCCTTCTGTTTGCTTTATTTAATTTTGACCTACAATTACAGCTCTGATGGTGTGTCTTGTTTTGTGGTTTCAGAAGCAGATTAATAAAAGGTGGTTAGAGTGACTTCAAAAACCTTACCATTAAGTATAATTTCCATGTAGTAAGTACACTAATATCAATGTACTTGTGTACTTGTGTAAATTTCAAACTATTTCAAACCTCTTGGGACTAAATTGGCCTATGTACTTTTAAGAGTATTTTAAGTTTAACAGTAGTAAACTTGATTACCCAACTAGTTTATGATTAAGTGTTTCTTTAGTATTGCAACAAACTTTATGTATACAGTTTAGTTATATACTTCTAGTCCACATTTTATGAAAGTACACATTGAAATACACTCAGGGTAAACGATTAGTTTAACAGTTTTTATGCTGCAAGTTTATATTACTAACTAGTAAACTAGTAGTTTACTAAGAGTATTCTTTAAAGCGTATTTTCAAAAACAAAAAAGAGTTAGACATGTATAACTAGTAAACAAACAGTATACCAACAAGTTCACTTTTAAGAGTAGTTTCAATCTAATTTAATGTAGTTTTTAATCTAGACTAAACTAGTTAAACTAATTGTGTACTCAGTTACTGTACTACTGTTACACAAAATTTAGTCACAAAAAGTATTGAAATAGTACAAGTATACTACTAGTATATTTACAACATAAGGGCCCGGTTTCACAGACAGGGTTTAGACTAAGCCAGGATTAGGCCATAGTTTAATTAGGACATTTAAGTAGTTTTTATAAACGTGCCTTAGAAAAAAACATTACTGGTGTGCATCTACAGACAAAACAAAGGCACTGAAATATTTTAAGATCAATCAGTGCAAGTTTCTTTCAGTTGAAACAGCTCAGACTTACATTTTAGTCTAAGACTAGGCTTAAGCCTTGTTTGTGAAACCGGGGGAAAGTATACTTAGAAAATATACTTGATCATTACTTAAAATGAAGACTTTATAGGTCTGATGAGAAATGGCTACTTGAAACTGAAATGGAAATGCATATCTGGCATTACACACAAATTTCTAGTATGTAGCCTAGTTCAGAAGCACATAAGAACACTAAAAACAAGAAATATATTTCAGTGGAATGTAAAATGATAATGGTGGAACCTGTATAATGGCTGTGATGATCATACAGGCAGGCAGAGGGCAGTACTGCACCTAAAAAGCCACTTAACTACATGGTTTGTATTTTACAGTGTGTTTTTAATACTCAGGCAAACAACAATCAATCATAAACAAAGTGCTGTGAGCATTGGTTCAAGATTACAGGTTAAAAACTGTGGACAAAGAAAAGCCAAGCTTCTGAAATGGCATATGTGTGATGTGTTTCTGTTTTATCCATAAAGATACTCTTAATTACAAACAAAAGGCACAAATAAATATAAAACACATTCGATTGGTTTGACGTATCCATTCTTCAGCCCATCAGGTCATATATAAACACTACAAATGTAAAAGTAAACAGGACAAATGGGTTGATATGAGGAGCGTGACATCATCTCTCAGTGGGAACATTCATTTTGGAATGTTCTGGCAGAGCTTCTGAAGATCATACTGGACCAACTGACCGCTTCAGGATAATTCGATTTGATTGATGATCAAATACTGTTTAAACGAATGGCAGTTTGCTGAAAAGACCAGAACAGTTGGTGACCAGTGCTGTGGTTTGGCTGCTTATCTGTAATGTGCTGGTGTTCCCACAAGGCTTCTTCATCACAAACCTTGACCAGCCTCACAAACTAATTTTTGCTGGTCAAGTGAATGTTTGAGCTGGTTCCACTGGGAGACAATGTGGCAATCTGGTTCCAAAAAGGGGTTTTCCCACCAAAGAAGAACCATTTTGAGTTCCCCAATAACCTTTAAGTGAACAGTTCTTAATATATATATTATTTTTTTTCTTAGTGTGAAGAACATTTTAAGAACCCTTTTTCACTATGAATAACCTTTTGTGTAATGGAAACTTTCCATGGATTTTGAAGGTTCTTTGAAGGAACCATCAATGCCAATAAAGAACTATTCTTTTTAAGAGTATAATAATATTCTGAAGAAACTTTTTCCACTATAAAGAACCCTTTGTGAAATCTGAAGGTTCCAAGGATGTTAGAGGTTATTTGTGGATCCACTGATGGACCTTTAAACCAGCCTGGACTAGTATGGACATTCATTGTTTTTTTTCAGCAGGGATTCTAACATCTATACTGATCCTGAAACATTTAAGAGTTTATAAAGTGTATGCTTGCTTTCTTCTCTGGAACACAAAAGAAGATATTTTGAAGCATGTTGTAACCAACAGTTTTGGTGATGACTGACTTTCATTGTATGAACAAAAAAGACTGAGACATTTCTCAAAATATCTTCTTTTGTGTTCCAGAGAAGAAAGAAAGCCATACCGGTTTGTAACGACATGAGTAAATTATGACAGAATTTTATTTTTTTGGTGAGCCAAGCTCTTTAACCCTGGAGCTGCTGCACCAAGAGCAGGTCAATGTGAAGTCAGTGTGAAGTTCTCAGATTTGGTCTCTTTCTGTTCAGTATTTCTCCTCCCCTTTAACCGGTCGTCCTCACTTGGAAAGTTTGCTGATGACTCTGATTAAGGCTCCATTCTCATCTTTCAGCCGCTGGTTATCAGACTTGAGTTCTGTCAAAACCTGAGATTGATTAAAGATGAGAATGAGTGAGAAGAATGCATTCATTTACTTAATTATTTAGTGGTCATGTGTTTGGTCATGTGACATCAAAATAGCAGTGCCCATCAGATGGCAATACAATAATGTTAAAATGGTTCTTTTAGACCAACATTCTCTTAATCTCATGTGACAGTACTTCATAATAAAGCATGCAAACATTGCTGTATCATAACACCACAGAATATGATTTTCAAATATGATTCCTTTGTAAAGGAATGGCAGTGGCAGTGCCATGTGAATGTGAATGTGAGCTCATGCATAGAGAGGTTCACCTCCTCCTACTCCAGTGAGTAAAAAAGCATTGCCAGAACTACAAAAGCTTTAACAGGAGAGCAAACCCAGCCACTCATGACTTCATATCACATCCTTCCAACCATCGGATACAACAACAAAGCTTTTTTGTCCTCCCTTTCAGAAATAACCAGCACACACACAGAGACTCACAGCACTGTGGATAGTTCTGGCATTCTGAATATGAATAGGATACAAATTGGTGTCCTGCTGCTTTTAAGCCATAAAAGCACAAATTCCATGTTCTTTAGAAAGAGAATTATTAAATATGTATGATAAATCGTTATTTAACATAAGATTTACATAGCATGTAAATTGCATCAAAGATTCTGGCCTGTCAGTGGTCTCGATCCTCTCAACTAAATCCATCAATTAAAATATAGACATCCAATAGTCTGTAATTTATAACCAGTGAGTTACATATTATATCTGTTTTAGTTTCATTTTTACAAATATTTTTTGTTTATTTTTTTATAGCTATTCATGTGTAATACAGGCATCCAATGGTATGTATGTCATTTATAACCAGTGAGTTACATATTCTATTATATATATATATATATATATATATATGTATCTTTTTTATTATTATTATTTTTTTTGTAAATTTATCAATTTCAGTTTTGAAATGATTTTATGCTTATTTTTTATCTGTTTGTAATATAGGCAGTCATTAGGCTGTAATGCCATTTATAATCAGTGAATTACATATTTTTGAAATTGTATTATTTTTAGTTTCATTTTTAAAATATTTCTATGCTTAATTATTTATTATTATCTGTTTGTAATATAGGCATCAAATAGTCTGTAATGTCATTTATAACCAGTGAGTTACATATTATATTATTCTATGTTAGTTTCATTTTTACAACAATTTTTTATAGCTATCCATGTGTAATATAGGCATCCAATAGTCTATAATATAATTTATAACCAGCGAGTTACATTATTTTTTGTTCATTTTTAGTTTCAACTTTAAAGCAATTGTTTACTTTTATTGCTATCTGTAAATAATATAAACATCCAATATTCTATAATGTCAGTTACATATTCAATGTTCTCTATACACATTCATATTCTTACATATTCTGTTTGTAATTATTGGGCATCCAATAATCTTGTTAATAATAACCATTGAGTTACATATTCTATCATTATTCTATTTATGTAAATGTACGAATTTTATTCATTTAAAAAAAATATGTATGTTTACTTTTCATAGCTATCTGTGTGTGATATAGGCATCCAATAGTCCGTAATGTTATTAATAACCAGTGAGCAGATGTGTTGACAGGGACTAGAATGTGACGCTACAGTGGCTCTGATTTGATTTGGACACTGCTGGAGTATAGAGACGTTTGGTCATGCGTTTGGATGATCTATAAATATCTTCAAAGTCACCGCCTGCAGCAGGAATGTGAAGGGTTGCCCTTCCCCAGACCCAGGAGAGAAACAGGGAGAAAGAAAGAAGGAGTGAAAAAGCCTTACCAATGCAAAACAAAGGAATGAAACAGAGAGACCTGCCTGAGAGGTGAGCAGCAGCGGGACAGAGGAGGAGGACTACAGGGTGCAGCGGAGAACAGGAAGGAGGAAGGGACAGAGAGAGACAGAGAGGAGGACTAGAGATCGTCCGTCTCGGGGAGAGAGGCCGTCTGAGAGAGGCGAGCGAGGGAGCACAGCATGGCTTTGTTCTCCAGTAGGAGGTGCGCGTTCCCCCTGCGGAGAGCCTGTAGCCGAGCCAAAGCAGGAAAGGTCTGGAGATACAGAGAGGCCCGAATCATGAGAGCGAGTGTGAGAGAACATCAGAGAGGGTTTGGGAACAAAATGAACAGCATTAGTGTGTTAGTTACTTAAAACAAAGTCAACATGAAATCAAACTTTATTTGTACACATTCCTGGTCTTATTGTGTTTCTAATTCATCATTGCACATTATTCATGAGAAAAGTGTTTTATAATTGTTCATCCAAATGTTACGGTGGCCCAGAAGTGCATATTAGAATGTTGGTAACCAAACAGTTCAGGTTCCCATTGAATTTGGACAAAAAAAAAAAAAATACAATAGAAGTAAATGGGAACTGAAACGGTTTGATTACAATTAAAGGGATAGTTCACCAAAAATGAAAATTACCTCATGATTTACTCACCCTGAAGCCATTCTTAGGTGTACAGTATATGACTTTCTTCTTTCAGACGAATACAGTCGGAGTTACATTAAAAAATGTCCTTGCTCTTCCAAGCTTTATAATGGCAGTGAATGGTGGTTGAGATTTTGAAGTCCAAAACTGTGCATCCATCCATCATAAAAAGTGCTCCACACGGCTCCGGGGGTTAATAAAGGCAATCAATGCATGTGTATTTCAAACTTTATAAACCATAATCTCTAGCTTCCGCTAACTGTCGTACACACGTTCACGAGAGAGTGGCCTCCAGCGGATGACGTAGGACGTCAGCGTAGTGTAAGCAAAAAAAACACCAGGAATTAGAAGTACAAAATGAGGATTTGTAAAGAAAAATGTCGGAGGATTTCGATAAGCCAAGAGGAGACTGGTTTTCCTTTGCTGTAAACAAAACTTGGTTCTAATGAGACTAGCATATTCTCGCTCTCTCGTGTACGACAGTTAGCAGAAGCTAGAGATTGAGGTTTATAAAGTTTAAAAATATATATTTTTTTCTTACACAAACACAGCTATTCACTTCAGAAGCCAGGAAATTTTTTAATATAACTCTGATTGTATTCGTCTGAAAGAAGAAAGTCATATACACCTAGGATGGCTTGAGGGTGAGTAAATCATGGGGTAATTTTATTTTTGGGTGAACTATCCCTTTAACAATCTTCAAAATATCTTTGTTGTGTTCTGAAGAAGAAAGAAATGCATATAGGTTTGGACCATCATGAGGAAAGAGTTCATTGTTTGGGTGAACTATCCCTTAAACTAACGACAATCCAGCTACTTATTTGTTAGTTACTTATCAATGCAAGAATCTACCATTTATATAATGCAATGATTCCCTTAATTATCCACATCTTTAATTCTGTTTGAATTAAACTGTTAAAGTTGAATACACCAAGTCAGAATTTCTCTAGCACCTGTAAGGGGTGCATTAAATCTGACAAAGTGGTTTAATAAAAGGGTCCAGGATATATTGTACCAATCTTTTTTTTAATGGACACTTGAATTTTGCATATAATAATGTAGCTGTGCAATAATAATACTTTTAAATGAGTCAGTCAGTTTAAGCCAGTCTTTCTCATTGTGCAGTAAATCTAACATACTGGCATCTTGCATTTTCTAACAGTCTAGAAAACTCCAAGTTTTGAACAATTTTACTGTGCCAATCTTGTTTTTACATTCACTTAAACTTCCCATATGGGACAATACAGGCATCCTATTGCACCATCAGCCCATTTCGTGGTGCCGTTTCTCAATCACAATAGAGAGCATGTTAAAGTTAGCATAAGTGCTTCATACTAGTGAAAATGCCTTAGTTAAATCTAAATATTAAACCATTTTTACTGTACCAATCTTTTTTATAAACACTTCATACTAGGGGTAGTTGACTAACGAAATTCAAATATTGATAACAATTTTTTATGGACTCTTTTTTTACTACCACTTTAACTGTTAGCCCAAACTTTATCAGGTTATTTCTGAATGGTTTACAACCCTGGTGAAACTCCATATAGCCACATTTAACTGTAATATATTTGCTTGAAATTGTTGCACCACCCTCTTATTTCTCCACCTTCCACCCACCTGTCATATAGAGGCAACTTTTGGTCAATCAATCAATTACCGATGAATAAAATTAGGTCTGGTCCTATATCTTTCTTAAGGACATTCAAATATGAAACAAATACTATGTTAAATGCATTAGAATATAAATCATGTTTCACTCTTAAATGTCACATTACAAATAAAATTTATTTCATGTTGACTTTAGAATGGAAACAGAAATATAAGCATGCAATGACGATCAGGTGAGAAGAACAGGAATTTGTGTTGGATGAACTCACTGACACACAGCACGTGCAACTGTAGTCATTCACAAAAAGGATGAGGAGGACAGGCTTGCAAACATCTTCATGACCATTTACTTAAAATAAAATCAAGCTTTTTATTGGAGGACTTTTAAAAAGTAGTAATCACCACTATTTTCTTTCATAAAAGCCACACTGTGCAGTGAGGAGATTAATGAGCGGTGTGAGGCATCTGTGGTCAACCTCAGAAACTTCCTGAACCAGCATGTGGAGAAACCCTGAGGTTTGACACCGTTTCCAAACATGGTTTCACGGCTTACGGATTTGGGACCAGGCCATCGAGTTTCTCCAATGCATGAAAAACCAACAGAGAACTGCGAGGCACCCGGCATCTGTTCAGAGCTTTTACATGATTCATTGTTTTGTCTCTACAAAGAGCATCTGTAGTCATATTTAAATGGTTAACTCTATGAAATGACGCACTGCTTTGAAAAACAGAGGTTGGCATGTCAT
Organism: Schizothorax lantsangensis; assembly: GCA_027422415.1. Lineage (NCBI taxonomy): Eukaryota > Metazoa > Chordata > Actinopteri > Cypriniformes > Cyprinidae > Schizothorax > Schizothorax lantsangensis. The sequence continues at coordinate 7,243,134 of CM049862.1, forward strand.
AACGGCCAGCACAGATTACCAGAACAAGTGCTGTTGTGCTTCAAGTCATGACTCAATTTGTCACAACATGGCTTCTAGATGGTGCTAAGACTCTCGTCTCTTTCTGCTGAGCCATTCCTTACTCAGTAGCCTATGCTGCATAACCAGCTATCTAACCTAAAGCAACATCCTTCAAAAACAACCATGTGAAACACTCTACATAGGCAGCAAGACATGACTCGCTAACAACTGATTCCAATCCGCTTGTTATGTTTTATGTCACACGTCACTATTTCCAGATCCAAGCGCTCCTTCAGATCTCAGAAGCAAACAGCAAATCGTGCTAATATACATTCATGGTGTGCTATAATATACTGGAAAAATTATAATCCTAACCTTTGTCTTCACACTGAAATCATAGTTGGCCAGAAAATGATTCATATTTTTATGAATTGTTAAAACCTTGCACAGAAACTGATACTGTGAGTTCTTAATAATGTGCTATAAATAATTTGTGCACAAAACAGCTGTTGAGATAGTATTCTCAATTGCAATGGAATCGAGGCTTAGACCCGAAAAAAGTATTTAATTCGTCACGACTTATGCGGACAGAGTTTGCCATTAGCATGTTGCTTCTAATGTCCCTCTAAACAAACTAATACGTTTATTAATAAGACATTAAAGTGTATAGAGTGCTGTAATGATGGCATATTTTTCAGCGAACCGAAAAGTTTGCATCACCGTGATTTACTCAATAAAACCCAATAAGATTTTCCAGTTGGCTTTTGGATTATTGCAGAAAATTAGCTCTGTGACCAACAAAAGTTTGTGACTCTTACATGTTTTATTCACCATGATAATATTCACAAATGAACACAACTTTTATTAATAATAATAATGAATTTTGAAATACAATCACCAGAATTCAAAAGCTAAACATAGGCTATGTAATCTCATTTAGCCACTTGTTAGCAACCACATTTTTTAGGTCTTACTGATATATTTTATGTCGCAAAATAAATTGTGAAAATATTCTAGATCTTGTGTGAATCACAGACCTTATTTCAGGCATGTAATCAAAAACCCATTGACTTTTGGGAAGATGGAACCAAAAGTGTTAAAATTCAAACTTATTTCCAGGTTTCAGCCTACAAAAACATGTCATCCTTCCAGCACTCCATTGTGGTTTTGTCTATTGACTACTCAAATAACACAGATTCATTTTTGGCGTTAATAGTGTACCTATAAGACTTAGTTCACACTGCAGGCTAAAGTGGCCCAAATCTGACTTTTTTGCTCAAATGTGACCCATATCTGATTTTCTTATGACAGTCTGAACAGCACAAATCCGATTTTTTTCAAATCAGGCCCAGGCCACTTTCATATGTGGTCCTAAATCGGATACATATCCGATGTTTTGCAATGCGACTTCAGTCTGAACGGCCATGTCGCATTTCATGCGATTTTTACGTCATTGAAATGCGACAGACGTCACAATTCTGCGCTGGAGGAGGCAGGAAGATTAAAATCACAATGGCAGACAATATATAGACAATACTATCACTTCGTTATTTAGGCTCCGATTGCACATTAACTTAAAAATTGCTAAACACATGCTAACACGAGCAGCATCCATTTTTATTTCCGCAAACACAGTGTGCTGCGTCTGACGTCATGTCGTCTTCTGCGCATGCGGGTCACTTCAGGGCCGTATACAGTGCACACATGAGACTGATGGCAGTTGCATTTAAATGACAATGTGAACAACAGCGCAAAAATGTTTATTGTGAACTAAGTCATAGAGACGCATAATTCAGAGCCTGAGGAGAACAGCTCAGAGCAGGACGTCCCGGGTTGTCATCTAGTAATTGCATCATGGCATTAACACAGCATTTATAATCAACGTTACGCTTGACTCAGCCAATGCATTCTGGGATTGTCATTTTATTATTTGGTCACAATGAGTAGCGGTTTTTCATACAGTGCTCACTGTTGTCTTCATAGGACAGTAAGCCTGCTGTTGAGGAATTACAGTAAGAGTTATTTCGAGAGCATTACAGAAGAAAAGTATGGATACAAATCTGTGACTAAGAGTGATCTACTACATGACCCACACTGTGGAATGGGTTTGTTTTGGTGTGTGTGAGCAGGCAACCACGCGTGGGGCAAAACCACTCACCATCTGCCCCCTTTCACCCAGTCCAGCTGAGGATGAACTCAGGGCTGGTAGCGAAACCTCACTGAGGGCGTCTGCTGGGGCAACAGTGACATCACTGATCAAACAAACACAAGTGCTTATCATTTTCTTATATTTATGAGCTCAATGAAGTGAGAGTCTGTTGGACCTACCAATTAGTGTTTGAAAAGCTGCATAAATATATGCTATTAAAAATAAAGGTTCTAAGAATCTTTAACATTTATGGAACCGTTCCATTGAAAAAAAAAACGGTTCTTTACAGTGGACAGTTGCTTTATAGGCTCTTTACACATACGGTTCTTAGTGATGGGATAGTTCACCCAAAAATGAAAATGTGCAGTTAATTTACTCACCCTCAGGCTGTCCAAGACGTAGGAGACTTTCTTTCATGAGTAGAGCAGTAAAGAAGATTTTTAGCTGAAACCATGGTCCTTAGTGATTCATAAAATGCAAGTCAATGGCTACCGTTATGCATAAGCATATCAGGCAACACAAAATTAATACCCATGGCTCTTATTAAATATATTAAAAGGGACATACAGTTTTGCCCAATCTCACGTTAATCTTGAGGTAGTACTGCATCCTTCATATCTCCAAAGAGTCAGTAGCACTTTATTTTACAGTCCTGTTACTCATGTACATACTATGTACTTCTTATAGTAATTACAATAACTAGGTAATAACTTGGTACTAACCCTGAACCTACCCCTAAACCTAACCCTACCCCATATAGTTGCCTTATATTACCAGTACTTTCTAAGGTAGGTACACTGTAAGTACATTTAAGTGTACGTACTGTAAAATAAAGTGCAACCAAAGTGTCTTTAGTTTTATCATATTTATAAAAGAAAGATACAGATTTACGGTTCTTTCTGAAAACAGCCAAGCTTCTGGAGGCACACCGTGGGCGGAGCTAAAGAGTCGCGAACATTTGCGCGCCGACTGACAACAAAACGCCTGTGGTTCCGAATCATGACCGGGATCTTTTATCACTGGGACCGCTCCATCTTTCAGTATCAAACGATGAGCAAATCCAGCATCAAACTGGGCCTTGTTTAAACATTCATCACCGAAATGATGGTAACAAACAAACACACCTGCAAATCTCTGTTGCTGCCCCGGAAAATCAAACTGCATCCACTGTTACATTATAATGAGATCTTTGCTGCTCGAGCCACAAACTGTTTTACACGGTTCAGTCAGATTTGGTGCACTGGTTCAACTAGTTCACTAAAAAGAACCAGTTGAAAAGAATGATTTGTTTGTGAACCAAACACCTCTCGGGACTGTTTGTCTAAGGCTCTGGATTACAGGTAATAATGCTGTAAACAATGTTCAGTTTCTTGCACAGACTGATTGCTTCACTTCATAAGATCTCAATATATCATCAGGAGCCACATGTATTAATAATAATAATAATAATAATTCATTACATTTATATAGCGCTTTTCTAGGCACTCAAAGCACTTTACATACAAGGGGGGAATCTCCTCAACCACCACCAGTGTGCAGCATCCACCTGGATGATGCGACGGCAGCCATAGTGCACCAGAACGCCCACCACACACCAGCTTATTGGTGGAGAGGAGACAGTGTGATGAAGCCAATCAGTGTATGGGGATGATTAGGAGGCCATGATGGTCAGAGGCCAATTGGCAAATTTGGCCAGGATGCCGGGGTAACACCTCTACTCTTTTTCGAAGGACATCCTGGGATTTTTAATGACCAGAGAGTCAGGACCTCGGTTTAACGTCTCATCCGAAGGACGGATTAATTTTGTGTTGTCTGATATGCTTTTTTTTTACTGTCAAAGTGACGGTAGCCGCTAACTTTCATTTTATAAATCACCAAGGACCACGGTTTCAGCTAAAATTCTTCATTATTTTTCTACTGACGAAAAAAAAAAAGTCACCTACATCTTGGGTGGCCTGAGAGTAGATAAATGAACAGCAAATTTTCATATGTGGGTGACCTATCTCTTAAAGATCTGTCCACTGAATAAAAAATTGAGAAACCAAAATGGTTTATCTATGACATCATTGTGAAAACCCTTTATTGGAACCTTTTTTTTTTTTACAGTGTATTTTATTCCCTCCATTGTATTCTGAAGCTAAAGCTGTTTGCATATTTGCAATATAAATGACAATGTCATCTGCATATCTTGGCTCTAATCTAATCAACTTTTAACTAATTTGAACCAAAACACCCCATAGTCCATGTTACCTCAATTGCAACATGGATCAATTATCCAACTGAGCCTGGCGGACTACAGCAGCCGCAGATATCTCATCTCCCTCACATTGATTTGGCCTTTCATATATTTGGCACCATGCTCTTCTTGGCCCCTCAAAATGCCAGCTATGTGCAATTACTGCTGGAATGCTGAACAAAAGCCGTGCCGTGTCTCTGTGCAGGATTCAGTCCGGCCCTGGCGTAGCTGGAACTAGGTCACCATGTACTGCTGCTGCTGTGAGACACTCCAGAGCCGATAGTAGTGGCCGTGACTTTGGTGTGGGCCAGTAGCAAGCATTGTGGTGTCTGAGATTGACTAACATGGGTCAAAACAGGCATGGTAGTTACACTAGCTGTTAAAATCTTGTGATCTAACCTTATTAACAGTCAGTTCAAACAAACTGTCCAAGTAAATTTTGAAGTTAGCATCTTTGAACATGCTTCCATAAGTCACCCCAACTCATAATAACACAGAAAACCCACATTTAATAGATGCCTTCCTTTTACCTTTAATTCTTCTTCCATGTTTGAAACCCTCTTCTCCAAAGCTTCTTTTTCCTACACAAACACAGGGGGAAAAAAATACTATTACGATTTTTTTTAAATATTTTTTTTTATATTATACATTTTTATATTTATATTTTTTATTTAATATTTATATTAATATATATATATTTTATATTTATCCAAATGTAACAATTAAATTAAATTAAAATGTTAAATTACTGAAATCAAGATAATAAAAAAATTAAAACAGTTTGGAAACAAATTACTACGAGAACAGCATGGAGGAGGAATATCAGTTCAAGATCTTAGCCAACATTGAAGAGAAACACATCGAAATTTTCAGAAAGTGTCAATAATGATAACAAATATACCCTTTTCTCTGATTCAAATACAGAGGACCTCTCTGATATTCTGTCCTGCTTCTGAAAAACATTCACGGAAAGATTAATGAGCAAAAGAGATCAAATGCACATAGAAACAAAACCGTAAAGGGATAAAATAACACTGTAAATTCATATTCAAAGCAAAATATGTACAAAAGCTGAACGTTTTAATAAGCAATTACTGCTGGACCAGTATCTAGAAATTTTACTGTCTTTTCACAGACTGTAATTCCTTACAGATGCTGTGAGCTACACCAAAAGCCAGACCTTTGGGAGCCTGACTGTTTTCAGAGAGCTGGTTTGTGCTATTATTTTTAACACAGGTCTCTCCTCTCGGCGGATGATGGTCATACGGATGATTCAGGCCACAGAAAATCTCTCTGCTCATCTGCTGGGATTGTTTTCTCACCTGTGTGACTCTGTCAAGCTGTGAGCGGATTTTGGTAAGCTCCTGTTTGCTGTCCTGCAGTCGAGACTTCAGCTTCTCATTCTCAGTCAGTGCGTCCTCATACAGCTGATAAAGTGAAACAAACAGGGGTCGAGTTCATCTGACTAATTTAGCATCTCCACTGGGAGCTGCTTTCCTGTTGCTGGTCAACAGAAGACCGCTAATGGTCTGTACTGGATAAACACATTGGCATTTAGATATATGTACTACTATGTTTTGATTTTACTACAGTTGTACTGTATATATATGCATTGTACCCTTGTCTCTGGGGATAGTATTTGAGGGAGAATATCTAATGTAATGAACACACAGTAAGTATTTTATTAATCAAAGTTATCCTGACCTTCTTATAGTCCTTGCTGGCCGAGTCGTCCTCTGTTTTGCTCAGAGAGGTGAGTCTGTTCTCTCTGCGTGTGTATGTGCTGGTCCGGGCTGACAGTCTGTCTGACGGAGTCTCCACACCACTACAGTCTGACCTGCTTATAACATCAGTCATCAAGTAAGTGTTGATCATACCAGTTTTTATGAATTTATCTTTCAGTAAACAGAACCATATTAATAAATAATGTTTTTAGACAAGGAATAGAGCAGCTTACCTTGACACCCGGTCTTGCTAGAAAAAAAAGAAAAAAAAGAAGTTAGATAAAATATGCTTAAGTTGACATTTAACATATAAAGGTGATAACCACATTACATTCACAAAGTAAAGTACCACAATAATACATGTACCATGTACCACAATAATACATGTACCATGTACCACAATAATACATGTACCATGGTATTCCATGTTATTCATTGATAAACCACATGAATATGCTACTCATAGCCCCACATCTCCACTTGGAGGTTTTTCTTTTTTCTTGCGAATGCACCCTTGTGAAAGAAAAATGCACAAAAAGAGTACTTCCAGAAATAACATACTTTAAAATGATATATTTGAGTACAAAATGAATGTAATGTTTTCAGACACTAACGCAATTATTAGCACTTTAGATTGCTTTTTTGGACTTAAGCACGTCTTCATATGTAATTTAATAATTAATCTTTGAAATATGGTTAAAATGTACTGCTGAATGCACTGAGAAACATTAGTGGTAAATTAAACATATTTTAAATGCAGTTTCTATTGAAACTTGTATTTCATGTATTTAAATATATTTATGATTACAGGTTTGTAATGATGAAGATGAAATATATTTTTATATACAAAATATAGACTTTAAATGTAATAAAATGTAATGCACTACAGTTAAAATTTTAATCAAGTACTTTACATGTGCTTTAGTATGTTAGCCAACACATCAAAATAAGTGTGCGTCTTTAAAGCATGACAAAAGATTATTACAGTATAATGATTTAAAATGTACTTTGAAGTACAACTTTTGATTTGATATTGTTACAATGTGCACTTTATAAATGCATTTAAGTGTAATATTCAAAGTAAATGTGAACTCACTTTAAGTACACTTATGTGGCCTTTTATTTCATTAATATTATATAATTAGTGCTGTCAAACAATTAATCGCGATTAATTGCATCCAAAATAATAAAAAAATGTTTACATAATATATGTGTGTATTGTGTATATTTATTATGTAAATATAAATACACACACATACAGTATATATTTTGAAAATATTTACGTTTATATTCATATAATTTATATGATATATAAATATATTTAATATATAAACGTAACATATTTTCTTAAATATATACATGTGTGGGTGTGTATTTATATATACATAATAAATATACACAGTACACACACATATACTATGTAAACAAAAACTTTTATTTTGGATGGGATTAATGCGATTAATCGTTTGACAGCACTATATATATAATATATACACTTTTAAGATTTTTAGTACACTACAAGTGCACATTCAATACAATTAAGCACACTTCTTTTTCATGGTTTGCATCCACCTGTTCACTAATCTGGATACAAAGCTATTGGATGTGGACACATCTAAACAAGCTGTTTTCTGATTGGGTGATTTTGCGATCTTCTTGATCAGATCATAGTGATCGCATCTTAACGTAAAGATGTTTAAATGACCTTATTGTGCAAACAGTAGAGTTTTTAAGTGTGACTGAACTTGTGATATAAGTGAGCTGGAACAGCAGGTCAGACTGAGTCTGCTAGACCTCTCAATCTGTCAATGGAAGTCTGCCATACAAACGCCTGGAGCAAGAGTATGATATGTTGTTGCAAACTTGTGCATATGTGTGTTGTTGCATATGTGTGTCTACATAAAAATGTTGTGAAGTGTTTTTAGTACCCCCACTTCCTCTCACATTTGAAACTCCATTTAGCAATGACAGCAAAACAGCTCATTTCAAGAGGATTTGTGCTTTTTGTTCTTTTGTAATAAATTGCTGCTCATTTTTGTCCACTAGCGATTACTTTCCTACATTTTCCTTGTACAAGCACATAAATCAAGTTGTTTTTATGGGAGTGTACACTCTAAAAAATACTGGGTTGTTTCAACCCAACTTTGGGTAAAATATGGACTAACCCAGCTGTTGGGTTAAATTTTTACATAAAATTTTTAACCCGAAAGTTGGGTTAGTCCATATTTGACCCAAAGTTGGGTTGAAACAACCCAGTAACAACCCAGTAAGAGTGTATCTTGCACACAGTAAATCTTCTAAAATAACATTTAATTTCCATTTTAGGTACATGTTGTACATAGTCACATATTGTAAACATCACTGTCCACCATCACTGTCTGGATGACCTTTTATTCTGAGGATGTGCATAGATGGTAAATGACTCGTGTAAAGGTCTGACAGTCCAAGCAGAAACATCCATAACAAAGATGGCAAGCTACAAGCCACGCATAATTTCAAGTAGTTAAACTACAGTCAAGCTACTCGGAGGGTGCAGATTCCACACGGGTCTGGTAATATGTTCTCATTGCTTCAGATTTAAGGTCATTCAGTCCAGAGAGAAAAAGAGAGAAGGAAAGGCAGAGAAAGAATCCCCTCTGTTCCTCTGCTAAAGACAGCACATCCTGTTTGGACACTCGGCAGCACACTTGATTATGCATCAGAGAGGAATAACAGTCCACTGTCTGCGGGGGACATCTGAACAACGCCAAAAAAGGTCATGCAGAATCAGTCACTACAGCCGGACAAAGTTTGGCAGAGAAAAAGAAGAGCTTTTCGTGTGCTCATAAAACTAATTACAGCAAATGAGATCTGTTAAATGAGATGTTTCTATAACTACAGGAGCTTTAATCACTTTTTACACTCTCATTAGTTTAATTGGTCCACTAACAATGTCCAACTATATGCGTGCATCCATGGAGATTTATTTTTTTACCTGACAGTCACGCTCATTCCCTTGTGAGTGTGCTTAATTGTGTTAAATGTGATCAAACTTTAAAAATGCAATATTATATACTTTATGAAGCATATTTTATGAATATTTTAAGACAGAAATTCTGGCACAAGTGTAAAACAACCAAATCTAAACAGACAGGACATATGAAAAGTAGATAAAATAAACGATTAAGGCATAGAACATAGTATAGACAGAAAATAAGTTAAAATATGTGATTTTTTTGGTAGATTTTAGAATATGTTTTAAATCAACCTAAAATAGCCTGTAGCTGTAGAACACATAGAATGTCATATACGAGCATATATGTGACAGTGAGAGTATCTTACTGATCGTAACTGCGTCTGCTATTTTCTGGCGTGATTCTGTGGTGTTTTTACATTGAAATAAACAGAGGGATGAGAGCATGGCCCCTGGCCACTAGAGAGACGGGCCCTTCTGAATGTTTACACAGTATTTCAGAGACGTCTCTCCTTATGTGGTTATACAGAGCGTCCCCAGGAACCTGCTCTCTGACCACATCACGGCAGCACTGGAGGAGAAACAGAGCTTGACCTGCAGCACTCACTCACAATAACTGCTGTAATATCCGTGGCTGCTCTGTGTTTTACTGGCAATCATTATGATTTCTCAATGTGAGGCAAGATGCCTTATTCAAGTGTTTACATGTAGCCACAACAAAAAAACAGTTCCTGAAACGTTCACAATGTGTGCTGGTGGTCTTGTTTAGTTCTGTGTGGTCACATCATGTGGGGTAGATGAAGTCTGTATTTAGTGGATATGTGTTCTGGTGGTCTTGTTCTCATGTTGGGTCATTCTGGGATCTGAGATTATCGTGATTTTCTTGGTTTGGCATCTTTGATTGGTCCAGGAAGAACATTCCTATCAAACCATAAACCACCTTAACGTACAATCAGTGAAAGTAATAGTTCACCCAAAAATGCAAATTTGCTAAAAATTCACCCTCAGGCCATCCAAGATGTAGATGGGTTTGTTCCTTCATTTGAACAGATTTGGATAAATTTAGCATCACATCACTTGCTCACCAATGGATCCTCTGCAGTGAATGGGTGCCGTCAGAATGAGAGTCCAAACAGCTGATAAAAACATCACAATAATCCACAAGAAATCCACACCACTTCAGTCCATCAATTAACATCTTGTGAAGTGAAAAGTTGTGTTTGAAAGAAACAAATCCATCATGAAGGCATTTTAAACTTCAAACTTTTGCTTCCAGCTAAAATATGTTCTATACATAATATTGCTTTCGACAGAGAAAAAGTAATCTCATCTGAATAAGGAGAGAAATATACACAGATCAAGCACTGTTTAAGTGAAAACAGTCCAAAACAGTTCAAAACAAGTATGTCATGGATTTTTATGTAAGAGGACAACAGGGGATGGACTTTTTCACTGGAGAAAGCAGATTATGGATTATGGATTCATATTTTGGAACGTCTTAATGATGGATTTGTTTCTTATAAACACAACTTTTCGCTTCACAAGCCGTTAATTGATGGTCTGGAGAGGTGTGGATTACTTGTGGATTTTTGTGATGTTTTTAATCATCTGTTTGGGCTCTCATTCTGACGGCACCCATTCACTGCAGATGATCTATTGGTGAGCAAGTGATGTAATGCTACATTTCTCCAAATCTGTTCCCATAAAGAAACAATCTCTTTTACATCTTGGATGGCTGAAGGTTGAATAAATTTCCAGCTAATTTTCATGTTTTTGGGTGAACTATTCCCTTAACGCTATACTTATCCTCCAAATCCTATCGGTTAATAGGAGCGTTGATCCAAGAACAAGTCCTACTTTGGGTAAATCATGGCACAGACTTGTGCTGTTGCCGTTCAGAAGTTTTAAAGCCCACAGGCACCTGCTGGCCCTGAGCTCACTGTCTACAGAGAGAAAGAGAGGAGGAGAACTCGAGCGCACACTTTCACCACAGTAAACCATGTAAGGCAGTGCTGATGCTGCTCTGCACATTCCATCCTGCTATAAAAATAACACTGAATCAGATTAATGGGGATAGAAGCAAGCAGAAGAGAAGAGACGCTAACCCACTGTTTCATAGTGATCAACCCCCCACAATTGCATAATAAAGTGACAAATAATATGACAGCGTAATAACACGTTGTGTCTGTTTATCATTTGATACTGACACTAATGGAAAGCACTTACTGTCGCACTTTCAGTTACCTGTTCAGGTGAACATGGACTAAATTGTAAACTTTTATGATTACTGAAATGCTGCTACAGTACTATACATATACTGTGTATATATATATATATATATATATATATATATATATATATTCATGTGATACCTTTTGTATCTGACTATTAATATTATTTTTACTATGATATTTTTAATATTATTGGCAGTGTGTATCAGGGTGGGAAATTTTAATATTATTATATGATGTTTAATTTGGCTGCAGATTTTCTGTGGAATATTCTTTGGATGTTCTTAGACCTCTTTTAGATCATGTGATATTGAATTGAGTTGGTTGTTCCAGGTTATTATTTAAGGATTGTCTCTTTTTTGGTCTGAAGAGTTGTGGGGTTCAAAACACATACAGTATGTGCATGCTTTGGTTTATTCTTAGCATATTTTAAGGCCCTTTTATATTGGCTTCCTTTAGGGGTTTAAGCCTTAATTGAGGGGCCAAACCCCTCTGGAATTCACACCCTGACTAGCAGAGCTGGCAGAGCCCGTCCTTTTCACTGTTAAAGATCTGTGAGCAATTATGTCAATTCTCTTAGAGTGGATGAATGAGGATTTGGGTAAAGCTGGATCAGTGCAGCAGGACAACTGTACCTTCACTTCACATCAATGGCATGTGAACTGTGTCGGGTCACAGCATGAACACCGCAGGGCTGCTAAATTCTCCATGCGTTTAGCACATATGAGCTCTATAACTCATATACACTATGAAGTAACAGACTGAGACTGCTTCACGCAGCTGTGGGCTTCACCCTGATCCCATAACTCCACAAACTGTAACATTTACAGGATCTGGCTCATGCTGAAGTACCTCTTTAATCCTCTCTTTCCCCTCATCGTTTCATCCCCCTCTTCGAGAGCCAGCTAGTCCGGCTGCCAGCATGCAAAATGGAAAATGTGAGCATCACCGTACTCAAAAGGAGTATTACAACACACAAGTCCAAAAAAAGACTTTTCTGCCTTGCAGATCTTTCTCTTCGCCGCTCCCACCGCTCTTTGCGTGATAAGCCAGATATATTAAGAGAAAACAAATCAAGTCATTTGTTTTCATTTGTTTGATTACTTTATAAGGGCTGGTTTCTTCTGATCTGTTCTGTTCGAGGAACAGTTCATCAAAAAAAGAAAAGAAAATTCTGAATCATTTACTCATGTAGTTTCAAACCCACACGAGTTTCTTTCTTTCACACTGAAATGTGTGCCGGTTGCTCTTTTCCATGTAATTACAATGAAAAGAAACTTTCAAACTTGTATCCAAAAAAAGGATACAAATGATTCATGATTTATTCAGAATGGTTTCATGAACTGAATCAACCAATTCAGATCGGACTTGTTTATGAATTTTCATGAACTCTCATTTTGTTTATGGACTCTCATAAATGGACAGAAAAGAACAAGGGTAGATTTCTATTTTCAGTGAACAATGACAGTTTCAGTCAATTCATCTTATGATTTCATATTCAAATGACCATATGACTTAATACTGTGTAGGATTTACAGAAATAGAAAGCATCACATTGAATTAAATTTGAAATACTAAAGTACAAAGACTGAAAAAGGCTTTCTACTTTGTAATGAGAAGCACTTTTAAATATAAAATAAAAAATAATTTTATTGCATTTTACAGTTAAATATTACGATGATATTAAAATGTTTTATTTGTTTAGTAATTTTTATATTTTTATATTTATATTTAATAATAAAAAATATTATTATTATTATTATTATTATTATTTAGCCATATTGATACATAATCAGAAAACAGTTTTACAATGTAAAATTATACACTGTAATAACAATTTTCACTCAGAAATTACTAGTAAATTTCACAATTACAAAGGAGCAGCAAGTAACACACTGAATTCAATGTGAAATTTTGAAGTAGACAGAGAGAAATTTAATTGTAAAATGACTTTTTATTTACAGATTTGAATATATATATATATATATATACAGTATATATATATATATTAGTGCTGTCAAAATTAGCGGGTTAACGCAGGAGATTCATTTTTTCAGTTTAACGCGTTAAAATTATTTAACGCAGGGGCGGCGCCTAGGGTTGGCCACCCCACTCATAAGTCCTACTTCTGTCTGTTTTTTCTTGACAAGAAGTGCATTTATTCAGTCGCAGAACATCTTTACGATCACATCAAACCAGAGGCGTTTCAGACGTGCTCCAGCTTCACTTCAGCATCAGGCGCGAGTCAAACGAGTGCGGAAACGGTACTGTGCTCGGAGCGCGTGCTCTTCAATTGCACGCACAAAGGCGCCGGCGCACGCTGTAGCCTGTATCATTTCATATCAAATCGCGAAAGAAACTACGAGCATGCAATGTCGTGGTCAGTTAAGGCATGAAGTTACCAAAAAGGCAATTAAAGCTGTTGTAAAACTGTGCATGCATGTAATATGTTATATATGAGTCACATTTAAGAACATGTCTCTGAAATGGTTTTCCAAACTGTCCTGGAGCAGCCCAGCACTGTATCCCTCATCTTACACCATCGATTCAACTCGTCAGTTTATAAACACCTGAAGTGTGTCCGACCTGAAATAGGTCAGAAAAGGTAAGAGATTTGAGAGAAAATACGATGCATGTCAGATCTGCTCACGTTCAGCAGCGGCAGCTCTTAAAGAAACAGCAGCCAAAAATAACCTAATAACCAGCTGCCGTGGTGTCTGTTCATCAAGAACAAAAGAAAAAAGAGGAAATCAATAACTTTTATAGCTTTAAGGATTCATCTGTGTTTAGTTTAGAATTTAGTGTTTGATAACTTTATTCAATTTCTGTATATTTTTGCTGAGGGGCAAAGGTAAATATGACATTTATTATAATGAGTTTATGTGAAGATTGTTTTAAGTTCACTTAAATTAGAAGTTATTTTTAAAGTCCAATAAATGTTAAAATTGAAAGCTCTTAATAATGTAATGTCGAATGGCTATAGTCAATGGTTAAATATTAGGGGGAATTTTTCTCTATAGGGAAATCAGTATTAATTGGTATTAGTGATACTGGCCTTCAGACATAAAAAAAGATGCCATTAAACAAATATTAAAAATAGACTGTCTTTATGTTGTTTGTACATTAATTTAAAGATTGAATGTGAAATTATTGCAATATAAATGTATATTTAAAAACTTAAATGTTAGGTGGCATTAATCGCGATTAATCGCAATTAATTTCAGAAAAAATGTGCGATTAATTTGTAATTTTTTTAATCGATTGACAGCACTAATATATATATATATATTACAGTGTACAGTATAGTTCTATAAACCACTTTTATGTTACATTTGTTGTGTTTTGGTCATATTGGGAGTTTCTGGAGCAGCTCCAGTCCTCATTCACTTTAATTATGACAAAGTGGACAGAAAAGAAAAAAAAGAAAAAATTTTTTGTTGCATGTAAGAAGAAGTCATACAGTTTTGGATTGACATGAGTGTTAGCAAGTGATGACAGACTTTACATTATTTTAATGTGAACGACCCCTTTAAAAATAGTTGTTTTCATACGCCCAGTCAGATGTGTTTGTCTGTTTATTACCCTGTGTTCTGTTGTTTGGGATAAAAAGTCCTTCATAAACATGGATTAGAAGACCACTAAAAACAAAACATGTGTTTTTTCTTTTGCTCTCTTTAACTTTCGCTCCCAAGGAGACCTCACGCGCTCTGCCTCCACTCGTCATGGAAACTTCAAGCCCACATGTGCAGCTTTGTTGATGGGAAAAAAGCATGTTATGATTAGAGGAAACATAAAACGTCATGAGCGATTTCTTCAGCTAATCTTGTCCTATTATGTGGCGAGCCTGCCGTTACCATCACTAAACATTAAACGTCTGTAACAGTCTGCAGACCAGTGCTGGGGAGTAACTATGTAAACATAGATGGTAAACTTTGCAGTAATGTGACAGTCGTTCAGCTGCTTTAAATATAGTGTTGCTTTTCCAGTAACAAGCTTTTTCCCCCCCAACAATAGCATGACCAAATGCTTGATGTTTTCATTTCACGTTGTTTGCTCACTCTGGACTGAATGAATACTTTTACAGGTAGTAGGGACTATTGCTTTGCTTATTCTAATTTGTGATAATGGGTTTGTGTATTAGAAATTCATTTCAATTCATAAAAAAATTAAAAGGTAGCGCTTCAGGAAAAAAATCACAATATGCCTTAGTGTAATGATCAAACCATGAAAACTGTGATTCAATTAAATAAATATATGCACTGCATGTTTCAGAGTAAAGCGCAGGACTGTGTTCATTTACACATGAGCAGCTCATTGTCTGGTGTTTTCAGCATCTCTAAGCGGTAGTATTATTTTATATATATATATATATATATGTATATTGTTTTATTCAGTATTTTTTTCTATTTTTATTTATTATTATTATTATTATTATTATTATATAGTCCTATGAATATATAATCACAACATTTTGGTTAAATTGTGCAACATTTTTGAGTAAATTCTGTATAAACAGCCCCTAACTACTTGGAAGTTATGAGTAACTTCTAGCTTGACAAACTACAGAGATGTGGGACTAGTGATGTCAAACATGAAGCAGCAGTTTTATGTCAAAATTGGACTGTCACACTCAACTGAAAGTTTGAAAAAGCATTGGACTAATGGCAATCCGTTTCTTCTTCATTCAGTGCTTGCATTACCTTCCTAAAGACAGAACAGCTGCAGCACCTGCTGATTTTATAGGCATTTTTTCACTGAAGTAAACACAGTCTCCACACGTCAACATGGCCTTTATTGGTCTCGTTCACTCACAGACTTTGAGTTTGTTTATGGGGTTTTAAAGTGGCAATACAGCAGCCTAAAGGAAAACTGAAACAGCGAGAGTTTCAACAAATGCTGTCTGATTATGAAACAGTATATCCTGGATTGGTCCGGTGAGATTTAAAAACTGAGTCTTATGAAATGCATTATGGTAGCACTTCTCAAACCCAGCCTTTGCAAGCCACGTGGAACCGTTTATGCACTTGTAGTTTCAACTCAATGACTGTGTAAAAGGGAACTCGCAGTGTTCCCCGTCACACACAGATATTGGTTTCTCAATGTCATAATTTGACAGAGAAACTGACAGGTTTTTCCTGCTGAAAAAATGGTGAGGAATTTTCAGTTTAATTTTATTCACATTAATGGTTATGTATTATCCAGGAAATGTGTTTAAATCTATTAAGGGGAAACACTGGATTATCCGAGTGCATTGTTGGCTTATATGTGAGATCAGCTCAATGCCTAATAATACAGGACAAACCCTGTTCACAAACACACACATAATGACTCAAACTGGATCAAAACCTGCCCCACAATGCCATAACTTTGTGCATTTAAAAGACATTCAGAAATGGCCAATGCATGTTGACATGAAATATCAACCAGTGACAGCAACGTCTTTCAGTGCACTGTAAAAAAAAAAATCTGTAAAATATACGGTAAATAAAACGGCAGCTGTGGTTGCCGGAATTTTACCGTAAAAAATATGGTAGCAACATTTTAGTTTTTACGGTTTTAACTTAAATTTACAGTTAAATACCGTAATTAACGTAATAATAACATATATAGAAGGTGCACAGTGTCATTCACACAAACACTAAACACCATCATGGTAACACACATGAAACTGAAACAATGCAAGAAACATTAATTTAACAACATTAGGTGTAACATACAACCCTAATGTTCAAAACTGATAAGAAAAAACTAAGAAGAAACAGTTATTTCAACAAAAATTAATCAAATTTGAACTGTAACGCAGTGAATTCTTGGAATGTCAATTTACGGTTATTCACTGTAAATTATACGTTCTTTTTCACTTCCAAAAATACTACCGTAAGATGTAATGTCCAATAGAGTTTATCACCGTATATAGTAGGGGAATTTACAGTTAACCATTTAACAGGTTTTTACTGTAGCATTTTTACAGTCTTTTACCATTAAATTCACGGCCATTTTTTACAGTGTGTGAATAGTATAGGCCTACTATGCGCTTCATCTAAAACTGCTTTTGTAATCAATTTACAATTATTCTGCAAAACACAGAAACTACAGTACACCAACTGAGAAAAGTTTCTGAATTAATTGTGAGTGATGTGATATCAATTATCACACTATATTTCTCAGAATATGAGCCAAGTAGGCCCAAGAACACAAAATATGTTACTAAATTAACTGGTTTTATTCAAGTCTAAAATACTATTTATCTATGTAAATGTTATAAATGTAAATCAGCCTATATACATTATTTAGACCAATTTAGACCAACAAAACAAATTTTTATGAGTTAAATCAGGTAGAAATATCTTTAAGGCAACAATTGCAGGTTACCACTTTTTTACAGTAGGCTTTTCCTATAAACAATCGTTTGAGCAAAAATATACACTTTTCCTTACACATATTTATTCATATTTAGTAGTGTTTGCTAAGACAAGCCTCAGTATCTACACATTGATTAAGGATCTGAACAGATATTAAACTTCATTGTTTATGCTGAATTCCTCATTGGTTTGTGCTGAGATGTGCTGTTACTTCTACCGCATACCCAAACCAGTCTTATGATTTCTGTCTGGTGGATGATGAAAAGAAACACCCAAAACGTGAACGTGAACCTAGAAATGTTCACGTAATCGCAAAGCAATCACTGGCAGCATCCACAACACTCTAGCATCATGAATTAACTAACATCACTCATATTTTCTTAAGAAAACCTGACAAGAACTTCCTAAAAATCTTCACATCATTTGTCAACTATATACCATCAACTGAATACTGTACCATATACTAAGCATTTGAGCATTTTCTTAATAGGTCTTTTGTCTCTTCTGACAGTGCTGCAAACTGTTTATGC
The DNA here is from genome assembly GCA_027422415.1 of Schizothorax lantsangensis. Taxonomy (NCBI): domain Eukaryota; kingdom Metazoa; phylum Chordata; class Actinopteri; order Cypriniformes; family Cyprinidae; genus Schizothorax; species Schizothorax lantsangensis. Next base: position 7,261,319 of record CM049862.1, read on the forward strand.
TCTGCAGTAATTATTAGCAAATCACTGGGGGACGTGGCCAGAGTCATTTAAAAACTGAGTGAACCGTGATGGCTGGGACTGACTCCCACTACATCCTGAATCAGTGTTTACATGAGAGACACTGAAGCTCTGTTCACTCGCTGATGTCAGCCTTCAAATCACAGCACAACAACACCATCTCATGAGCTCAGAGATGCAAGCACCACAACTTCCTTTACAACATGATTATTGATTTGTTTGCTGTAAATTAAGGACTATTTCATGCAACTTTGTTCATACTGTATCATGTCTGATACATACATTTCTAAGGTTTCTAAATAACCAACATGAACAAAGCGTTGCTGAAAAACCTGTTGTACACAATATACCACATGCCTTCTGTCGAATGATTGATGCTTCATACTTTTATAGCAAGTACAGTTGTAAAAACAGCAGGTGTCATTTTGCTGTGAAAAGTAAACTAAAGAATAATTTTGATATGGTCAGTAATATTTCAAGAAGAACATTTGCTGGACTGAAGCAGCTTAGATTTACTTGATTATCCATACATCATTTATTTAAAAAATCATGTTATAAAAATCAAATATGATCCATAAGGCTTTTAAGGAACGTTTACTGTTCATCATCATTGTATTGCATTGCATTATATGCTTTGACCAGCACAACAAAAACTAAAGTTTTGATCATAAAACTAAGCATTTAAATATCATCTTATTAAAACATATTATATTGAGTGACAACTGATATTTATATGCATTTTATGCTAGTAATCTGCTATACTGTTATAAAGATCTCATTGGTTTACATTTAAGCTCATTTAAGATCAGAAATTAATTTTACTTTTTGGGCATATACAGTACATATCAGTAACTGCACCATATTGCATAACGAGATATTTTTTCCTCCTCGAGTATGAGCTTCATATTCTTACTATATCATATGAGTCATATACAGTAAGCTTGATGTATCAAATAAGATACATCAAAACAAAAAACACATTTTTAGATATTTTTTAGACTTTTATATTTTTTATTTTGCGTAAATCTTCAATAAACTGTCCTATTTTCTGATTATTATTTCATGTCAGGCTTTACAAGGTTAATGACAGCAGCACTCAAGCTGCATGAACTCCATAAGTTTGTATAAAACCTGATGATCATGTTCTCAATAGTCTTCAAAAACAGTGTCACAAATTACTTAAATTTGATTAGTGACCTAGAAATACTGCAAAATCTGAAATTTAAGATGCATTTCTTTTCTTAAAAGTGCTCAAAATCTTAAAACACTGTTTATTTCCAGGTTTGAATGAAAAACAAAATCCCAGATTTTCAGTGGACTTTTGGACTCCACTGTATAATCACCAAAATGAACAAATAAGCACTTGAAAACTAAAAAGTTAGGTTGCTTCTGACTGCTGTTGAAGACCAAAAACCCTAAACATTGTAATACGTGAACATTTGTATCCTCCGGTGACAAATGACAAAGTTACATCACATCAAACACAATACTGCCTATTGAAACGTCAGTGTTATTGTGACAAACACAAAGCAAACACAGCTGGCTCTTACTCTGAAGGTTTTGGTGCTGGGGGACGGGGAGGAGGGCGGCGAGTCCGACAGGGACTTTCTGGAGCGAGAGGAAAGGTCCTTGCTGCGTGAATAGAGCGATGACATCTCTCTCCTGTAAGATAGGAAGACCCCTGATAGACACGAGTACCCTCTCACACAGCTGTGGACACGGCCATGACTGCTGGACGTGAATAGATACGCTCAACAGGTGCAAACGCGCGCGCGTGCGTCCAGAGGAGTTGCTCCCTCTGCAGTGTGTGTGCTGAGACGGACAGCCGATCTGTGTTCCCGTTCCTCCTCGATCATTACAGAAAAATGAAAACAATTACAAGCACCTCTCCGCTTCGCTATCTCCACTCCCTCTAGCTATCTCTACTCCCTCACTCACAAACACATAAACAACAGTCGCGTCTCGTCCAGCTGACGTTCTCTCTTTGACACTCACTCATTCATACGGACGCATGATGAGAGCTAAATAAGGAGAGGACTTTGCTTTGTTAACTTTACAGACGGCTGAAAGCCTCCCTCACTGTTCTGTCTACTTACAATCACTCCACACAAACACTGAAAGAACAAAACTGTTTTCACTGGGACCCACTCAGCTCCGTCTCTCTCTCTCTCTCTCACACACACACAGTTTCTCTCTTCATAAATCTCAGTCCTTTCACTTATTTGTTCTCTCATATTCCTTCTGCACTTTCTCTGGCTCAGTACCCGGTGGTTTAGGTCACTATTATATATATTATATTTGAGTACTTTAAACAGAAAAGGACTGTAAAAATGTTACAGTAAAAACTTGTTCATTGGTTGAAGGGATAATTCACCAAAATTCTGTAATTCTGTAATCATATGCTCACCTTCATATTGTTCGAAAATCTGTTTTCTGTAAATTACAAAAGGAGAGATTTTGAAAAAAGTGCTGGTCACTCTTTTCCACGCAGTTACAATTAATATGGGAGAGTTCAAGCTTTAAAAGGATGCTAAAACTTTTTTGTTATACTGTATATTGACTTCAGAGAATTTGAAATATAGTGCATGTGTAATATGAAGTAGTTTTTTAGGGATTTTTTTCAGCTTGAATTCTCAGCCCCCATTCATTGTACAGTAGCCTAATATTGTTCAAATATTTTTTATAGGCTGTAAAATAAGTGTGGAAGAATAAAGTATGAATTACCTTATAATGTACAGTGAAAATCTATATTTTAGCAAACAATACACGTACTGTTACAGTAAAATATTGATTCAATTGTTTTTGTTAGTTCAATTTCAAACTTTTTTAATCTATGTATTTTTTTTTAAATGAAAGCTCTCAGAAGTGCCTGTGTGTTGCATCACTATTGATTATATTTTATTTAAATAGTTTTATTATCAGGGTTATATTTTATTTTATTTGGTTAATGTTATTGGTGTTTATCAGTATATCTAAAAGTGAAGCACAGATCAATGCATTTCAAGTACAGTAGGCTGTAATTTTAATATTATACAGTATATGCCGTTATGAAATGTAAAATAAACAGGTACCAACAAACATTTTCGACAGTGTTTCAGTATGTGAAAACTGAACAGTAGATGTGGACTGACACATACTGGATGAATCCATGATGAAAATTTTGTACCGGACCTAAAAATTGCCTACAGCGGTCCTGCCCCCAACTGCCCACTAACATTTTCCAGTCGTGCCGTATGTGTCACAGAGTTGGTCTGAAATGACATTTGAATGAAGAGGCTATCTGTCAGAGCTCATGTGAGTTAACACTCTGTCAGTGAAGCTCAGTTCATATCACGTGTACCGCACTCCCTTCCTTCAACTTTAGCCTTTGTGCCAAATTAAATATGACAGATTACTGACACAGCAGCAAGTCAAGCAAAAAGTTAAAGCAAATACATTTTGTTTTAAAGGAATAGTCAATCTAAAAATGAAAATTTTCTGAAAATGTACTCACCCTCAGGCCATCCAATGTAGATGAGTTTGTTTCTTCATCAAAACATATTTGGAGAAATGTAGCATTACATCACTTGCTCACCAATGGATGCTCTGCAGTGAATGGGTGCCGTCAGAATGAGAGTCCAAACAGCTGATAAAAACATCACATATACTAAGTAATCCACACCACTCCAGTCCATCAGTTAATGTCTTGTGAAGTGAAAACTGTGTCTGTAAGAAACAAATCCATCATTAAAACATCATTCAAGCTGTTGCTTCCTCTATCCATAATATTGCTTTCTTCAGTGAAAAAGTCATCTTGTCTGAATCAGGAGATAAATATGCACTGATTAAGCACTGTTTGCAAACAAAACAACTGTTCAAAACAGTTCTAAACAAATACATTGTTGGATTTTGATATGAGAGGACAACAGGGACTGAAGGAAACATTATTATGGATTATGGTCTCGTATTTTGGTTATAAGCGAAGGTTTAAAGTTAAAAACATCTTAATGATGAATTTGTTTCTTACAAATGCGCATCTTTTGACTTCACAAGACATTAACTGATGGACTGGAGTGGTGTGGATTACTTGTGGATTATTGTGATGTTTTTATCAGCTGTTTGGACTCTCATTCTGACGGCACCCATTCACTGCAGAGGATCCACTGGTGAGCAAGTGATTTAAAGCTACATTTCTCCAAATCTGTTCTGATGAAGAAACAAAGTCATCTTGGATAGCCTGTGGGTGAGTAAATTGTCAGCAAATTTTCATTTTCGGGAGAGCTGTTCCTTTAATTTTGAGCAGTATATCTATTGTTTTATCTTTTAAAACCTGACAAATTACTTTTTGGAAATATTTTGCTTTAAATCTGTAGTTGTACAATCTTTCAAGATTGTTCACTGTCATTAATGTCTGCAGCACAAACGATGCAGAATGAATTATTTGCTGAAGTTTAATATTAATGTATTTAACATTAAGAGTTTCTCCAAATCCTTTTCAAGCACATAAGTTTTGGAGCTGGTCCGCTCTCTAAAAGCAGTTCCCATGCTTTCTTCCTGTCTGTTTCTGTCTAATAATGCAAGAGAACTCAAAGCCATCTGCAGAGGTGAACCTAAGCCATCAGTGCACCTCATCACATCGGCCACAATGGCTTTCCTTTTCCACTGGCCTGGACGGAGTAAACCGGTGGAAACTGGCCTTGGGAGACTTGTTTAAGACAGTGGATTTCAGTCTGGAAGCCAAAGTTTCAATAGCTGCATCTGCGTTTCGGGTTAAGCAGACTTGACCTATTCTTCTTTTTATGACTTTCCAAATGAAACATTCATATCCGCGAGCGCTCGGGTTCAGTGCGTGTCCTCTACTTGTCCTCTCGATTCAGGACACAAACTAATCTTTGAGATCCACATCCCAACAGTCAGATAAAATGAGATGAAAACAAAAGGGCTGCTGGAATGAATCGTTTGACTCATTGGGCTTTTTTAGGTTGGATTCCCATCAACAGTCTATCATAGCATGCAAAGATAGATGAATATTCACTATTGCAATCATTCCTTGTTTCAATATTACTGTTTTTACAGCATTTTTTTTTATCAAATAAATGCCGCCTTGGTGAGCATAAGAGACTTCTAGCTTTAAAAAAACAATCTTACACACCCCAAGCAGTAGTGTAGTGTATATTTGATTCATATCTGTGAGTCAGTTCAACGGTCCATTTAAACTCCAACTCAGTGATTCATTTGGATTACCACTCAAGAATTCTCTGTGTGACAGCTATAGCCCTCACATTCTCACAAAAAGAACAATATATTGTGTGTAAAACATAGTTTTAATGAAAACACATGGTTTTATGAAGGCTGATGTCTTCTGTATTTCAACACTACTGTATATACAGTAGAACGGGTGGTGTGGCATGTTATCGCCAGCTTAAACAACATTTCATGGCTCCATGAAGGGTCAAAAAAGAAACACAGCAATTACAATGTAAAACAGAGGAGACATGTATGTTACGGGACAGCAGGAGATTTCAGGGCTGTGTGGAAAATATGAAATGAGACACAAGGATGGAAATGTTTCTAGCAGAAAGTAAACTTCCATTGCTCTCTGCTGGGGTCAAAAAGAGGCCATTTCCACCATAAACACACACACATCAGCACTCACACACACTTTGTGCCATCTATTCCTAGAATCATACACACAGATCCATTATAACACAATAAACACACAATAACCAAATCACAACAGATTATTATGAATACAAACAAACTCAGTTGCTTCTGCATAAAACACACACTCACATGCATACTGAGATACTACAGCCCACACACACACACACACACACACACACACACACACACACACACACAGCGTCTTCACACTGTAGCTGGTCTGTCGGATCATTTAGCTCTTTTATGAGAAGAGGCAGAGTTTTGGCTAACCACAGCATCCCTGATTTGCAGCTTTCTGGCTCATTCCCAAGATCTCAACTTACATATCATAATACTCCATCTCAAACCTACAGCACCCAGTATAGTCTTCCCTTTCAGCTTGTGTCTTTATATAATAATAAACAATATAGTCATAAATGTGACCATGTCTCACTATGGAGCAAAAACTCAGTTGTGTAAAATGAGAAAAAGTTCAACGGGAATAAATTATTTTTACAGTCAAATTATGATTTTATGTGACATTTAAGATTTAAGTTCAACTTGAAGTTAATCTTTGGATTTTCCATATGACTACACAAGACCTAATTTATTTTATTTACAGTATATGGACTATTAAGCCACACAGTACAGTATATGGACAATAAATATATGTCTATATAATATCATATAAGTTTGTTTTAAGGTTAAAATATCAAAAAATAAAATAGCTTAATATAAAAATCCATTTTTTTAGATTAATTTTTTTAAGCGAGTTATGTGATTAAAAGGTAAGTAAAATATGTGATTTTGCAAAATCCAGATTTACTGTGCTTGTTTTCAGGGCTGCACAATTTGGTCAAATTTTTGTGATTATATATCAATATGGCTATAAAATAATAGTAATAATAATCATCTCATTGTCATCGTCATGAATGAATGAATGAATGAATGAATGAAGCATTTATATAGCGCTTTATTGTGTATTGCTATACACTCAAAGCGCTTTACAATCATGTGGGGGGTCTCTCCTCAACCACCATCATTAGTATTATTATTAATGTTAAAAATTATATTATTATTATTAGGCAAGGCAAATTTATTTATATAGCACATTTCATACACAATGGTAATTCAAAGTGCTTTACATAAAAGGAAGTAAAATAATTATTTAAAAAATAATAATAATAATAATAATAATTATAATGACTACTACTATTACTACTAAATATATAAATTAATAAATAAAAACAAAAAAATACTATCGTAGTATTTCACAGTAAAATTTCAAAAATCAAGTGTTAAAGAATAAATAAATAAATAATAATATTTTTTTATTTGCATTACTGTAAAATTACAAACCTAATATTTATCACATAATGTATCTTAATTTCTTCATTTTCAAACATTAAACCATACAATATATATATATTGTGGAAAACCACAAGTAGCCCTAAAAGCTTCTCTTTTGTTGATATGCATGTTGAATGCACGATTTAATAATTAAAATGAATTGAATCAGCTTGATGTTGGCACACACTTTGATAGTGTTACAGTGATACATCTTCCATCAAGCTGGCAATGAGCACTGCTGCCCATAAAACACATAGAAACAGATGCACTAAACACACACACACACACACACACACACACATTTCCCTCATCAGTAACAGTAATATGACTCAGTTTACACTCATGCGGCATGCTGAAGCAGGCTCTGTCCTGATGAGTATCAGTGTTGATTATCAGTGACCGATATAGGCCGCAGCTGCACAGAAGCTTTCTCCTATTACACACCGGCTTCCCCAGAGTCATTCAGCTCTTCGAATCAGATGAGAGCCAGCTGACGGATTGAGACAGGGATTCACTGTACCTTTCCACTGCCACATATAGCTTTTGTCCTTGTTCTCTCTCTCCTCCTATTTTGTTGCCTTACACGTCTCTTATGCAGTGCAGGCTGTTTCTTATTGTTTTATTTTCATTCGTTTCCCTCACTTTATGTGCTGTATTAAGCTTATGGTGCTGAAGGCTTGGGGAAATAGAAAAGGAGTGGGAAGAGAGGCTGTAGACGGCTCGTTTTGCCCTACATGGTATGGAATGTCAGGATACCTCTCACACTCTTCAGGGGTTCATTAAGGGTGGATAGCAAGATCGCTTCACCAAACTCAGCTCTGAGCCTTACCATCTGTATACATAAACAGAGGAAAACATTTAGCCTGATAAAAATGTATAATGGAGATATAGTGTAAGAATTTAAGGATAATAGATTACTTTAAAACAGATCTTCTACTGGGCCAAAAATGTCATACTATATAGACTACAAAGAACTATGCAGCAGTGCCATCTAGTGATGTGAAAGTGCAATAAAGATTTTTGAATTTATTATTGACCTTCTTGGGAAATACTGAGAAGATTAGGAGATGGTCTCATTAAGTCTGTGTCTCTTTTTTGTCAAATTTAAGATAGAGACAAACACACTGAATACCCAAGTCTGTGTACTGGTGGTCAGTTTTGTGGTTGTCACTCAGTTGTTTACAGCATCCTGCAAAAGTTTCATTCACTGATCCCACTGTAGATTATTACTTTAAAAATATACTTGAGTGAAAGTACAAAAGTATCCACATTTAATTTTGCCTAAGAGAGTGAAAGGTACATGTCAAAAGTTTTTAAAAGTAGCACAAATAGTGTTGGAGAATATGTTACCTTTTAAAAGTTTGCGGTCAGTAAGATTTTTAAAAGAAATTAATACTTTTATTCAGCAAGAATGCATAAATTGATCAAAAGTGAAAGTGAAGACATCTATAATATTACAAAAGATATTTTAGATATTCTATTTCAAACATATGCTGTTCTTTTGAACTTTCTATTAAGACACTTCTTTTAAAAACAATAAAATATCTTACTAACCCCAAACTGTAGTGTAGTGTAGTGTAGTGTGTGTTTGATTTATTTATTAATGTTGTCTCTATAGGACACACCTGATACACCTGGTTTTAAACTGAAACCAATATCCTGATCCAAAACCTGACAGTTACACTTTAAAAAAACTATATATTTTTTTTTTTACTGTTCACATTTAATTCAGGTTCATCAATCTTCAGCAACTGTGTAACTAAAACCTGTCACTTTAGGTCACAGACTGTGTTGTAATGATAAATTCCAAATACAGTTCCATAAAAACTGAAAATTCTGTCATTAATTACTCACCCTCATGTCGTTCCAAACCCGTAAGACCTTCATTCATCTTCAGAACACAAATTAAGATATTTTTGATGAATTCTGAGAGCTCTCTGATCCTCCATAGACAGCAATGTAATTAACACGATCAACGTCCAGAAACGTAGCAAGGAGATCGGTAAAATAGTCCATGTGACATCAGTGGTTCAACCATAATTTTACGAAGCTATGAGAATACTTTTTGTGCACAAAGAAAAAAAAAAGAGGACTTTATTTAACAATTCATCTCCTCCGCGTCACCCTGGCGCCATTTTGGAGAGTATCCACTGAACATAAACAACGTATGCTGTTCTGTGTCGGCAGCACCATGCGGAAACGTTGTTTTCGTTCAGATCAAAGCGTAAACGACGTAAACAGCGTATCCGCGTGGCGCAGCTGACACAGAACAGCATACTGTTTACGTATGCGATACTCACGAAAATGGTGCTAGGGTGACACGGAGGAGATGAATTGTTGAATAAAGTCATTGTTTTTATTTTCTATGCACACAAAAAGTATTCTTGTAGCTTCGTAAAATTACGGTTGAACCCCTGATGTCACATGGACTATTTTAACGATGTTCTTGCTACGTTTCTGGACCTTGATCGTGTAAATTACATTGCTGTCTATGGAGGGTCAGAGAGCTCTCAGAATTCATCAAAAATATCTTAATTTGTGTTCCGAAGGAAGGTCTTATGGGTTTGGAACAACATGAGGGTGAATAATTAATGACAGAATTTTCATTTTTGGGTGAACTATCCCTTTAAAATTACAAGTGGCTGTAAAAATTCAGCCTCCAATTCGCCCAGTAAAATGGGTAAAAAGAAGAAAGATTCGTAAAGACCTACAAAACAAGTGCTTTAAATGAAAAGAGTAAAATGTAGGATTTTTGCCTTCAAATTCGCCGCAGTAAATGATAAATTAGTTATCGAGTTATTGACATTGCTATTCTTGTGCTTCACACATGAGCAATGTATTAAAATATAAAAATATACATTTGAAACAGCAATGAATGAAACACTAGTGGTACCTCAGTGAGCGGGCCAGTCAGATCACGGTCTTCAGTCAGCTGCTGTGTCAGAGACGCTTCCGAGGAACCGTGAAGGATGTTGTCATTTTCATCTGTCCACTCAGACTCTGTAATCAACAGACAAGACATACATCAGTATGATGATGATGCTTATAAATCATTGCACACTTTTAAGGTACAGTAATACCAATGGAGGTGCTGTGACTCTTCAGACTCGGGGTGAAACCACACGCTCCTTTAACTGATGAGAGGCAAAAAGATGACCTTTCAGGTTTGCTTCTTGGTCTTCTTTTCCAGTTTCCTTGCTTGGAGAATTAACAAATCAAAAAATGAATCAAAAACATACTACCACAATAAAAAAAATCTATAAGTCACACTTTAGTGTCACAGCTTTCAGTCAACGGCAGATTACAGGTGTGATACTGCTTAATAAAGAAGTTAATAGTGAATAACTTACACTCAACATACTGTAATATTGCCAGTAACTTCCATTTTTGTTCTGACAATGAAAATCTCCAAGTAACACATGAGAAAAATCATACTTTTATAAGCATACTTATAAAGAGTAAATATTAGGAAAATAGTTAAGTGTAAATGTAATGTATGTTTTTTCAGATGAATTTCAGTTGAATGTTATTTATACTGTAATTAAATTAAAATATACTTTAGTTTACATTTAATTAAATGTAAATTACATTGTTACATGTAATTTCATAATTTCTTAAATTTTCTTTTGAAATATATATGATAAATTCAAATATATTTTAACATTATTTACACTTTAATTTGTATGGCATGTATTTAAATACATCAGTAATTGTGCATTTGTAATGAAGCTGCAGGTTAGAACATTTAAAATATATTAACTTAAAATGTAATATAAAATAACACACTACAGTTAAAATCATAATCAAGTACTTTACATGTTATGTACTTTAGTATGTTAGTCAACACATCAAAATAAGTGTACTACAAATGACAAAATATTATTAAACCATTTGAATTTAAAATATAAAGCTTTTCAAAAATGTTTACAAGTGTATTTCAGTGTGTTAAGCAACATTAATGAAATTGAACTCTCTAAGTACAGAAATAAAAGTGGCCTATATGTCAGTATTATTATATTATCTGCAAACATATGTTTGAAGTGGTACACTACAGGTGACAAGTGCACATTCAATACAATTTACCACATTTATTTTTCAAAAGGTCTAATAGGTTGAGTAAATTATGCAATGACGCTTCTTACAGTAAACAGAATTTTGATTCAAAATCAATAACATTCATACATTTTAAAGTGTGATTTGCGTGTCCAATACTTTTGGGGTCACTACATATGATTTTAGACTTTGGAATAGATTTGATAGAGCTGATTATTTACACCTGTCACTGTTTTACACGAGTAAACTTCATATGGTTGTGCTGTCACCTCATCCAGGTGTTTGTCAGACCGCTGGTCCTCCCTCAGAGACGGGCTGGTTTCTGTCGTGTCCTCAGGGACTCTTCTCTGGAGACACAGTCCCTCTGCGGATCCACACGCCTCGGCTGCGTGCATCTCCAGCTTTGACGGGCTGAAGGTTCTCTTTGCCTCCAACAACTCTGAGAGGGTAACTCCCTAAAAATAAGACGATTAAAAATGAGAAGATATATCTAAAACAGGTGTACACTATAATTCTGAATGATCAAACGCAGCACTAAGCGGTCAAATATTCACTGTTGACAGCATCCTGCGCGACTTTCCAGTGTGTGCTTTTTATGATGTTAAACTAACAAATTGGCGCCATCTTGCGATCCATAATAGTTACTGACTTGCTAAAATGGCTTCAAAGGATTGACTTTTCATTTTCCATTTCACTATCATATATAAGGCATGAATAAAATAAGACTTGTTGAATTTGAGATAAAAAATAAATGCTAATTTAGATTATATTAACAATGTAATAGTTATTGTTACAGTATTTGTCTTGATGCTGCCTAGACCAATGATTTTCTTAGTGATATTTAAAGGGATAGTTCACCCAAAAATGAAAATATGATGTTTATCTGCTTACCCCAGGGCATCCAAGATGTAGGTGACTTTTTTTTCAGTAGAACACAAACAAAGATTTTTAACTCAAACCGTTGCAGTCTGTCAGTCATATAACGTCAGTCAATGGTACCCACGGCGTTGAGAGAGAAAAAAAAACATACACAGACAAAACCAAATTAAACCCTGCGGCTCGTGACGATACATTGAGGTCTAAAGACACGAAACGATCGGTCTGTGCAAGAAACTGAACAGTATTTATAACGTTTTTTACCTCTGATCCGCCGCACTGTCCAACTGTTCCGAGCGCATCCACAACAGCCCGCGCCTGACGCGATCCGCCGTAAAGCAAGAAGAAGCAGAAGAAGACGCGTCAGGCTCCGGCTGTTGTGGATGCGCTCGGAACAGTTGGACAGTGCGGTGGATCAGAGGTATCCAGTATTTGTGTTCTACTCAAGAAACAAAGTCACCTACATCTTGGATGCCCTGGGGTAAGCAGATAAACATCAAATTTTTATTTTTGGGTGAACTATCCCTTTAAGCTTTGCGTTGAGGCCATGTCCTGGACTGGTTCGTTTTATGATAATTACCAGCTGACTACACATTAACCCTTATTTTAGAGTATACGTAGTCCAGTCTAATCAGAGCATACAGAAGAGTCATATTCTTCTTTTCCTGTGTGTTTTGTGATTTTGACTGTGTCTATGTACATCATACCTGTGTAGCTCGTCGAGTCTGTCTGGCCTGCCGTGATTTGGCCTTCCTCTGAGACTCCGCCTCCTCATCCCTCACTGGGATCATGTGTGTCCTGAGACAGTATACATGAAGAACTGATTAATCTAAACACACTGAGAATACAGCTTCACAGTAAAAAATAATAAAAGGATAAGAATATACCCAATTATAGAATGTTTACTCATTTCTGCCCCTGATTAAGTATTAATGTAGAATTTGTTTTAGAATTAACCGCAGTTGAAATTTCTGTTCTTTACCATTTGTAATTTCCAAACAGTAGTTATAAAACTCAATTTCATCAAAAATAAGATGTGCAGGCTGCAGGGATAAACTGTCATATCGAACATACAATAAGTCAATAAGTCAATTATATGTTTTTTTTATATATAAATGAATGCTTTTTTCAGCAGGGATGCATAAATTGATCAAAAGCAACAGTAAAGAATTTTGTAATGTTTCAAAAGATTTCTATTTCAAATAAATGCTGTTTTTTTTAAACATTCTCTTCATCAAATATTTCCACAATAATATGTAGCAGCTCAACTGTTTTCATGATTGATAATAAAAATAAATGTTTCTTCATATTAGAATGATTTCTGAAGGATCACTGAAGACTGGAGTAATGATGCTGACAATTCAGCTTTACATCAGAGGAATAAATTATATTTTAGATATATTCAAATGGAAAAGAATAATATTTCACAATATCACTACTGTGTTTTATATATGCTGTATTCTTTAGATAAATGCAGCCTTGGTGAGCAGAAGAGACTTCTTCAAAAACATTACATTTTACTGACACCATACTTATGCACTGTACATACAATACACTCATACACACACATGCACAGACATATGGTAACACTTTAGATTAGGGAATATATTCACTAGTTGCTTATTAGCATGTATTTTACTAGCATATTGGCTGCTTATTACTACTTATAAAGCACATGCCTTATTCTGAATGATCATATTCTAGATCCCTTAACCCTACCCAGTTTATTTTGGGGCAGAAATATGATCTGGACATGTTCTTGACAGGATTTGTGAGATTCATCCAGTGATGTCTGTGCTCTCAACAGATTGTTTCATGCTGCACAAGAAGATCAATATCTATAAGTGTTGAATTTCCTCACTGAAAGCACTAGAGACTAGACGACATACTGTCCCACTCAGATGAGCACAAAGAGATGAGTAAGCATTCTGACTAATGGCCAAATCAGACCACTTAGCACTCCTCATGCCCCCCACCCTTCCTATCGATCGACATGTGGCCATGAGCCTCCAGAACCATATCAGAGCATTACTGATGTGAGGATTCATTTACATTCAATTTCATTAAAACTATGTAGCCCTACCTGCCATCTGTGATGACAGTTAGAACCTACATCTAATGATAAATTCTATAGAAATAAAATAAAATGTGTTTCTGAAAGTACACTTTAATTTTAATACATCTCTCTGAATACACTAAAATCAATCTCCAATTTGTCAGATTTTATTACCTAGTATATTATAAATAATAATAATAATAATACCAATATTTTATATATATATACATCACAATATACAATACATATATTGTGTGTGTGTGTGTGTGTGTGTGTGTGTGTGTGTGTGTGTGTGTGTGTGTGTGTGTGTGTGTGTATATATATATATATATATATATATATATATATATATATTGTCCAGTACACAATATATGTATTGCACTTCTAATCTACAATTTTAATATACAATGGCATTATAATATACAGTAGCAAACATTGCAAAAATGATATAATCTGCTTCTAATATCACCCTAATCAGACTAATAATAATAACAGTAAAGGTAGTAATAATAAACAATATTGTCCAGCATACACATAATATATGTTTTGTATTTCTAATCTACAATTCTAAAATACAATGGCATTATAATATACAGTAGCAAACATTGCAAAACAAATCATATGCTTCTAATATCACCCTTATCAGACTAATAACAGTGATAATAATAATAAGTTATTATTTAAACTATTTCTGATCATAAAAAATTATAGTCAATTATTGATGATTATATGGTCAACAATATGTTGTGCTTCTTATAATGACATTCACACCCTTATAATAATAAATAAATAAGTAGTCTGATTAACATTCATGCTAAACTGACCGTTCAAACTGCTCACATGCAAAGAGAATGTAACATTATGTATTAATTATGGCATATTTTTATTATTATGAATACCAGTTCCCTCGGAGCTCCACAACTCTTCAAAAAGTTACAAGACTTCATCTGTCCTATAAAACCTAATCTCAGACCAGAGACCAGAATAAAAACATGCTGCTGAAGCAAAGTGTCTTAACTCCTGGTAAAAGCACAGTATTGAAGACATTGATTCCTCAAGGCCACAGACACAGCAGAGTGAACAGCAGCACAGCGCTCTTACAGTGTATCAGCGATGATAAAGGAGGAGCATGCAGCTGTTTGAGGGAGATAAAGCAGATGAATACTGTACCTGAGCAGACAGTCCTGCATCATACACGACTCGTGCCGATGCCAGCGGAGGAGAGAGACTGCAGCGGTGATGAGGAGAGGGAAAGAGATGGATGGATGGAGGGGGAGGGAGAGAGAGACAGGACACACGATACAGTGACTTTCAAGGGAGGAGATTAAATAGCAGTAGGACAGAACAGACTGTAACTGACAGAGAGATACAAGCATAGAGACTACTCACATGATGCTCCTTTTATCCGGATATACACAATTCAAAAATACATTAACAATGCAATTCACAGAGACAATGATTTGAATGTTTGTCATTTCAGTTTCTGTCTCATGTTTTCAGTTTCTTGACATTTATCGCATTAGTATATTAAATATTTTATTGCTATTTAAAAAATAATAAAAACTAGCTTAAATACTGGAAAACATTTTTGAAAATAATGATTGCATTTCAATTAGTAATTCAGGAAAATTTGGCATTACTTTTTACGTTTATGCTTACATCAATTTTTTTGTGTCATTCAAAGAAAATTGAAGTCGAAATTATAAAAGCTAAAAAATTAAATAACAAATCTAATTTATAACAAATAGAGATAAAAACATGACATACCATGTCATAATTATGAAATTAGAAAGTCTAAATTATGACGGTCATAAATTCGAAACTAACAAAAAAATTATGAGTTAAATGTTATCAGTTAAAGTTTTTATCTCATAATTTTTACTTTTTAATCTCATAATTGTAATTATTTATGTCAATTATAATTTACTTTTTTCCTTATTGTGACAGAAATGACTTTCCATATTTTTGCATTTTCTGATACAGCCTTATTTGTTACTGATTTTTCTTTGACACTGAACTTGTAAACTGCTGTAGATTGAAAAAAAAATAGAACGTCTGCAGATCCTGGTGTATGTTGTTAAGTGAAGCACAAGAACACGGTGATAGAGTTCTTGTAGTAACACATAATTGCCAGTAGAGTTCGGCATTATTCTCTCCACACAAATTATTGGTAACATGGCCTTGTGAAAAGATTTGGCTGGGTACTTTAGTTAGATGTTAAATTACATCACACATAAGACACAGGGTTTCTACTACCTGGAAATGTACAAATGTTTATAGCATAGTATGATTGCAAATATTTCTTGAGTTTAGAATTCTCTGTGATTTAAAGGTGAGCTAATTCTACAGATGTCGTGTTGCAATTACCAAAATTGCAGGGATGAGTTACATGAATAAAACCAGCATCTTAAAATGCACAAAGCAGTATGTCAAATGAATAGGATGTCAGAATGCTCAGTATTTATGATACAGTAGGTGGACAGATGACCTGCATGCGCTGGTGTACAAAAGTACAGGATTTCAAACTCAGCCGAACTCATTCAAACTCATTCAAACTGTCATGTGACATTTCAACATAGAAACTCCACACAGAATGAACGAATGAAACAGCATGAATGACAAAACTCTGTTGTTTTTTACTGAGGGGAAAACAGGTTTTAAATATATCTCTCCCTCCCTTTTCCCTTTTTTATTCAACAAGAATTAATGAAATTAGTCAAAAGTGACAGCAAAGACATCTATGATGCTACAAAATATTTATATTTCAAATAAATGATAAATGCTGTTCTGTATGCATTGATTCATTACATATATACAGTACATATATATATATATATATATATATATATAAAAAAAACTAAAATATTAAGATTAATATTATACAGTATATTAAGCATTTCTGAAGGATCATGTGACACTGAAGACTGGAGTAATGATGCTGAAAATTCAGCTTTGCATCACAGGAATAAATTACACTTTAAATAGAAAACAGTTATTTTCCATTATAAAATATCACAATTTAAAAAAAATTACTGCATTTTTAATCAAATAAATGCAGCCTTGTTGAGCTTAAGAGACTTCTTTCAAAAATATTATTAAATTTTACCACCCTTGAACAGTTTTGAACAGTAGTTTAAATATACTAATTTTATATTCTGCTTACCTTGGATAAAACAAGTGCCAGTTTTTACTGTGTATTTATATTCTTTCTCAGCTAAAATTACTTTTTGTAAGTAATTAGCATATACTTGCTAATAAACACAATTTTAACCTGGATAATAAGAATCTTTTGACTTGCGCCACTAAGTAACCACCCATAACTCACCCAGAATAGCAATGCGCTAACAACCAAAAAAAAAATACATGTTAGCCACAGCATAGCAGCACCTCAAGAACCACAATGATCAAACACTTTTATGATTTTATTGGCAGGTGACAGTTCACCTGAAAAAGTTCTCAAAATTGTTTGTAAATTAACTAGAGATTAATAATCGATACAAAAAAAAAATTGTGTTTCTGAGCCAGGCATGTGTGTGTGTGTGTGTGTGTGTGTGTGTGTGTGTGTGTGTGTGTGTGTGTGTGTCTTTCCCTGGACTGGCAGAGGTCAAGGATCAGCGCTTGAGGTGGAAGTAAATACCCAACATTTCTCATTCTCCTCGTCAGTTTTGGGAGCGAGCAGGAGACCCATGGGTTTGCAGAAGAGGAGGTCATAAAACAACATGACACGACAGGAAGTCCACGTTAAGCGTGCTGAAAGATGACAGTATTTGAGACTGTGATGTTAATGGTTTCTGGGGGTTGGCGAGGGGTGGGGGGGCAACATAGAGATTTTCCCTCTTAGTCCCACATTACCACCCCATTAACCTCTGACCCCGTGCTGCTGAGAGCAGAGGAGGGAGCAGGGGTTCAGCGGAGAGCAGAGCGAGGGAGATGAGAGGAGGAAGAGGAGGCCTCTCGGGCAGAATGTGCCCCTGGCCTCAGAAAGAGAAAGTGGGAGTGCGGCCCGTGACCTCGCGCACACACACATGGTCTGCATTTGGATGTCTGCGGGTGGCACGGAGCGAGCGCTGATCTGAAACAGCCTCCGCTATAAACAGGATGTCTTGAGAGTGGATGAGAGAGAGAGGGCTAGAGAGAGAGAGAGAGGAAAGAAGGTGAGCAGGAGGAAAAGCTCGTCTTGATAAGGGTGTTGTTTGGTCTGAAGTCTCACAACTTTTTTTCCCATAATTTAAACTTTATTTACTTACGTATTTTCTTTAACTTTATTTATATCTCACAATTGCAACTATTTCTGACCATTGCATTTTTTTCTCTCTTTTTTTTTTTTTATTCTTTTTTTTTGTAATTGAAATTAATTTTCTCTCATAATTGTGACTTTATAATTCAAAGTGTGAATATGCTGTATCTCACAATTCAGAATTTTTCTCAAAATTACAAATGTTATGCCACAGTGTTTATGTAGCTAGTTCCAACCTGATCTCATGAAAGTGCGTATAAATAGCACGCCAAATAAAAACGAAAACTCGTGGTATTGATACGCAAAAATGGACTTTGGCGTGTATATGCCACGTGATGGGTAGGGTTAGGGTTGTGGGGTAGATGTGTATATGTATGGGAAAACTGCATATCATATGCACGCCAACAATTTTCGTATCATATGCACGCAAAAACTGGAAGGCTCAGCAGCCCTCTTCTGGCTCATACAGTGCCCTCCACTAATATTGGCACCCTTGATAAATGTGAGAAAATGTGTCTGTGAAAATAAATCTGCATTGTTTATCCTTTTGATCTTTCACTCGAAAAATTCACAAAATTCTAACCTATCATTGAAGTAAAACCTCATGATCTCCAATTCATGTTGGCCACAATTATTGTAGAAATTCTTATGAGTAAAATATCTCTGAAGTATATTCCATTCATATTTACATTTTTTAGCACACCAGGGTGACTAGGAGGATGAAATTGTCCAGCCATGACTTTCTGTTCCACAGCACAAAGGTCAAATTCCCTTAATCATCCATCACAATGTATATTTCTGATGTGCATAATTGCGCTTCACAAATTAGTGAAGTGGTTTTAAGAAAAGAGCTAGAGCAGTGAAAATTCATTTCCACCATCAGGGCAATAATTAAGAATTTCCAATCAACATAAAATGTTACGAATCTGTCTGGAAGAGGACGTGTGTCTATATCGTCCTAATGCACGGTGAGGAGGAGAGTTTGAGTGGCTAAAGACTCTCCAAGGAACACAGCTGGAGAATTGTAGAAAATAGTTGAGTCTCGTTGTCAAACAGCACCTACATCACCACATGTTGTTTGGGAGGGTTTCAAGAAAAATTCTCCTCACTCATCCAAAAATAATCTCCAGCATATTCAGTTGTCAGACACGAAAGGAACTTCAAATGGGACTGGCTTCTATGGTCAGATGAAACTAAAAAATGAGCTTTTTAGCAGCAAACACTCAAGATGGGTTTGGTGCACACAGGGATAAAAAGTACCCCATGTGTACAATGAAATATACTGCTGTATTTTTAATGTTGTGGGCCTATATTTCTGCTGGAGGTCCTGGACATTGGTTTAGACACATGGCATCATGGATTCTATCAAATACCAACAGATAAAAAAATCAATAAGTGACTGACTCTGTTAGAAATCTTATAATGGGCCATGTTTGGATCTTCCAACCGTACAATAATCCAAATACAAACCTCAAAAACAACACAAAAATGGGTCACTGGGCACAAAACCAAGCTTCTGCTATGATCATTTCAGTTCCCTGACCTGAACCCTGTAGAAAATGAGTGAGGTGAACTGAAGAGAAGAAGTATTAACATGGAGCTGTGAATCTGAAGGATCTGGAGAGATTCTGTATGAAGAAAATGGTCTCTGATCTCTTATCAGGTGTTCTCCAAACTCTTCAGGCATTATAGGAGAAAACTCAGAGCTGTTATCTTGGGAAAATGACGTTGCAATAATTGGGTGCCAATAATTATGGCCAACATGAACTAGAGAAAGCATTTATTTCACAATGAGATTTTCTCCCCACTTTCAATTGTTTTACTTCAATGATAGGTTGGAATTTTGTGAATTTTGAATGAAAGATAAAAAGGATAAACAATGTAGATTTATTTTCACAGCCGCCTTTGCTCATATTTATCAAGGGTGCCAATATTAGTGGAGGACACTGTATATGTGACCTGATATCCACTGATAACGGCCATTCAATCGAGTGATATCATTCGAAGCGGGTGTATATGCACGCCAAACACGTTCGGATCATATGTACGCCAAAGTCTATTTTTGCATATCAATACCATGAGTTTTCGTTTTTTTTGTCTTACTATACGCATTTTCATGAGACCGGGCTCATTTTTCATAATGTGACATTATCTTACAATTGCAACATTTAGTTTTTTGTAATTGTGACATTTTACCATTATTGCAAATTATTTTTTTATTTTTTCAACTTTTTCTCACAATGTGGCTTTATACAATTGTGACTATTTAATTGCAACTGTGTTTTTTGTAAGTGCGAATTCATTTCTCATAATTGTAAATATATCTCACAATTGCAACTTAATTTCAGTAAATTGCAGTTAAAAAATTGCAGCCTTATTTATCATAAATGCGACTTTATATCTTACAGTGTGAATATATCTTACAATATTCACTTTTTCTCACAATCGCAAATTTTATATCCCATGTGACTATTTCTCACAATTTTGAATAATTCTCATAATTGTTATTATATTCCACAATTTAATTTTTCGTTGTTGCAGCTATTTCTCACAAACTGTATTTTTTCCAACGTTTTTCTCACAATTGCAACTTAATTTCTCCAAATTGCAATTATCGTAACTGCTGCATTATTTCTCATAATTGTGACTGTCACTTCATGTGATTGACTTTTTCCTCACAATTATGAGTTTTATATTGCACACGATGTGACTATTTCTCAAAATTTAAAATAATTCTCAAAATTGTGACTTAATTTCTTACAACTTTGTTTTTCATTATTGTGACTTTCTCATAATGTGACTTTGTTTAACATTTTGACTTAATAGGTGACTATTTCTTATTTTATACTGTTATACTCTCTCTCTCACACACACACACACACACACGCAAAAGTGAGTACTTTTTACTTAAAAAAAATATTTGACTATTATGAACACACACACTATGTTCATATATTGTCTTGTTAACTACAATATAATATAGAATTCCCTACATATAAACCAATTAACTAATCAATTGGTACAGTTAATACAGTTAACAATTAATACAGTTAATGCAGTTTTTACAGCTAACCAATTAACTGTAGCAGTTTTACTTTTTTCAGTTGAAATGACAAACTTTTCCCCCCGTCACATGTTTAGCAGTAGTTAGCTTCTTAATGAATGCACAGACAGCACACATGTGCACAAGCTGCTGTCGGCACGACTGCTAAAGCCACACTAAAGCACTGCTGGAGCAAGCTTACGGTGACAAGGCTGGATTAGCCAGTTCTCCTGATGCTCCACAAACATGCATTTGTGATTAGCACAGAAAACATCTTGCATGCAAATGGCACACTTGAGTTCTCACTTTCCCCTTAAATTATGTTACCACTATTAGAAGTACATGTTTGTTAGTGTTTCAAATTCTTTAGTGTTTGTACACCACCTTTTGCCCAAGAAGAGAGCAAGAAGAAAACACAAAGGGAATTTCTACCAATACAGTGAAAAAAAAAAAGATCGTCCTGAATAAGCCGAATTTCCTCATTTCAGTTTATCCAACAGGATCTTATTTGCTTCTAAGATACTATTAGAGGATTCTGGTTTGATCCTATAAGAGTTAGTTGCAAAATTATATATGGATAGAAATGCAATTTGCATACCTTTAGGATTTTATGTCAAGGGAAAAGGTGGGCAGTATAAACTGAGAGATCCTCGCTAATACACACACATGTGGCGGCTGCAGGTCTCAGGTCACCGCTGGGCTATGAGGTGCTTGCTGTACTGAGAGAACAGCCTGTGTTTATTCAAACTTATTTATTGGGCTAAGCCTGCAGTAAAACACTATCAGAGTCTGGAATGATATCCTTACCTCACATGCTCCTAATAAATGCCCCTCTGTGGAAATAAGAAGAAGGGAATGTACTCTGCCTTTAACTTAAGGCAAGCGAATGAAATGGCAGGAAATCAATCTCATCTTCTTATTATAAAGAAGTATTTATGGCCAGTACATTTTCTTAAAGGGATAGCTCACCCATAAATGAAAATTCTGTCATCATTTACTCACCCTCAAGTTGTTCCAAACCTGCATGAATTCCTTTCTTCTGTTGAGCACAAAGATGATTTGAAGAATGTTAGTAACCAAACAGTTGACGGTAGCCATTGACTTCCATAGTATGTAGAAAAATAATATGGAAGTCAATGGCTACCGGCAACTGTTTGGTTACTAACATTCTTCAAAGCATCTTTCAACAGAAGAAATAAACTCATACAGGTTTGGAACAACATGAGGGTGAATAAATGATGACAATTTTCATTTGGCAGCAGGTAATTTTGGAATTTTATATCATGGAATAATATAATTTTTAAAAATGTTTTGGACAATTTATTTTTTAAAACAGCGTGGACACATTAAAAAACACACCAGACGACAAGGATGTTTTAGACTCCATGTTGGAAGACCAGGAAAATAAATACACTTTTGTTTCTTTCATTGAAAAACTATTTACACAGTAGAAAGCACAAGTATCATATAGAAGTGTGTACATGTGAGTATGTATATGTGTGTATACATATGTTGGTGTTTGTATAAGAGAGATGTTCCTTTCACTTTTTTGCCATATTTAAACATTAAACATTAATCTTTGTACATATAAGAGAGTTTTGCATATTGTCCTTGGTAAACGAAATCCTGGAATTGGCCTGAGATCTTCATATGGTTTTGCTGGGAACTTGTTGGTGCTCCTTTTTATAAGCAAATGAGGAGCAGTCAGATGTGTGACTGTGTGTGTCTATGTGTGTGTGTGTGTGTGTGTGTGTGATAGGACTCTAGTGGCAGCCACACGCTCTGACCACCATGTTGCGGTATTTCTTCAGGATGACATTGGAGCTGTCATCAAAATACAGGACGGAGATGGCGTGGAGTTGTGTAGGGGCGCAACATGGTTTTGGAACCGTTTCAGGGTTGATGAAGTGAACCTGAGAAAAAAATACAAAGGTCAAAGTTTAAGGTCTAAACAAAAGTACTTTACTTACAGTAGATGTTAGTTTTATGAATGCCAATATTACATGGTTTTAGTCAAATTGTAAGAATGACAATCTGACTCTTTGTGAAGTGCTTGATTCAAATATATATATATATATATATATATATATATATATATATATATATATATATATATATATATATATATACACACACACACACACACACAGTAGCTATATACAGTAACTGTATACACTACCATTCAAAATTTAGGGTACGTAAGATTTTTCTGTTGTTTTTGAAATATTTCTCTAATGCTCACAAAGGCTGCATTTATTTGATCAGAAATACACTAAAACAATAACATTGTGAAATATTATTACAATTTTAAAGAACTGATTGCTTTTTGAATATATGTTAAAATGTAATTTATTATTGTGAAGCAAAGCTGAATTTTCAGCATCATTACACCAGTGTCACATGATCCTTCAGAAATCTAATTCTAATATGTTGATATGCTCAAGAAACATTAATACATTTTAAATAAAAATATTTTATAACATTATGAATGCCTTTACTGTCAATTTTAATTAATTTAATGCATGTTGCTGAATAAAAGTATAAAATAAAATAATGCAAGATGCAGCTTTAGAAATATTTGTGATTGGCAGCTGTGGTAAAAGTACCAGACTTACCAAAGTCTGTACAATGGCATGGTTTGTGGCGTTCATGTAAGAATTGAGAGGAAAGGCACATTCTCCCATACAGTAATATGCAGCGTATCCTTCAGGAGCTATAATCCAATCCTGAAAGATGGACAGAGCACAAATCTGTTAACACGACATCCACCTTCAGTCATAAAGCTTGAGCTAGAGCTTTGCCAAACAGATGGTCTTCAATTTCATAATGCATTCTGCGCTTCAAATCACTCCGACAGTGAACAAAAAGATCACGATAAAGCGTAATCGTATTCTGCACTCGTGTTAAAGTATGTGTAAAATGTTATGATTCAAAAGGGAATTTGAGGGTAATATAAACCCACATGCTTGAGCCAGGGTCTCAGAGTCCTCGCCAGCTGCTCTGAGTGAGTGTTTATATGCTATGATCCAGTAGGAGAGACAGATATGCTACAGGTGGCAAGACTATGGGTGTGTAAACCGAAACGAGGCTCTCCTATCTCTGCTTGACTGCTGGTGCTCGTACTCTTGAGGTAATGCAGCCTAATGGAGAGACTGACTTGAGCTACACAGACTCATAAAACGGTTTGAGCCATAAACACAGTGAGAGATAAAGTGGAATGTCGAGTGAGAAAGAGAAGAAACGGAGCTGAGAGAGGAAACCTAATGGAATAAAATCAGGTTAAACCTGATTAAGACCACCAAGCTGTTTTTTGGAATATTTCAGCTAGTTTGTTATTGGTTCTGGGCTAGTGGTGAACTTGCTACTGCCAATACAGCCACAACATGCTGCTGTAAGCATGTAGAAATACTGCTGCTGCACATATAACATATGAAATAACTCCCATATATAGCATACATGAAATTACCCCATAGCAGATCTATACAGGTGGAGCTGGGGAGGTGGAGGGTTTCTAAAGCGCACTGCAACTGCTACAGCAAGCACTAGCTGAGTATTTGAATGTTGAACAGCAAGATCACTGACTACTGATGCGAAAAAAATCAAGCAGCTGCGCTGTGTGAATGATGATGTTAGAAAATATCGGCCAGCGCCATCTAGGGTTTCATAACAGAACTTCTTATATATGAGGGGAAATTATTTTTTAAAAAGCAGAAAATAAGAAAGAGAGAGATGACTAACAAAAAAGAGAGATGAGAGAAGAGAGAAGAGAGAGATGAAGGGGTGAAGAATAACACACCTGCCATCCAAGGTCTCGAAAACTAACGTACAACTCATGTTTCTTACAGGCCTGCTTCTGATCCGCACTGCTGTTCTCTAAAAACAAAGAGAGAGAGAATTTCTGTATAGAAACCTTTTACAGAAATGATAATTACAGATAATCAGGCACATGCAGAGGGGGGGGGGGGGGGGGTGCTTGAGCACCTGCCCCTTTCCCCTTGATGCCCAAAGTGCCCTTTTGTCAAGGCAATTAATTTTTTTTTTTTTTTTTTTGTAATTAAACGCCCTTTTGTGAAGGCCTGCCCAATCTGACTATTAGTAAAATTAATTAATAATAGTTTAGCCGTAAATTAAATTATCTACATGATGACCTTTCACCTGACGATCTCATCCGGGACGATCCCTCATGTTCAGACACTTTTAGGATGCCTTCAATAACGTCCGCGGCTGCCGGTAAGTGGAGTTCTCAGCGGAGTGGTGTGATTGTAAACTTATATTATTGAATTATTATTATTTTACGAGAACGGCGTGAAGAGATCATGCACAGCTGTTGTTTATATTGCTGTGTGTAGCCTGTGGAAGCACTTTAGCTGCAGCAAGGGGCTACAATATTTTTGTTCAATGTTTTCCTAATGACAATTTTATGATTGGTTTATAAAGGCTACTACGAACACCATTTTCCCATTTTATCACAGAATAATTCAGGAAATATATGTTATAGTTTCTATACTAAATGATATGTCAATCAGTACTGCATTTTTCATATAGTTTATTTATTTATTACCTGAAGATAACTTGAAAAACACATAAACCATATATTTTCGCAGTCGTGTGTTTATTGTCTTCACGTTTCATCAGTAAAAACGTTTCTGCTTTTTATTCAGCTCAGCTTTCCTGCACGTCAAAAGTTTCTGCGCGAGAGCGCCCTCTGGCTTCGAGTATGAATTAAACATGCACTGCACGAGAGTGTTCAGCTCTCCTGATATTCATATCTCCTCATTTTGGATACGAATAAAACGTCAGGTCATGTCTCTTTAATTTAAATCTAGATTTAAATCTAGAAACCTCTATGTGAAAACACCTGCTCGAGCTCAAATAAAGTGCGGGGGACGAATTGACATTTTATTAAAATTAATATTAAATATAAAAAATGCAGCTAACATAGTTCTACACACAGTAATACAAACAAAGGTGCTTGTTCTCTTTCGTTCTTGCTGTTTAATTGGGAAAAGTTTAAAGTGCGTTGAGGAGCCTTGTCTTTTTTATGTTATCTGACTAAAAACTATTCATACTTTGAACTATTATTATTACAGTATTTATTTAAAAAACGTAGAGTGCCTTAAAAATAATTATCACAACACTGGTAAAACAGGCTTATACTGATGTTCTCGTCCTCCGAATTATACTTATCAATCCTGTTTTTATAATCATTATCATTCAAAAAATGAATAAATTCAGAACAGGATTAGAATAGAATTCTATTTTAAATAAGACAGGAAAAAAAATTCTACAACAACAACAGTAGTGTTTACAACAGCAAAACCACCATACCCTGTAAACTCAATAACAACAACAACAACAAAAATAATAATAATAATATCATTCCAGAGTAATTAAGAGGTGCAAAAAATGTCTTTAACATTTAAACTTAAAATGGTCTTTTCTGTTCTGTGTTTCTTTTTCAAACCTGCGTCATGGCATTTGCTGCTGTATCAATACAGAAGCATCCATTTCGATGCACATATCAGCAAGGATCACAGCCCTATTAAAAGCCGTGTTCCAAGTGCCCCTTTTATACTTTGAGCACCTGCCCCTCTAAAGGTCTCTGCACGGCCCTGCAGATAATTACAGAAATGTTTAAAACGCAATGAAATCAAAAGTTTGTATGATTAGATCTATGTTTGTTAGTTATAAGGTCATATGCAAGAGCAGTGATCTTCCAACAATAATAATTTGAATAAAAAACGAAAAGAGAAAAAAAAAACATTATGCTAGTGTCCTCATACTGTTGAGTGTTGACAAAATATACATTTAGCAGATATGCGCATTTAAAATGAACCAGGGTTACGTATTAATAAATCATCTTGTCCAGAGGCGTGTATATTAAATTATTAGAATAAATGAGTATTATGAATATTTGTGATAAAATACTTTATATATTAATATTATAATATAATACTTTTTAATATTATAATATTAATTTAGAATTAAACATTTTGATTGTTAAATATTCTCTAAAATGAGAACGTCCCCTTCTCCTAATACCACCTGTCACCAACTGGCAATAGCAAGTTGCAAATCATGGCTCATGGCTGTGACATAAACTAAAGGCTATTTGATATTTTAACAATATGGGATGTATAGTCCACGTGTTGGTGACATGCTGTCGTTGCTGTTAGAAGAATGTTTTACACAGACATTTTCTGCTCAAACAGTTTTTCAAATATGGGAACTGTCTGACTTTTAAAATGTGTGAAGGGGTGTTGAAGCTAATGCTAAACTGTGAGTGACATGGAGAAAAATGAGGAATAGGTCATTGAAGTCACCTGGAATCATTATAACCCTCATACCCAAGCAGAACATCGACCCAGATTCATTTAATATCCATTTAACACTGTAATGCTATTACTGTGCAAAATGACCTGCAGAGAATTACACAGTAATAGGAACCACATGAACACACACACTGACGCACACACATTTTAGCTGTGGTTTGCCTTTGCCTTAAAGGGACAGTTCACCTTAAAATGAAAATTCAGTCATCGTTTATTCAAATCATGTTGGGTCCAAGCCTGCATGTCGTTAAGTTTCTCTTAGACTGTTTAATTGTCTCCTTTGGACATTTTAATTGATCTTGAGCTGTGATTATTCTTAATAATTTGAGATTTTGTGTTTTATTTGCATGGAAAATGTGTCAGCATGCAGGTTTAGAATGACATGAGGGTAAGTAAATACTGACAGAATTTACATTTTTGGGAGAACTATCCTGTTAAAACTCTGACCTCACTTTTATGTCAGAGTAGCCCTTACAGTTTTGGTTAGTGATAAGATAATCTACAACCCGAATTCCAGAAATGTTGGGACGTTTTTTAAATTTGAATAAAATGAAAACTAAAAGACTTTCAAATCACATGAGCCAATATTTGATTCACAGTAGAACATAGAGAACATAAATGTATAAACTGAGAAATCTTATACTTTTATCCACTAAATATGCTCATTTCAAATTTGATGCCTGCTACAGGTCTCAAAAAAGTTGGCACGGGGGCAACAAAGGGCTGAAAAAGCAAGACATTTTGAAAAGATTCAGCTGGGAGAACATCTAGCAACTAATAAAGTTAATTGACATCAGGTCTGTAACATAAAAGGGATGTCTTGGAGAGGCAGAGTCTCTCAGAAGTAAAGATGGGCAAAGGCTCTCCAATCTGTGAACGAGTGTGTAAAAAGATTGTGGAATACTTTAAAAACAACGTTCCTCAACGTCAAATTGCAAAGGCTTTGCAAAACTCATCATCTACAGTGCATAACATCATCAAAAGTTTCAGAGAAACTGGAAAAATCTCTGTGTGTAAGGGACAAGGCTGAAAACCTTTGTTGGATGCCCGTGGTCTTCGGGCCCTCAGACGACACTGCATCACTCATCGGCATGATTCTGTCATTAACATTACTAAATGGGCCCAGGAATACCTCCAAAAACCACTGTCGGTAAACACAATCCGCCGTGCCATCTGCAGATGCCAACTAAAGCTTTATCACGCAAAAAGGAAGCCATATGTGAACATGGTCCAGAAGCGCCATCGTGTCCTGTGGGCCAAGACTCATTTAAAATGGACTGTTTCAAAGTGGAAAAGTGTTCTATGGTCAGACGAGTCCAAATTTGACATTCTTGTTGGAAATCACAAACGCTGTGTCCTCCGGGCTAAAGAGGAGGGAGACCTTCCAGCGTGTCATCAGCATTCAGTTCAAAAGCCAGCATCTCTGATGGTATGGGGGTGCATAAGTGCATACGGTATGGGCAGCTTGCATGTTTTGGAAGGCACTATGAATACTGAAAGGTATATAAAGGTTTTAGAGCATCATAGGCTCCTCTCCAGATGACGTGCATTTCAACAGGACAATGCAAAACCACATACTGCAGCTATTACAACAGCATGGCTTCGTAGTAGAAGAGTCCAGGTGCTGAATTGGCCTGCCTGCAGTCCAGATCTTTCACCTATAGAGAACATTTGGCGCATCATTAAATGGAAAATACGTCAAAGACGACCATGAACTCTTCAGCAGCTGGAAACCTATATCAGGCAAGAATGGGACCAAATTCCAACACCAAAACTCCAGAAACTCATAACCTCGATGACCAGACGTCTTCAAACAGTTTTGAAAAGAAGCGAAGATGCTACACCATGTAAACATGCCCCCGTCCCAACTATTCTGAGACCTGTAGCAGGCATCAAATTTGAAATGAGCTCATTTTGTGCATACAATTTTAAAATTTATCAGTTTAAGTTGTTATGTTATCTATGTTCTATTGTGAATAAAATATTGGCTCATGTGATTTGAAAGTCTTTTAGTTTTCATTTTATTCAAATTTAAAAAACGTCCCAACATTTCCGGAATTCGGGTTGTATTAATGAAATAATCTATTGACAGACCTTGTGAAAAAAAAGTACACTTTAGCAGACTATTAAAAAGAGTACTTATTTCACACTTACTTAAGTGTGAACTGAATGTAATGTTTTCAGACACTTGCGATTTGTGAACAAAAGAAAATGTATTACAGTTTAAGTTAAACTTAAGAGTGTTTTTTATTGACCCACTTTAGTAGGACTTAAGTATATAAATATATATATGGACACAAGAGGCGGGAACACACATGACGCACATGACAATGACAATATATATACACACACACACACGTGTATACACTGCAGCAGTCTTAGGCCCACCCCAAATGCTCTCATTGGTTGAGAAGCGTGATGACGCTCATCCCAAGCCAGTACTGATCAACATCCCACCCCTCCTGTTGTCAGTCCTCTGTCATGTGTTCCCGCCTCTTGTGTCCATATTTGGGTTGTTTCCTGTCCTTGTTTAATGTGATTATGAGTTAAGTCTGTTCCAGCTGTGTTTGTCTCATTAACGTGTGTATTTTAGTTCCTGCCTGTTCAGTTTTGTGTTGTCTGGTCTACTCGTTACTCCCTGGTGTTCCTGTCTGTCAGCCTTGCCTTGATGTCGTCATTAAAGACTATTATTTGAGTTTACGTCCTTGTCTGCGTGTCCTTGTTCCTCCCTGCTGTGTGCACCATGACACCTGTGGCCCATGGTTTGTCTGTATGTGTTGTATGTATGTATGTATGTATGTATTCAGAGCCAGTGAGCAATGGACTTTAATAATAATAAAAAACTGCGTTAACGCGCAATAAAATAAATGTCGGCGTTAATCAATTAATTCGTTAACTTGCCCAGCCCTAATATACAGGTGCATCTCAATAAATTAGAATGTCGTAGAAAAGTTCATTTATTTCAGTAATTCAACTCAAATTGTGAAACTCGTGTATTAAATAAATTCAATGCACACCGACTGAAGTAGTTTAAGTCTTTGGTTCTTTCAATTGTGATGATTTAGGCTCACATTTAACAAAAACCCACCAATTCACTCTCAATTCATCTCAACAAATTAGAATATGGTGACATGCCAATCAGCTAATCAACTCAAAACACCTGCAAAGGTTTCCTGAGCCTTCAAAATGGTCTCTCAGTTTGGTTCACTAGGCTACACAATCATGGGGAAGACTGCTGATCTGGCAGTTGTCCAGAAGACAATCATTGACACCCTTCACAAGAAAAAGATTCACAACCAACCGAGAGAACTGCAGCCTTATGAGGATTGTCAAGCATAATTGATTCAAGAATTTGGGTGAACTTCACAAGGAATGGACTGAGGCTGGGGTCAAGGCATCAAGAGCCACCACACACAGACGTGTCAAGGAATTTGGCTACAGTTGTCGTATTCCTCTTGTTAAGCCACTCCTGAACCACAGACAACGTCAGAGGCGTCTTACCTGGGTTAAGGAGAAGAAGAACTGGACTGTTGCCCAGTGGTCCAAAGTCCTCTTTTCAGATGAGAGCAAGTTTTGTATTTCATTTGGAAACCAAGGTCCTAGAGTCTGGAGGAAGGGTGGAGAAGTTCATAGCCCAAGTTGCATGAAGTCCAGTGTTAAGTTTCCACAGTCTGTGATGATTTGGGGTGCAATGTCATCTGCTGGTGTTGGTCCATTGTGTTTTTTGAAAACCAACGTCACTGCACCCGTTTACCAAGAAATCTTGGAGCACTTCATGCTTCCTTCTGCTGACCAGCTTTTTAAAGATGCTGATTTCATTTTTGAGCAGGATTTGGCACCTGTCCACACTGCCAAAAGCACCAAAAGTTGGTTAAATGACCATGGTGTTGGTGTGCTTGACTGGCCAGCAAACTCACCAGACCTGAGGTATTGTCAAGAGGAAGATGAAAAACAAGAAACCAAAAAATGCAGATGAGCTGAAGGCCACTGTCAAAGAAACCTGGGCTTCCATACCACCTCAGCAGTGCCACAAACTGATCACCTCCATGCCACGCCGAATTGAGGCAGTAATTAAAGCAAAAGGAGCCCCTACCAAGTATTGAGTACATATATAGTAAATGAACATACTTTCCAGAAGGCCAACAATTCACTAAAAATGTTTTTTAATACTTATGAAGTATTCTAATTTGTTGAGATAGTGAATTGGTGGGTTTTTGTTAAATGTGAGCCTACATCATCACAATTAAAAGAACCAAAGACTTAAACTACTTCAATCTCTGTGCATTGAATTTACTTAATACACGAGTTTCACAATTTGAGTTGAATTACTGAAATAAATGAACTTTTCCACGACATTCTAATTTGAGATGCACCTGTATATGTATATATATATATATATATGTATGTAATTAGTGCTGTCAAACAATTAATCGCGATTAATCACATCCAAAATAAAAGTTTTTGTTTGCATAATATATGTGTGTGTGCTGTGTATATTTATGTATATATGAATACACACACATGCATATATATATTTCAGAAAAATATGTTATCTTTATATATTAAATATATTTATTTATAATATAAATTATATGAATATAAATATAGACATGTAAATACATGTAATTATTTCAAAATATATACTGTATGTGTGTATTTATATATACATAATAAATATACACAGCACACACACATATATTATGCAAACAAAAACCTTTATTTAGGATCCGATTAATCGCGATTAATTGTTTGACAGCACTAATATATATATATATATATATATATATATATATGTATATATATGTGTGTGTGTGTGTGTGTGTGTGTGTGTGTGTGTGTGTGTGTGTGTGTGTGTGTGTGTGTGTGTATATACAGTATATACATGTGTATGTACATATATATATATATATTTAGGGCTGTCAATCGATTAAAAAATGTAATCGTGATTAATCGCACGATTGTCATGAGTTAACTCGCGATTAATCACAATTAATCACACATTTTTATTTCTTCTAAATGTACCTTAAATTAATACTTTTAACATTTTTTTATATTCTAATCAACATGGGCATGGACAAATATGGATGCTTTATGCAAATGTATGTTTATTATTATTGAAACCATAGTCAACATAAAGTATGAAGAGTATGTTTCAAAGGTCATAGATGTTTTTTAAAGAACTTGTTCATGTCTATTAGACACATGAAAAAATAAATTCCAGGTTCCCATTACTTCTCTTTCTTTGCACTGAGCAATTTACTGACACAAACCTGTTTACATTTTTGCATACAGGGCAGCTCTTCTTCTGAAAATGCAAAATGTACATTTATTATTTATTATTACATTTGTTTCCCTTTCTGTGCCCACATACTGTATTTTGATGAAGCTAAATTCTCAATAAAATACACATACTGATAAAAAATGCATAGCCTGAATGCACTGTAAGTTGCTTTGGATAAAAGCATCTGCTAAATGCATAAATGCAAATGCAATAAAACTGTTTTCATTGGTATATTTTACTGTTTCTGTTGTCAGACAACGGAATGAATATGAAATAGTGATTGAAATGTGACCCATTAAGACATAACCAGCTCTCCCTTCCAAGATGTTAATCTGCACAAAAAATCATGATAATCGCACTGTCGTCTGATGAAATCAAATACACATAAGATAAAGACAATAGCTGTGCTGTGATTTCGGCTATACTTGCATGTAAAATTAGAGAAGCAACATAGTATCTGTGTTTAACTGAAAGCGCTGGTCCTCTCTGCCACGCGCTGAACAGAGCAGACGCAGAGAGAGAGAGAGAGAGGTGTGTGCGCGCGCTGGGAGAGAAACTGAGCAGATGCAGAGAGAGAGAGAGAGAGAGATAGAGAGGTGTGTGCGCACGCTGGGAGAGCAAGATCTCGCGCTCGCGCGGCAGTACCGGTGATTCTCGGAAACTAGGTTCGGGCGCTATTTTGAAGGGAAAAAAGTCGCTAAAGGGGTCTGCAATGTTGCTAAGTTGGCAACACTGTGCATCTCCATTTCTCCAACTACGGGTTGGGCCACGGGCCAAACAGAAAATACGTGCTGCGTTAATCGCACGTAAAAAAAATATGTGCCGTTAAAATGAATTTGAATTTAACGCATTATTAACGCGTTAATTTTGACAGCACTAATTATATATAAATATATATATATATATATATATATATATATACACATATGTAATGTTTAATTTTATAATTACTTCTATTGTCTTTGAAATATGGTCAAAGTGAACTGAATGTACTGACAAGCATTTATGATGAACTAAATACTTTAATGTAATTAAAGTTGTAAAGTTGCAATTTATTGTAATATTAAAATTATTCAAACTTAATGTAATATTAAAATTAACACTAAAGTTGACATTTTAATCAAGATATTTAGATATTTTAGTATGTTGATCAAAACATCAAAATAAGTGTACTTTAAAATAAAAAATAAAAATATTAAAACAATGTCTCAAAATGGACTTTAAAGTAAAACTTGGCATTATTACAAAGAGCACTTATCAAAACAGTGATATAAGTGTGCTCTCTTTAAGTACATTTGAGTGGCCTTTTATTTCATTTATATTGTATTATCTGCAAGTACAGCTTTTTTCTTAAATAATATACTTTTAAGATTTGAAAAGTGCACATTCAATGTAATTAATTGCACTTCTTTTTCACAAGGGATTTCTAGTTTCTAATAATGAAATCATCAAGCAAAAATCATCATGGTATTTCCATGTTTTTTGGACATGGAGCCATAATAAGTTTAACATGGACATACCGTATTCTTTTAAGTACCTTTCTTTCTGATTTATTATTTCTATCCTTGCATTTGTCTTTCTTCACCTGCCTTCACACTTCTGTGCTCAATATATTGAAAACACACACCTGCGATATTGGCAACACGCAGTGCCTCCTGGCCCTTGGCGGTTTTGGAGCGGTTGGGATTGCGCTGCTTGTTGCCGCCCTGTGCGGAGCGGATGCTGCGGATGTGGACCTCCGTGGCTTTGAAGAAGGCCACCATGAAGGGTTGTTTGCTCTGGGGGCCGCTGCGGCCCACCAGCCCCGCCACCCATGGGTTCACGCTCTGACCTGCAGGGGGAGACAGAAAGACTTCAGCGCATACAGAGACACAGTGCATCATTCATTTTCAATTAATTACTCATTACTGAGATCTGAGAGGAAAGAAATACATTATTAGTGGAAATGCTGACCGGTACAAATCCCAGAAAAGAAGTTATACAGGCCTCTTGAAAGACGTTTTTCACCTATGTAGCAGGAGGCAAAGTTTTCCGTTTGTGTTTCTGTGAATCGGTTCCTAAGAGAGACCCACATATCACTCAACGGGACAGTTTAGCAATCTTTTATTTTGTCAGAGCCCTGTGGCCTAATAAATCGTGTAATATGCATTATATAATAATCAGTTTGTGTCGGTCACAGTCTTATAAATCAATAGAATTGTGTAAGAAAGAGAGTGTGTGTGTGTTCTCCAAGAATATGCAATTTCTGATGTTTATTTTGTGTAATCTCTCTTGCTCTCAAGAGCGCTTTTAGTTCGCTGTTTACTCAGAAAATTCCTGCACTTACATCTGTTTCTGTCTCGGTGCCATTCTGGACTCCTTTTACCTACACTTTTATGTGCTTTAATGTGTGTGTGTGTGTGTGTGTGTGTGTGTGTGTGTGTGTGTGTGTGTGTGTGTGTGTGTTTCTTACAAAAAGGAAGGAATGCTTTCTCTGTCTCCACGCCGAGGTAAAGCCGGGTTGCCGGTTGCCTACGGCGACAGGGTAGGCGTCCCGCAAGCATGTCTCGACAAGCTCGCTGATCTACGCGAGCCCCATAATACACTGCACCTGTTTTCATGCTAACACTTAAAACCTGTAACATCCTGTACACACACACCGTCCTACTCACGCAGATACGGTAAAACACACTCCCACTGCAGCTGGCAATAAAGTATGTGAGTGAAAAACAGTAGGTTCAATTCTGCATTAGTTAGAACGTATTTAGGACATCCAGACCAAGCACTGATTTTAGACTAAACTAGACCTTTAATAGTGATTTCTGCTGAAACTTCAGACTAAGCATTAGTAATCAACACATCTGAATTAGGACGGATTGGTTCTGCACATTATCTTGTATTATTGGTCTTGATTCTCAAGGTTAGTTAAGGAAAAGTCAGATCATCCGTTAGCGCTTGTCTAGGTTCATGTGGGCACATTTGACTGGATATTCCTTTTTAAGATTTTTTTTTTATATATACGTATATATATATATATATATATATATATACAGCTGGCTCTAAATGTTTGAGACTACACTGAAAATCAAATTGAATTCCAAATTTGGGATTCAATAACCCAATGTAAAATATGAATGAAATAAAAGGCCACTTAAGTGTACTTAAAGAGATATCACTATCATGACTGTTTCTTAACACACTTAAAGACACTTTTAAAAAGTGTACTTTGTGATAATGTCAAATTAAGAGTTTTACTTTAAAGTACATTTTAAATCATGTTTTAGCAATCTTTTGTCATGCTGTAAAGAATACTTGTTTTGATGTGTTGACTAACATACTAAAGCACATGTAAAGCGTATTTTGAACTGCTGTGTGTTATTTGGTGTTACATTTAAAGTAAATACATTTTAAATGTGTTAAGCTGCAATTGAAATATATTTGCAATGTAAATTTAACAAAAATGACACTAAAGGATATTTTAATTCATCAAAGCTTGTCAGTGCATTCAGCAGTTCACTTTAACCATATTTCAAAGACAATAGAAATACAGTAATTATGAATAGAAGTAATTACATATAAAGATGTACTTAAATCCTACTTAAGTGGCTCAGACAAGTACTCTAAATTTCAGCTAATTGCATTTAATACATTACATTAAGTTCTCACCTAAGTATAATCTTAAAAAGTACGTTATTTCTGTAATAGCTCTTTTTTTAATTATAATAAAGTGCATTGCTTTTTCACAAGCTAATGCGTTTTGGATCTTAAATAACAGTAGTAATAATAGAAGCATTTCTCTCCTGGTCTCAGACTTTTGGGTTTTCTTTGAATGGCCTGTAAATGCATTATAATTAATTGCCCTTCAAAGACACTGTAAACATGTACTGAACTGAACTGCACTGAACTTAAAAAGTGCTCTGCAGTGTGGCCTCAGAAAGGGTTTCATTTCTGCAGTCTCTGTCTGTGATGCAACACGATGTACATGTTTCATATTTTGACCTCTGTGACCTGCGGCGTGTGCACATCCACTTACCGTCCAAACTTTCCAAAGCGAGCTGCAGGCCCAGATTCCTGCCTGGGTTCAGCACCCAGTGGTTACTGGTGGCTGTGATGTCGAACACCAGCCAGCCCTCTTCTGCTGCCCAGATCACCCGCGAGTCCAGCAGGAACAGATCTGAGTCCCTGATGGAGAGAGAGAGAGAGAGAGAGAGAGAGAGAGCATATGAGCCTGCTGCATCTCATATACAGCTGTTTGCACAAGAGAAAATAGCATATTTTATGTTTTATTTCATTTCTTTTAAATGAAGATGTGGGGTTTCAGTTGTTTAGCGGTGTCAGAAATAGAGTTATTACTGTTGTAAAACTAAACCCATAAAAAAAACTTACAAACAAAAATGCATAAATCTAATTCCAAAACATTCACAAAAACAAACAAAAAAAAACTTATATCTATTCATACACTGTAACTTCTAATACCACAAAATGAATTGTAGATAATTCAATATATTAAATATAAAGGTTTTAAAACAAGAAACTTTGTCATAATTACAGCAGAAATATCTTACTGTATATGGAAGGGGAGCTTTGAATATTGTTTTTAAGTCAAAAAGGTAAAAAATCAGAGGCATTCAGATAATGCTATCTTGCTTGTGTCAGCTGAACTGTATCCAGCACTTTCCACAAGGACTTGACCCCCAAACTTTGTATTTGCCAATGAAACGCCTCAGGGATGATCTGTGACCAGCTAACTGCTCCACTATGTGTGCGAGACAACTGAATCACAGAGACAGATACGTATCCAATCAAAGACGTAAAAGAGGTCCAGAGATGGAGGGCAAATGTAGTGAACCACAAGAAAAATACAATCAGTGGCATCCTGATTCTTTGAATGATATAAAGGTGTGACGTTTGAATTATCCTGTTCATACAACAGCTTGAATACTGTTTGTATGAACAAAGAATACAGTCAAGCTCCTTTTCTACTCTCATAATAGCTGTGAATAACATCCGGCAAATTTATCCAGGTCTAAAAACATATATGATGCACGTTGATGAACTGCAAAAAAATATGAAATATTTCAGACTTCACCTTACAATTTTTTTCACCGTTTAATAAATGTTCATATTTTAATTAGGCCTCGAAAAAATATTTATATCAAAAAGAATTTATTTTTTTTGTATTTATTTTCATTGAATATATTTTTAGCCTTTACTGGATAATATTTAAATTACATTATATAATTAGTAATAATATAATATTATAATTTAGATTATATTTTATTTAAAAGTTATATTCACAGGTTCTGCATTAAATGATTTTCAGTTGCATAAATTAAAAACCTAAAACTTCATTCTCATTCTTTCAGGATGTGAACACTTCTACCTTTTTATGACTTCATCTTATATTTTGTTTATTATATTATACAACTTCAACTTGCTGCATTAACACATTTTCACATTGTAATTAGAAAAAACATGGAAATAAAAACAAATATTTAGTATTTATTTTTACTGAATATATTTTTAGCTTTTAGTGGACAATAATATTATAATATTTAATTCACAATATATAATTAGTTTATATTTATATTATATTATATTATATTAATTATATTATATTATATTATATTATATTATAGCTGTGAAAAATACCTGCTGACTTCCATACAGTAACAACACAAGGTCTTACCACAACTGAAAAGAATTAAAGTGTCAAGGCAAATTTATCCAGGTCTAAAAACATAAAATACTGTACATGTTGATGAACTGCAAAAATTATTAAATGTTTCAAGCTTCACCTTACTGCATTAACCAATTTTCATGAACTCTTGATGTTGTACATTTAACCACTGATAATTGAAAACTTAATTATTTTCAAGGCACTGATTGGAATGACCCTAACAGTGAAAGACAGAGAAGGTGGCAGATAAAGTGAAACAGAGGGAAAAAGTGAATTAAGTGGAGAAATGGGAGAGCGGGAAACAGAGCACTCACTCCAGATGGTAAGACCCTGGGGAGCACTTCATTTCCTTAATTGACAATAATGGCTTTATAAACGGCTGTTGATCTCACAGTGTGGCTGCCCTGCACTAAATCAAACAGAGGAATTTAGAGCAAGACAAGACGACAGCATAAGAACAAGACTGAAAGGCAGTATACAACAAAAGACAAGGGAATCTCTGCAGGGAGAGAAAGCAGAGCGACTGTAACCACATGAACACACTTCAGACGTTTCAAAGACTCAGAGCAGTTCAGGTGCTCAGTGTGTGTGATCCAAACACCTGTTCTGCTAAACATCTGCCGCCTCAGCCTAATCCAGTCTCATTTATCCCTCCATTTTTGTCTCTTTTCTCTCCCTGATGGGAGCACAATGGGGTGTGTTGTTCCCCACAGACCTGTAGAGGCAACTGAGGCCTTCAGGAGGGGTCGAGCAGCACGTAGGAGGAGCGAGACGTTCTTGAACCCAATTCACAGAGCAGGTCACGCCGATATTCTAGAAGGTCCCAAACGTGCGGTGAAGGGAAGCCCTGTGGAGCACAACTGATTCTTTGAGAGGAGAGCCGCTGAGTCGGAATAGGAAACATGGTGTGGTGCAACAGTAAAGTTTGCATTGGGATGCTTAGATAGAGTGAGCACTGTGTGTGCGGCAAAAAGAAATAGAAGGAAAGGAAACACAAATCAAATGTGTTCAGCATTTACAGACCAGAGGGGTTGAGAGCATTACAGCCCTCAAGAGGAAAGGATTTTCCTTGGAAAAAAGTCACAGGCAAGAAACACCCACCATAAAAAATAGTAAAGTATATCCAGGCCCACATGAAAACTGCAGACATTTTCCATATTTTTGATGCTGATTTGGGGGAAAATCTGCCGAATTTTGTTGTTGACGTCAAAGGTTGTAAGTCCAATCACTTTTTCTAGTGCAAATTCAACTGTCACTTGGTAGAAGTGGACAGGCCGAGTGGCTTGTCTGCATCCTCATAAAATATGAACAAACCTACACAAGGTAGCAGAAAAACTAACCTAGACTTTTGGCATTTTGTCTTTTAAAGTAGATACTTGACAGCAATGTTTCCTCACAATGTTCTTTTGTCCATATGTATAAAGTTTTCTGAAGTTTGGATGATATGATCACAAAATATAGGCTAATTAGTCATTATGTTATGTGTTCACCTATAAACATATCGGTCTATATCTGCTAAACAGTTAAGTGAATCCAA
This sequence comes from Schizothorax lantsangensis, assembly GCA_027422415.1. Classification (NCBI taxonomy): domain Eukaryota; kingdom Metazoa; phylum Chordata; class Actinopteri; order Cypriniformes; family Cyprinidae; genus Schizothorax; species Schizothorax lantsangensis. The sequence continues at coordinate 7,301,383 of CM049862.1, forward strand.
ATTCTTTTGATACATTTTTGTTAGGAGCATGTCTAAATGATACGCACCAAGTTTTGAGCAAATCAGACCATTGGCCTACTGTAGGACAGGTTCGAAAAACCTTTTCGTCTGCCTCTCTTAAATGTGGGATCCCTCAAGGATTTATTATGGGACCCATTTTGTTTTCATTGTACATGCTTCCGATTGGGTCTATATTTAGTAAACACGGAATATTGTTTAATTGCCAATGATATGCAAATATATGTAACAGTAAAGAATGACGGCAACTCCTTTAGGGACTCTTCTTGGATGCTTAAAGGACTTGAAAACATTCACTGGTTGGCTGTGAATTTTCTGCACCTAAATGAATGTAAACCTGAGACTATTGTTTTTGCACCCTCCAATGCATCTGGGTCCATTAATATTGATTTAGGCCCTTTATCTATTTAAATTTATGGTAAAAAAAAATGTAGGTGTAATTTTTGCTGACGCCTTGAAATTTGACAAACAGATTAATGGTGTTGTCAGATCATTTTTTTAACTAAGCAAAGGTCAAGCCATTTTTATCCTTTTGTGATTTTGAAAGGGTGATGCATGCTTTTGTGTCTTCTCGCCTGGACTACTGTAATACACTGTATGTAGAGATTAGTCAGTCAATGCTGTCACGATTACAGATTGTCCAGAATACCACTGCTAGATTGTTGACAGGTTGTTGGAAACGGGACCATATTACTCCCATTTTGTCATCTTTACATTGGTTACCGGCCTGTTATATAATTGATTTTAAAATTGTGCTGTTTGTTTTTAAATCTTTAAATCTTATCTTTCTGATTTGTTACAACCTTACTCACCATCAAGATCACTCAGGTCCTCTGACCAGAAACTCCTGATTGTTCCTAGGGTGAGACATACAGTAACTGTGGGAGGACCATGCTTTTGCAGTGATCCAAGAACTGCCTCTACATTGGTGACATTTAAGTCTCTTTTAAAGACTCAACTTTTTTCCCAGGCTTTTTTGCAGAATGTTGCTCAGTGCCTTGTTGTTAGAACCTCAATGTTTTTGTCAGATTTTTTTTATGTATGTGTTGTATAACAGATGTGTGTGTATTGTATGTTTATTTATGTTTTAGAATCTGTACAGCACATTGGTCAACGTACTGTTGCTTTAAATTGTGCTTTAGAAATAAATAGCCTTGCCTTGCCCTTTCAAAAAACTCAATGGCCCAAAAGTTTACTTGTTATGTGCGTCCTCAATGCCTTCTGGTTTATGCTCATAAAATTTTGTTATGTTTGGACATTGCATTCAGGAGATAATGGTCAGTTTGTAAAAAGCAAGTGAGATCTTCTTGCCAGCAGTGTTCCTAGCTGTTGTACGCAAAATTTGGTGAGGATCGGATTAACAGCCTGGATGAAAAAAACTCTAAATCGCAAACAATAGCATACAATTTTTTTAGCAGGGAATGAATCTGCCAAGAACACTATTTTTAGATTTTGTCCCTAAAGAAAATAGATTCTAGCCCTCATGGAGTTAAAATAGAATATGCAAAGGACCTTATTATAGCGCCACCTAGTGTTCGACAGATATGTGTTTGCTTGCCTAAGAGCCTTAAATATAACTGATAATTAATATCCATGGTATATTGTGTAGATGTACCTGTCTGAATGTTCTTCCAGCACCTGGTAGACGCTGATGCGGAAGGTCTCATTATCAAAGCGTTCTGGAACAAAGTCCTTGTAGATGCGGAACTCTGCAGCAGTCACCGCTTCACCCTCCGGAATCTTGGCCAGGTCAAATCGGAATTCTCTGTGATGGCGCCTCACAGGCAAAAACTCCTTATCATGTTCAACTGTATAAAACAAACAGTGAAAGAGATGCGTCCGTTTTATATCAGCGCTTCAAAACAGTGTCAAAACGTTCAGTGAAAGGTTAGCTTGACATTTACACCGTTAACTCAAATGTCACCTTCATTTGCACTATTGCCGCCTGCAGGCAAGTCAAGCCGCCCCTTTCTGGTTTTTCATGCAAAAACACAGAGCACATTTCTAGACAGATGTTTGAACTCTCCAGAGCCACTGATTGAGACATAGTCCTGCAGACAGCTTCATGTGTCTCTTATTCTCAAGCCCTTTTTCACTACTGCCTCCATCATCTGGACTATGTGAGGCATTTTGACTCACATTTTGTGAGTTTGGGACTTGATTCAAACTGGCTGACCAAATTTTGTTTACATTTTATCGTCTTGAAAACTGTCTGAATGTTTTTCGCCAAGAGGGCAAATTCTGACATTGAGCCTGGAGTGTTTTGGTAGCCAAAGAACTCGAATTAAATGGATCATTCAACACAAAATGAAAACGCTGTCATCATTCACTCACCCTCATGTGTTTATAAACTTGTATGATCTTCCCTCTTCTGTTGAAGACAAAATATGTTTTGATGAATGTTCATCCTGCTGTTTTCCATATACAAGCTTACAGTAAACAGAAGGCCTGTCAAGTCTCGTAAAAATTTCCATACAACTTTCAGTTAATGGCTAAATAGTCATTGACTTTGTTTTCGCCTCCGTAAATGTGCAGTTTCACATTTCGAACACCATGATAATTACTGACAGTATTTTTCATTTTTGAGTGGCCGTTCCCTTTAAAACTGAATCATTACTGATTTACACTCTTTACTTTACCAACACTTTACACTTAAAAATAAAAGTTCCAAAAGTGAGGTTTTGCAGTGATGCCATAAAAAAAAACATTTTTGGTTTCCCAAAGAACCTGCCTTTCAGTGAATGTCAAGTTTTTATTATTATTATTATTTTCTACTAGTTGCACATAATGAACTTTACAGCTTGATATGCTGTACAGGCTTAATGAATTTGGTGTGCAATGTGATCACTGTGTACGTGCACAGTAATATTTCAGATACATGATAAGATGATGTATGAAGAACATGTCTATGTATACAATGTGTTGAACTCTCACTTTTCAGTGATTGATAAGCTCTGTCAGGAACTGAAGATAGCTCTCTGTGTCTCTCTGGCTCTTGTTCTGTCTTTTATCACTGTGTGAGAGAGTGCTACACACACACAGACAATAGCAGCCTTGTTGACTCTTCAGTCAGTGCATCAGAGCCAGTGAGAGCAGCTGTCATCCTCATACCTCTACTGAGAGCCATGAATCATGGTCTGAAGAGACTCCACTGTGTGAAAATGAAGCTGTATGTTTCTCTTTAGACAGTTCCAGAGTGGGATCTGTTCTGGTGGTTCTCAACTGCCTTTGCTTCAGGATCAAGATTGTGACCCAGCACAGTACCAAAATTAGTTGTGTCAATGACATACAAGACAGTTCATTATTAAAATAATATATATTTTATAGTTCTTAGAAATGTGCTCTTTGTATTCATATTATTTTAATTGGTTTTAATAAAAAAAAAAAAAAAAAAAAACATATACCATTTATAAGAAAGGTTCAAAATGAATGCCATACAAATGTCATGTGGTATATTGAATATATATGTGTGTGTAAACAGTAATGCTGATTTAAATATATATAAGTTATGTTTTTTTTCTATTATTTTGATCTTTTCATTGTTAATATCATATTTCTGCACTATATTCCAACTTATTCCAACTGCACTTATATTCTTTGGCAATATTGTATTTTTTACAGTTATGCCAATAAAACAATTTTGAATCTGAATATATTAAGGTTAAATGGTAATAACACACATGTAAAGTGTAAAATGTCATGTGATCATGACATTTCATGCACACACACACACTCATACACATTTGTGTGTGTGCGTGCATGTGTGTGAAATGTTGTGAAATGTGTGAAATGTTTTTTTATAAAAATCATGAATTATTAATACAATTTTAAAGTTTGATCACATTACATTTTACATCCTTAACTAACATTGCCTTGTTCAAACAAGGTCAAATTATGTAATATTACAAGACATTTATTGACTTTGACACAGTCATGAGGGTCTGCAGGGGTCGTATTATTTATATCATATATTATATATTTTATATAAAATAAAATGTCCTGTTTGTTTTCTGTATTTTTCTGCATGTTGGCCAACTTTGTCTTTGAACATGACTTTGTTGGTTGCACCACTTGTGAAGAACTTGCAATGAAGAGGTTTTGTTACAATGTTGTTTGTTAAAATGTTAAAATAAAAGATTTGACCCATTTATCAAATCTAAACACACTGACATTTATTTACATATAATTTTTAATAATAAAAATGAATGAAACATCTTTGACAGAAAAAAACAAAAAACAAATTGAGGTGAGATACAGAGGTTATCGTAGTACACAAAGCCTTTGATATCAAAAACAAAACATGATAAATGTTTTCTCCTCCTTTTCAGCTGACAAGTCTGTTTTGCTATCCTATGTATGCATTCATTTATTGCTGCAGTTTATTTGCATTTCGGATTGCTATTTCCCTGATGTCCCTGACAGAACACCCTCCAGTTGTGTAGCACTATTCCCTGCTCACCTCATTTATCCTCAGAGACTTTCTATCCCTCCATCCCTTTCTCTCATCTCCTCCTCCAGATCCTTTCATCATCTTTTCCACCCATCCTTTGCCCGGTCCGTCCACCACTACCTGTCCTCATCCTCCTTTCATAGCGCCTTTAGAACGGCAGCAAACAGCACAAAGGCCCTACTGTGCAGTAAGGTGAAAGAGAGCGAGGCAGAGCGCGCATGGATCCGGTTACCCAGCAGTGACGATTAGCAGGGGGCATTCCGTGTCTCATTGTCCCGCTCTTCTTAGAGGACTGGAATTGTTTACACACCGTTCTAATTCAGAGCTGCCCTTCCATTGAACCCCCTGGGTGCCCCCTCACAGGGCAGACGCAACACCAGGGCCACCTGTGCCCGCTTGGCACACAGCGACGCCTCTCACAGAGACACACAGACCTCTACAGCAGCTCTAAGGCTCCAAAACAATGATGTCTCTTTCTTAATATGTAATACTTTATGGGTTCAAAGCCAGCAGAAAATAAACTAGAATTATTGCACATCTGACAGCTGCACTAACCTGTCTCATTCAACACATGCTGAAATGGATTCCAAGGAATTGGATTTACACATTTCCCATCAGTTCACACCTACAAAAAGTTTCATAAATCATTCTAAAGGCCCGTTCACACCAAGGGTGATAACTATAATAATAAAGTTAAAAACACTGACCAATCAAAGCTCAAGCATTTAACCCTTGTGTTGTTGAAACTAACTGCTACCTAATTTGGTGTCAAAAATTACTGGCCTTTTAAAATATTCTTGTAAATCTCTTATTATGATATACTATCGCCAAATCGTGGATTCAATTTTTTTGTCAACTTCTTTTCTTTCAATTAGCACAGGTTTTGTTTTCTTTTTGGAACTGATTGATTTGTAGGCTTGATTGATCTGAGCTTATGCACCTCAGTTTTTGAGTGAAAAAGGCATTATTTGTGGATAATTTAATGAATAATTTTATGGATAATGGATCATATTTGGTAATAATAGCCTATAGCATAAGAAATTTATAAGCAATTTTTTGTAGGTCAGGTATTTCTGACAGGGAACACCACAAGTGTAACCAATGTGATAACCTTTACAAGCATTTTTGAGAAAAAACTTCTCTCCGGGTCAAAATGACTGAACAAAAATGGAGGGTTAAAGTGGCAGATGACATAACTTTAGCACATGCTCTTAATAAATAAAGCGTTAACAACCTTTGGTGTGGATGCTAATATATTGATATAATTATCTTTATATCTTTTTTTAGCTGATCAACGATACAAACATTGACAACTGACTTTAAAGCAAAAAGTGGTATACAGAACATTATCCTCCACTGGCGTGAATGCAAATAAAATCCCTTTTAACTGCTAATTTCTTCTTTTTTTTTTTTTTTTTTTTTTAAGTACAATATTTTGTGTTTCCAAATGTACTTCTTAAGAATGTTCTTATCTTTTTTACTTAAGATTGTTCTTGAGACGTGAATCTGAGACAAGCTCTTATATTAAACATGCCATGCCATTATTTTCTTTGACAAGGCTAATTAAAATCATGACACTCAGTAATAAACTCTTGTCAAGCCAGTTGCAACAAAAATAGTATGCAACCTTATCATTATAACTACGACAATCTGCAGGCAGAGCAAAACGATGAACTGTGGTTATTTTCAGCATGATCTGCCATACAATCAGATAACAGCAAAGCCTGTGAATTTATTCTTATGAACGATTTAGATTTTCTTGACAAATTATTTAAGAACTTTTTAAGAATTTATCTTTCATAAGATGACTTTTGTGAAACCAGCCTCAGAATGCTCTAGTGACATACATGCTAATTTGACTTCACCTTTAAGCTACTAAGAACATGTTAGAAACCATATAGCAATGACCCAAAAACACTCAGAACTCCTTAACATTGTGGCAATGAGTACTGCACTCACATTTTCTTCCAAAAGTCTAAACATTTAGATTGTTATAGTAGAGAGAAGAGAGAAGAGAGGAAATGATTGCTTGCTAGATTCAAACTCACTTTGCCCATGTGAGCACCATGGACTAACATGCATTTTGGAACATGTGTTTACTGCTAAACCACAGATTCAACAGATGCTGGCCAATTTAAGAGGGAGAAATGGGAACAGAATATGTTGCAAGCTAAATCTGGACTCACTTTGCTCATATGAGGCTATACAGATCTAGTAGGTGCATGCAAATTTAAGCATCCTTTTAACCAACTAAGGAACAGGGAAATATGATTTATGCATTCAAAAGTAAAAGTATAGTTCATTTACAGAGCTTCTTCTTCTTCCATTTCTTCTTGCCTTCTTTATTCCCTTCTGAAGTCAACATTTAACTTTTTATTGTATTTGTGTATCAAAGCAACTCTATCTCTCTCACTCACATCTCTCACTTCCTGTTTTCCTCTATCGGTCTCTCCCTGAGTCTTTCTGTACTTCTGTCTGGGAAGATCAAACAGATTGTTCCAAGTGCTTTTCCATTTCTCTGTAGATTTTAATGGATGACGTGCACAAAGCTGTCATTGCTTCACCCTTACACCATTTAAACATACCTCCAGGAATGTGCTTAAACAACAGACACACACACACACACACACACACACACACACACACACACACACACACACACACACACACACACACACACACACACACACACACACACACACACACACACACACACACACACACACACACACACACACACACACACACACACACACACACACACACACACACACACACACACACACACACACACACACACACACACACACACACACACACACACACACACACACACACACACACACACACACACACACACACACACACACACCTGATAATGTAGACCAGAGCACAAACACCCATAGAGTGCTGCATGCTGCATGCATGTGAACACCAATACAATCACCCCAACAAGCACTGGAACACACTTAACCCACAATTAAAAATATGATTTTTAAGTGAATTTCACTGATTAAAAAACAAACAATTTAAATGGTAAAAATAAGTTTAAGTCAAGTCTGAATGATAAAATGCTAAATATATTGTTCAAAACTAACACAAAAAGTTGTGGAACATGTTTAAAGTTATTATAAATAATACTCCCTTCTGTTATTTATATTTATAGAAGTCATAATTACAAGTCTGTCACATTCAAGTGCTTTGTTGTCCGAAAGAATAGACCTAAATGCACAGAAGATATTTAGTCAATATCCCATGTATTTTAAATGAAATGCACAGTAGAATCCTTTTTGCTGACAACCATATAAATGTTACCTGTGCTATTGTATACATTTATCGCATCTGGAATGTTGGTTAAATTAATGCTGTTTTCGCTGAAAAATACATACTGTATGCATTATGGCTTACAATATGGTTATTTGTATACATAAATATACATGACTAACACAATCTCATGAAAGTTTGTAACTTTTGTGACTAATTCATACAAATTTGTATGATCTCAGTCATTACTTTTTTGTACATACAACATTGTACGATTTCATACAAAATCGACACCTCACAAAATACGTTTACATAAAAAAATATATGTTTACGTGTTCTTGTGACATGGGGTTGTGAGTGTAATGGCAAGAGAAAGCAATGTTAAAAACGAATAAAACTTAACAGTAACTAGCAATAGTTCTCTTGGAACTCAAAATGAGTTTCCCAGTAATAAATACGAACTGAGAGGCTGCTCATGTACAATTTCTGACTAGGAAACTATTTACAATAATTCTGATGAAATGTGAAGGCAACATAACTACTAGGACACCTGTGTGAACTTGTGGAGAACTGACTTCATACATCCTCTAAAAAAAACAGCTGGAGAATATGACATTAATTCTGAGAATCATTTGCAGATGCCACATTTTGTCATCTAATTCTATTCATTTTTAGTGTGGCCAAATGCTTTTTGGATCCACTGTGTTTATGTATTTCTAGAGAAGATCCCATGAGAATTGGAATCTAGGTGACGGCAATTTGGCTGCGTCTTCAAAATTACACAGTGTTCTGAACGCTTTCGACCGAACCAGAAACAAATGATTCAAACGGCCACCTGTTCATCAATGGCATCAGCAGAGCGAGACCAGAGGAGTGTCATAGTTGAGCTATTTAATAAGAGCCTCTTCACATTTTTCCCCTAGTTCATTTGGCGTCATTGTCTGCGCACATGTGAGGCTTAACAGTAAATGGGATCACACACACACATCCACTCAAAACAACACATGGCTACAAACACAATGCACGTGGCTACAGATACATCATGGCAAATCTACTCTAAGAAACATCTGCAAACGTGGACACACACACAGAGTGAATGATTGCAGCAGTTGTTCTGTTCAACCCTGTAACCAATAAATAAGATCTCCAGGCTCAGAGCAGCCAGAAGTGATGACACAAGTAAGCGTGCGTCGCCCATCCATAAAGCCCTCAAAAGCCAAAATCCAGGCTGTACCTCAAACCCATGTCCCAGCACAGGTGCGCTCCCACTGCGGACAAACACACCCTCCCTGAGCTTGGGCCACAGCAGGCTCTTAATCTCTCCGTCAAGGCTTCCACATTAAAGAGGACTTTATGGAATGTGTGGAGCAGATGTGAAGCAGCCTCCTCTCCAGCCTCTTTCAGTCTTCAATTCTTTCACAGAAGTCCTGTGATGCTGTTTTGTATCATTTTTAAAGACTGCAAAATAACATCAAAAGCAGCAGAATTAAAAATTGGCAATTCATAAAATATTGACTAAGGGTGTGTGCACACTTTGCAGATTCTCTTAGTTCCTTTGGTTTGAACCAAAAGAGAAAATTACACATTTAGTCCTGGTTCGCTTAGCATTCACACTGTCATTTTTAACACAAAACCTAAAGATACAAAACTTAATGGATTTGGTCTTGGCTTAAGGATACGGTCACAACCTTAACAGAATGCTGTGTGCTGGGCTAAATATGCTTGTGTTCAATTGGTGGTATTTTTACCAGCTGATAACTCACGAAGAGCTTATAAAATGTGTAAAGAAGCAGTGACAGGATTTCCTCTGTTGCTCACAGAGATCTGATGCAAAGAGACAGTGATTCAGATGCCTGTACTAACTGTAATGGGAAACATACTCCTATAATCAAAAGAACCAGGTATGCTTTAGCATTCTGTCCTTTAGGGTTGCATCTTTTGACATCACATCTTATTTTTGGTTTGTTTAAATGTCTTTGGTTGCATTCATATATCAGTCAAACTGCACCAGAGTTCATTTGGAAGTGGACTGAGACCCAGTGTTGGGGGGGGGGGGGGGGGTTAACAACACCAGTAACGCAAGTTATGTAATCAGATTACTTTTTTTAAGTAACTAGTACTTTTAAATTTACAATGACGTTACTTTTTTTTTAAGTAATGCAAGTTACTTTGTTTTTCCATTTATTCATTGACACCTTTCCTGTCCCAGTGTTGAGAGAAATAGGGAGTGAGTTGCAGAGGCACTTCCTTCTGCCTGAGGCTTATTAATTTAACTTCTGGTGTGAAAGGGCCTTTACAGTTGCCAAGAATATATAACTTTTGGGGGTTTTGTAATTAAAAAACAAATAAGCTAGCCCAGCCCATGTGGCAACAGTAACGCAAAAGTAATGCAATGCATTACTTTCCATAAAGAGTAACTAAGTAACACAATTAGTTACTTTTTAATGTAGTAATGCAGTATTGTAATGCATTACTTTTAAAAGTAACTTTCTCCAACACTGTCAAGACCCCAGAAAAGGTGGGTCTTGTTTGATGTGCATCAAAGTTCAGATGGCTGCATTCACACTTATTCAAATGAACTGCACTAACAGAGCAATTGCACCATTGAGTTCATTTTAATCTAACCAATCCTGCCAAATGTTAACATGCCCTATAATATAATGCTAAATACTTTCAGAATCTAATCAGAATGAACTGCAACTTTTATGTGAGCGTCAACTGAGAATGCTGTTACAACATCTGCCAGCAGTGGCTAATAGGGCTATGCTAAAATCCTAAAGTGTACTTCAGTTTTAATGCAAATGCATAATCTTTCAAAGTATATTCCATTCAACAGCATGCGAGAACACAAGCGGTCCACATATGTGTACTCTGGAATTACTTCACATGCACTGTATGTATACTTTACTGTACACATAAAAAACAAAGTATAATTTGGGCATAACCAGTCAAATGTTGATCCATTCATTGTAATTGACCATTTGATAAGCTCCGCCCCCTTTGGTTACAGGTGCTAATTTGGAGCTACAGAATATCTCATAGGAATGAACTGGAGATTATCTTGAGTTTTCCAGAAAGTTTGCACTTGCACGCTGTTTCGTACGGTGGCTGAGAGAGCTCAACGCACTGCAAATGAAAAAACACATGCAAATAGAAAAAACACCTGCAAATTAAGAAAACAGCTTCTTCAATTTGACAACACACACGCTGCAACACAAACAAATAACGAAGCACGTTGCAAAAAACAGAAATGTGCAGCAAATAGGCACAGGCCACCTCGGAAAATGTTTAAGGGAACCGCAAAGTGACAAGCATGGCTGGGACATATTTATCAATGTTTGCTCTGAAAGGCAAGATTTTTGTTTATTTTAACATCCTGCTCATACAATTTCTTGTATTTATTTATTTATTTTTGGGATATTATTACCTAAATAAGCTAACGAAATACACAATTACTGAAAGGTTATGTAAGCTGGCTAACATACTTTTACAACTTCCCTTACAAAAATTAACCATGGCCTATGGTTTTACTATTAAAATTAATTAATTAATAAATACATTTATTATATAAAAAATAACAATGAATTTAATTTACTACACTAACCATAGTTTAACTATAGTATTTGTACAACTGTGGTTATACTAATGGTAATCAATACGCCAAAAAAATATGGTTAATTTTCATTTTGTTGGGGTAATTTTGTTGTGGTCTGTGCTACTTGGGCGTTTCTTTCTTTTTTTGTGTGTGTGTGTTGTGAGCATTTGCAGTGTGTTTCTTTATTTGTTTGTGTTGTGAGCATTTGCAGCACATGTGTTGTCAAACTGATAAAGATGTTTTCTTAATTTGCTGGTGCTTTTTATATTTGCATGTGTTTTCTGAAGTTGCAGCGCGTTGAGCTCTCTCAGCCACCATAGTTTCAAACCACCGAAGCAAACTCAAAAGTACCTTCGTTCTGGCCAGATTTTGTTCAAAATGATGTCACGCATTCAATTTCAGTTAAAGTATATCAGGGGCCTTAAGTGTCTTCTCCATCTAGCAAGCATGTTTCTTCTGCCTAAGGTAAACTGAATGCTTCTTTTGTGAACGGCAAACTCCTCAAATTCCTCTAGAAAAGGTAAAAAGTCTGGATGAGAAACTGGTTTAAAACCTCCTGTTGTTTCTGGATGAAGACCAGACCAAATCCCTGTGAATAATCTCCTCACCTTTCCGTGATGGCAGCAGCTTCCAAAACATCACCTCTTCATGTTTGTCATTCCTCCATTTCAATCTCTTTCTCTATCTCTCTTCCTCTACACATATATGGCAGTCATTAGCAGCAGGGCTGGGCGCAGTTAAACCCAAGCGGGCACATTTATGACTTCCTCTGGGAGGAAACAAGTGGCTATTGGCATGTTCGCCCTACCTGTGTTAAATAAACATTACTGAGAGAGAGAGAAAGAGAGAGAGACAGCATTTATATGAGCAGCTAGGGAAACTCAATCCACAGGCATCTGAACAGCTGCCTGTTTCCACTGCTTTTCCTTTTCATCCCAATACACGCAAACACACAAACAATCCCATTAGCACTCATGGCCTGCATCACTCCTGCTTCTGCAGGCACACACGTGCACAGCATACGCAGTGTTTGCATGCGAGGTAATGATGGTGACCCCGCAGGCCTGCTGAACCTGTCGCCCACCTGGAGCTCTGCAGATTGAGCGCATGTGCTCCTTACCTATAACATTTATACGTTTCATACCTAAAGAGCACTGTAAAAGTCCTGCGTAGTTCTGTAAAAGTAATAGTAGTGGATATGGTTTCATAATTCTGTCATTGTAAATGTCAGCAATAGTCACAAATGAAAAAGTTGTTTATACTAGTGTCCACACCACAACTATAACGATAAAAGCACAGAGAAACAATATTGTTGGAATCATTTTCAGAACGATTTTTCGAGATGATGAATGATAAAAACATTGACACCCAATCAGAATCAATCCTGCCATCACGAGCTCCAGAAATTAAAGCGGCAGACGAGCGTGCACTTAGAAAAAACAGACGATATTGTCCGCTGGTGTGGACATTAATATCGTTATCTTTATAGTTATCTTTATACAACCCGAATTCCGGAAATGTTGGGACATTTTTTAAATTTGAATAAAATGAAAACTAAAAGACTTTCAAATCAAATGAGCCAATATTTTATTCACAATAGAACATAGAGAACATAACAAATGTTTAAACAGAGAAGTTGTACACTTTTATCCACTAAATGAGCTCATTTCAAATTTGATGCCTGCTACAGGTCTCAAAAAAGTTTGCACGGGGGCAACAAAGGGCTTAAAAAGCGAGACATGTAACATGATTAGCTATAAAAGGGATGTCTTAGAGAGGCAGAGTCTCTCAGAAGTAAAGATGGGCAGAGGCTCTCCAATCTGTGAAAGAGTGCGTAAAAAGATTGTGGAATACTTTAAAAACAACGTTCCTCAACGTCAATTTGCAAAGGCTTTGCAAATCTCATCATCTACAGTGAATAACATCATCAAAAGACTCTGAAACTGGAGAAATATCTGTGTGTAAGGACAAGGCCGAAGACCTTTGTTGGATGCCCGTGGTCTTCGGTCCCTCAGAGAACACTGCATCACTCATCAGCATGATTCTGTCATTGACATTACTAAATGGGCCCAGGAATACTTACAGAAACCACTGTCGGTAAACACAAGCAGCCGTGCCATCTGCAGATGCCAACTAAAGCTCTATCATGCAAAAAGGAAGCCATATGTGAACATGGTCCAGAAGCGCCGTCGTGTCCTTTGGACCAAGGCTTATTTAAAATGGACTGTTTCAAAGTGGAAATGTGTTCTATGGTCAGACGAGTCCAAATTTGACATTCTTGTTGGAAATCACGGACGCTGTGTCCTCCGGGCTAAAGAGGAGGGAGGCCTTCCAGTGTGTTATCAGCGTTCAGTTCAAAAGCCAGCATCTCTGATAGTATGGGGGTGCATAATTGCATACGGTATGGGCAGCTTGCATGTTTTGGAAGGCACTATGAATGCCGAAAGGTATATAAAGCATTTAGAGCAACATATGCTCCCCTCCAGATGACGTGTATTTCAGCAGGACAATGCAAAACCACATACTGCAGCTATTACAACAGCATGGCTTCGTAGAAGAAGAGTCCGGGTGCTGAATTGGCCTGCCTGCAGTCCAGATCTTTCACCTATAGAGAACATTTGGTGCATCATTAAACGAAAAATACATCAAAGACAACCACAAACTCTTCAGCAGCTGGAAACCTATATCAGGCAAGAATGGGACCAAATTCCAACACCAATATTCCAGAAACTCATAACCTCGATGCCCAGACGTCTTCAAAATATTTTGAAAAGAAGAGGAGATGCTACACCATGGTAAACATGCCTCTGTCCCAACTATTTTGAGACCTGTAGCAGGCATCAAATTTGAAATGAGCTCAATTTGTACATAAAATTTTAAAATTTCTCAGTTTAAACATTTGTTATGTTATCTATGTTCTATTGTGAATAAAATATTGGCTCATGTGATTTGAAATTCTTTTAGTTTTCTTTTAGTTTTATTCAAATTTAAAAAACGTTCCAACATTTCCGGAATTTGGGTTGCAGTCATCGTTTTGGGTGTGAACGGGGCTTTAATTTGTCAAACTAGATTAAAAAAATAAACAAACTTGTATCAGAAAAACAAACAATGCTACAGCTTTTCACCCAACTATAGCCAAATTTACAATGCAAGGGTGGCACAGAAGCACTACTGAAGTATTTAGGTGTCTTCACACAGACCGTTTAATGCTGCTCAGAGGTGGCATGAATGCATTTACACAGCCATTACAACTGTATACTTTGATACTAGCGGCTGAGGTGGATCAGAGCAGGCATAATTTAGTCTGGCTTTGATCGGACATTGTGTATTTACACCGAAGTTTGAGCAGGCACAGAGCAGCCTTGACTCAGCTGTGTGAAGATGCCTAACTTATCTTTAGCAACAAATTTTCAACATGATGTATAATCAACTCGTTAATTTTTAGTAGATGTATGAAGTCAGTTCTCGTTCAACTCATACATTTTTAGTAGATGTAAGAAGTCGGTTAAAATTACCAGTACCTTTTCTTCTTTTCTACATATTTTTTATTAATTATATTGCTATATTATATCACATAATACAATTATAATATAATATAATATGTCATGTCAGTACAAACAGCATAACTGTGAGTGTGAAATTGATTTTATACAACAGTTCAACATATAATAAGTTAATATTCAATAACTTAAATTTTAGATACAACACTGTCAGTTTCGTTAACTAGTTTTTCTTTGCAGAAAAACAGATTGAAACAAAGTCAAAGAAGAATCAAATAATCCACCTCAGAGTAAACCGTATTGGTGCTTCGTTCCTGACTGAATCAATATGTTGGCATTCATTTTTGAGTGAATGATTCAATGACTCATTCATTATATAGTCTGTTGTCACCACTACTGGTGTATAGATGTATATAACCTGCAGAAAGAATTACTAAAATCCCCACAACTAATGCACAAATGAACAGCACGTCTGGAACCAGCTCAGCCAATCAAATTTGAGGACTGGAACTAACTATACAGAAGGCAAAAAACAGGATGTGAACATAGCATATCCAAATTCATAGTTTTCACAAAACAGTAGACCAAAAGTACCTGGATGACTACTAATGCAATGGCTTTCATTATTTTTCAGTGTACTGAAGAGAAAATCTGTAAGTAACAGAAAACATTTTCTTTTTGTTTTATGTTACAAATTTCATTTTCCTGTAAAGTGCAGCATTTAATTACTATAGAAATCAAGCTTTCCTTCCTTCACTAAACCACATCAATACAGCCAGACCAAACCCCACTGATTCATCACACACTGTCTGTGTGTGTGTGTGTGTGTGTGTGTGTGTGTGTGCAAAGCCATTATGAGATGAATGTGACCTCTAATTGGAAACACACCGTCAAACGTAGACAAATGAAAACACGCATTATTTATCCCTTGTGTCTTTCTAATTCTCTTTGTCTCTTTCTCATACACAGACTTACATTCCCCTCGTTGTTATTAAATTACTGTCGCTACATTGTTTTTGTTTTATAAAGTATGAGGTACATTTCCTGTCTGTGTTTTTTCTGCCATAATAAGCTGTTCTAAAGGGCACATGCTCAAGCCGCTCAATTTGGCAGGCACTCTCGGTCTCTCACATGTGTTGGACACAGGAAAGAAGCACTGGAGCTGTTGAGCATCTCACCAAGCACTTCCTCCACACACACGCACACCCTGTTTAGTTGTGGGATTACGAGCGGACCTCTCACATTTAAACTGAGCGCAGCTGCTCTTGATACACACACACACACACACGCAGAGATGATGTCACTCTTCATCACTTACAACCTACACCAAACAGCTCACCAACATCCTCCTGATGGCCCGACAACACCCCGTATTTCAAATCCAGTTCGTAAAAATGGAAATTTGGGGCAGTCACATCTGTGCTGTGTCCTTATATCGTTCAGCTATTTTATAACATTTTCTTTCTCTTTCAAACATTTTCTTTCACTGTATACTACACTTTTCACCCATAATGCATGCTGAATTACAAGAATAGTTTACCCAGAAATGAAAATTTGCTGAAAGATTACTCACCTTCAGGCCATCCAAGATGTAGATGAGTTTCTTCATCAGAACAGATTTGGAGAAATGTAGCATTACATCACTTGCTCACCAGTGGATCCTCTGCAGTGAATGGGTGCCGTCAAAATGAGAGTCCAAACAGCTGATAAAAACGTTGCAATAATCCACAAGTAATCCACACCACTCCAGACCATCAGTTAACATCTTTAAAAGTGAAAAGCTGTTCTGTCATGACAACTCTCGGAGGGATTGGCATGGTAATGTACATGACAATGTTAATGTATTTGGTCTTAGCAGAATAGATCTGCTACGCTGCTGCTGCTGTGGCAGAGCAAGTACCGAGACTTGCTACTGCCAATACATCCACAACATGCTGCTGTGAGCATGTAAGAAATACTGCTGCTGCAAATATAACATACATGAAGTAACCCCCATATAGCATACATGAATCACCTCGTAGCAGATCTATACAGGTGGAGCTGGGGAAGGTGGAGGGTTTCTGAAGCAAGCTGCAAACTGCTACAGCAAGCACTAGTTATATATTTGAATGTTGAGCAGCGAGCTCATTGGCTACCGATACAGGAAAGAACCAATCAGCTGTGACATGTGATAATGATGTCATTAGGTCAGATTGAGTTAGACTTATCGGACTGCGCTATCTAGAGTTTCATGCCAGAACTCTGTATTTAGTCTGTAAGAAGAAAATTCATCATTAAGACATTTTTTAACTTCAATTTATTTATTTATTTATTTATTTTGTGTGCAATATGCACAGATCAAGCTCTGTATACAAGTGAAAACAGTCCAAAACATTTCTAAACAAATAGACAATAGGACAACAAGAGATGGTCTTTTTCACTGGATGAAGCATTTTTATGGATTATGGACTCGTATTTTGGCCAGAAGTGATGGTAAATGATGATTTTTTTTCTTCCAAACATGCAGTTTTTTTGCTTCACAAGACATTAACTGATGGACTGGAGTTGTGTGGATTACTTGTGGATTATTGTGATGTTTTTATCAGCTATTTGGACTCTCATTCTGACGGCACCCATTCACTGCAGAGGATCCACTGGTGAGCATTTCTCCAAATCTGTGCTAATGAAGAAACAAATTGTGTGCTTATTCAAGTCATTCACATTTTTAATAACACTTTTGATAAGAAATTATAAGAAATTAATACTTTTATTTAGCAAGGATGCATTAAACTGGTCAAAAGTAACAGTACAAATATGTATAATGTTGTAAAAGATTTCTATTTCAAATAAATACTATTCTTATTAACTTTCTATTAATCAAAGTAGTATCACAGTTTCCACAAAAATAGCACAACTGTCTTCAAAATGGATAATAAAGAGACTTTTTTTGAACAGCATATCAGCATATTAGAATTATTTCTGAGGGATCATGTGACACTGAAGACTGGAGTAATGATGTTGAAAATTCAGCTTTGATCACAATAATAAATTAATTTTAAAATATATTCAAACAGAAAACAGTTATTTTAATTTTACTGTATTTTTGATCAAATAAATGCAGCCTTTGTGAGCATTAGAGCTTTCCAAAAACATTAAGAATGAATAGGGGAACAAGTGAGTGGTTTATTTGTAGCAAAGCATTGTGGGCCATGGAGTAGGAGGGTCAAAAAGGGGCCTTGTCAAAGTGTGACACGTTTCAGGAGGTTAACACCTCTGAGGCAGGATGAGAGGAGAGGCCGGGTGACACAACAGATTAGTGCACACGCCTGTCACCCGCTTCACACCTGCCGCCCCAACTGCTGTTCTTCCTCTTCTCAGCAGGACACCTGAAAACTCCTTCTCCATCCCTCACTCTTTCTTTCTCAGCTTCTCTATCCTTCAGTCCTTTACACTATCCAGGTTACATTCATCTGCTCTTGTTTGTCCCTCTTGCAGAGCTGTATGTTAGACTGCCACTAAACTCATTGTTGATCCCAAATCTCATCTAATCAATTAGGTTCAAAATTCTAACTTTTTTTTTCAGACAGGTATAAAATTTTGGCTCATTAGCTTGTAAATAATTATAATAGATGTAAGGTAACACCTAACGACTGATAGAAAGATATATCATCAACAGAGAAGATTAATATTATAAAGAACATCCATGTCACAGCCACTGACATCAGTTTGGTCAAACACCTTACAGATCGAGCTCTGAATGAATAAATAGCACCATAATTACATGCTAAAAACCAGCAGGTGCTTTTCTCAGACCAAAACATCGCCTGGAGACCACCAATAGTTGATACATTAATATGCACACAGATGTACAGATGAATAACATAAGCACAGAAATGCAAAATAAACAAAAATCCGCATTAGCAAAGGCCCCATCACACACATCACAGTCTGTTTGCATTGTACTGTTGCACTGTTGTTCATTTAGTTTAATTAGATCCAGAAACTCTAAGTGAATTAATGAAAGAATCCCGTTTAGCTCCAAGTTGCCTGCAGTTTAAGCATTTCCTAAATAAACTGATGTAATATTTGCCGTTTTCATTTTTCAGAGTAATTTGACACACATTTCAGGTCCTCATAAACGATGGTTTGCAGTTATTGCTTAGCCTCAAAGTAATGGGCTTTCATTTGGCTCATTAGCATGTGCTAACATCCTGTGATGCATTATGGGGTTCTGTGTACAAAAAGATCCTGTTTACACACACACACATGCAGAAATACATGCAAATACACACAAGCTCTGCCACAAAATGTCACACAGACTTTGTTATAGTTTTTTTTTCTTTCAAACAAATGATCTTTTCTTGTGTTTTGGCGCTGATAGTATAACAAAGGTTCTCTTTGTGGAAGCCTTTTCATTTTAAAAAGTTAATTCTTCTAAATGAAGTGCAGATCTCATGGTTTGGTTTGGCATCAGTTCAAGGAAGCAGGCATCTGAGCACAAACAGTGCTACTAATACATCCTTTATCTCTGGCTCTCTGCTCCTCTCAGCTGTGAAGAGTTGAAGAGTTATGTATGAGAGTGTGTGTGTGTTTATTTTTTGAAATGCCTGTGATCGGTTATCAGGTCACTGGCTGGGTTTTAGCCGTCTTCTGGACTCTCTGCAGTGTTGAGTGAGTCTTAAGCCTGCAAGTCTGTTTGGAAACTAAAGGAGCCCATGTCAGGCTGAGCCAAATATCTCACTGCTATTTATTGCTAAGGTCAATTTTGTGCATTTGCAGCATTCTTTACTCAAATTATAAAGTATAATATAATAAAATTATATTTTCCCTGAATTTACTTTTTATTTTTCAGTTTGAAAATTTTTCAAATTAATTATATGATACCAAATGTATGGAAGCTCATTTTGCATCACATTTATTTAAAAAAAAAATAATAATCATGCTTTGGCTAATAATTCTAAGACTAAAAGTATAAATTATGAGCTAAATAATTATGGAGATAAGAAGTCAAAATTATAAAAAGTAAAAAATTATGAGATACTAAGTCATAATTGTGAAATAAAGTCAATATTATGGTTAAAAAAATCTAAATTATGGGATGCCATGTCATAATGATGAGAGTAAAATTCAATATTGTGATGCTAATTCAATTATGAGATAAAAAGTCAAAGTTATAGCATAAGTCAGGCTTATGAGATAAGATTTTTTATTTATGACATGAAAAGTCTAAATTATGACAAGTAACAAATAAAAGTAACAATTATAAGTAACAATTAAAAGATAAAAACTACTTGTGACAAAAAGTCAAAGATATTCGAATTATTAACAGTTGAATTATGAGATAAAAATAATCACGATTATGACAAAAATTGCAACATTTTGTCAATTATGGCTTTTTATGTCATGAAATTTGACGTTTATTGCATGATTGTGACTTAGTATCTTAATTTCAACATTTGTTTCTAATTTTGACATAGTAACTAAAAAAAAATTATAATAATTTTTTTCTCGTAATTATGTATCTCATAATTTTGGCTTTTTATCTCATAGTTATTAACCAAAAGTATGTTTGTTTTGTTTTGTTTTGGTGTTAATGGCCTTCCATACATTTAGTAGCCCCAACAAGTAATTAATTAAAAATTGATTATGATTTACCCAAGCATGATGGGCTTCAATACAAATAATAGCATTGCAAAAAGTGTTAATATATATAAATATATATAAAGTTACAAGACAATGTTTTGTTTGTTTGATTTCTATTTTATTTAAGCGTATGTCTGTGTTCTAGTATTCTGTTATATTTTATTATTTTAACTGCAATGACATGAGGGTGAGGGAACAATGAATTTCAACACTGCCATCAATGCATTGATATTCCTCTTGGTTGTTCTCCACATTCTTCCTGTCCTTTTTTATATTGTGTCAACTGGACTAAAGAAAACAGCTGAGGAATCTTTTGTTGTGCTTTACTGATATTTCCCAGCACAGCTAGATCTGCGGCCTGCTTCTCTGTAACAATGTTACACAATGTTGATGCTCTGGAGCTGTGTGAGGGGGAAGAAAAAACTGCACTCGGACCAACAACAAACAGGCAGGTTGTGCTTGATTTTCCTCACAAAGAGAAAAGAAAAGAGGAAATGCAACAAAAGCGATAAGGCAAAAGCAAAAAGAAATACATTAAATAGAAAGCAGCGCTTATGATCTCCAAGTGGTAGAAAAGTAACACTTCGGTTACACAAGACAACATGTCAAGGCAAGAGTACTAATCAAACTCAACAAGAGGAAACAAATTCTGTCAAAAACTTCCCTTTTATTTGGTGCCAAGCAGGCCGATGGGAAAATTTTCTCCTAATAAGAGGTTATCTTCCTCTCACTCACTCTCTATTGTTTGTTATAACTTCCAAGACTTGTCCATCTGCACCAGTCACATCAACAACCAGCAAACAAGCTCTGAACAGAAGGAACTGACATGTCTAGACCTACAGTTTGTACGCTTAGAAAAGACTGCTGGAAAAGCAGTGCTGCAAATTAGATTGTGTGTGTGTGAGGAAACAAGGACAGAAGGAGGTGGGGGGTAAGAGTGTGTGTGTGTTTGGACTTTGAGCAGATAAAGTTCCCCACACAGCTGCTTTGGCCAGCAGATGCACAGAAACATCTGTATTAACCTCTGGCAGTGTCCCAAGGGCAGCCTGCTGAGAGCAGGAATGCTAGGAAGGCCCTTCCACAGACCCAGAGACGGAGAAACAACAGAAAGACACGGAAAAGAGGCACAAAGAAGAAAGAAATTAGAAAGAAAGACAGTATGCTTGATATTTTAGCATTTAGCAACGGCAGCTATGCCATAACTGACCATCTCACATGGCACTTTAAGAATTTCTCGGAACATTTATGAGCACACGGTGAGACAGCTGACCGGTGAAGACTGGACGGGACGTATCCGTCTGGCCTGATATAACAGTGACGCATTTTACAATTTTGTCTGGTGTGCTTGGGTTAAAAACATTTGTAATCCTTTTAAGTGGAAAAATGGAAAATCACATATAAATGGTCCCACATGATTCTGTGCTGAAAGTGTCCTACATTTCAGTGTCAGCGGTTTGTCTCGCTGTGGAGCTTTAGAGACACATGAGCAATTATTGAACTAAATATGGATCTGTTAGTCTGGAATCTTTACTTATTGACACACAGTTGATTCAAACATGCAACCCTTCCCTTGTAACAAATAAGTACACTTTAACATACTTTTTAAAAAGTGTACTTATGGAAATAATGTAATTTAAAATACTGAATATAAAGTTTTCAGACACTTAAAGAGATCACCCAAAAATGAAAATTCTGTCATGAATTACTCATCCTCATGTCGTTCCAAACCTGTAAGACCTTCGTTAATCTTCTGAACACAAATTAAGATATTTTTGATGAAATCCAAGAGCTCTCTGACCTTTCCATAGACAGCAACACAACTGACACGTTCAAGGCCCAAAAAGGTATTAAGAACATCATTAAAATAGTCCATGTGACATCAGTGGTTCAACTGTACTGTTATGAAGCTACGAGAATACGTTTTGTGCGCAAAGAAAACAAACATAAAAACATACGAAAACTGACCTTTTATTTCATTAATATTATATTATCTGCAAGCACAGTTTTTAAGTGTACTTTTTCTTTTATTTTTTTAAGTTTGGATACAAGCCAAGATCTTTAAAGTGAAGAAAAAAACTGAAAATGAAACTTCTATCATCATTTACTTACTCACCCTCATGATGTCCCAAACCTGCATAACTTTCTTTTTCTATAGGGCAAAATAAAACCTTTAGCAGAATGATCTGCTGAGCTCCAAAAAGGACCATGAAAACATCACAAAAGAAGCACAAACAAATCATTCGATGGAGAGGAAGAATTGAAGTAAATCATTTCAGCCTTCTCTCGGAGATTTAGAAATCTTGCACCTTTTGAAGCTCAACAGTATGAATCAACTTTCATTTTCACTCTGTGGAAAAGAGCAGCTCAGACATTCTGCAAAACATCTCCTTTTGTGCCCCATGCAAGAAGGTCAAATGGGTTTAATATAACATGAAGATGAGTAAATGATTACAGTTGCTAAAACTGACATGTCAGGTGAGGCAATTAGTTGATTTAAAAACAATGGTCATTCAAGTGAGGATCAAATTCGTCTATCTCTCTATGCCACATCGGCTCATGATCACTTTAGGACTACGGCCTCCATTGAACTGAAATCCTACAATCCCTCCTGAATGGGGCGTCATTTATTTTCAATGACAGAGACTGGTAATAGTCCAGGACAAATGACATATACAAGTTTATTCCACCAAAACTCAAACACACCATGTAAAACAGCAAAACAATGGTATGATGTGTTCGCTTGTGAATGTGCATTGAGTCAGACGCCTTTTCATGACAACACATTGCTAATCCTAACAAATTTACCTATTACATCATGCTTCCCCAACTAAGCTCCTTATTACCTAGCCGCTATAAAACATTACTGACTGCCAGCCATGAGCCTGAGTGTCCAAAGAGATCTCTCTGTGTGTGTGTGTGGAGGCAGAAAGCAATGTCCATGTGGATTACCCATTGTTGTAGTGAGACTCCAGAGAGTTTGTGCACTATCGAGAGGCTCACTGATATACAGTGGGTACGGAAAGTATTCAGACCCCCTTAAATTTTTCACTCTTTGTTATATTGCAGCCATTTGCAGTTCATTTTTTTTCCTCATTAATGTAAGCACCCCATATTGACAGAAAAACACAGAATTGTTGACATTTTTGCAGATTTATTAAAAAAGAAAAACTGAAATATCACATGGTCCTAAGTTTCAGACCCTTTGCTGTGACACTCATATATTTAACTCAGTGCTGTCCATTTCTTCTGATCATCCTTGAGATGGTTCTACCCTTCATTTGAGTCCAGTTGTTTGATTATACTGATTGGACTTGATTAGGAAAGCCACACACCTGTCTATATAAGACCTTACAGCTCACAGTGCAGTCAGAGCAAATGAGAATCATGAGGTCAAAGGAACTGCCTGAAGAGCTCAGAGACAGAATTGTGGCAAGGCACAGATCTGGCCAAGGTACAAAAACATTTCTGCTGCACTCTGGTCTAAGAGCACAGTGGCCTCCATAATCCTTGAATGGAAGACGTTTGGGACGACCAGAACCTCCTAGGCTGGCCGTCCGGCCAAACTGAGCATCGGGGGAGAAGAGCCTTGGTGAGAGAGGTAAAGAAGAACCCAAAGATCACTGGCTGAGCTCCAGAGATGCATCGGGAGATGGGAGAAAGTTGTAGAAAGTCAACATCACTGCAGCCCTCCACCAGTCGGGGCTTATGGCAGAGTGGCCCGACGGAGTTCCTCAGTGCAAGACACATGAAAGCCCGCAGGAGTTTGAAAAAACTGAAGGATTCTCTGGTCTGATGAGACCAAGATAGAACTTTTTGGCCTTAATTCTAAGCGGTATGTGTGGAGAAAACCAGGCACTGTCATCACCTGTCCAATTCTCCCAACAGTGAAGCTGGTGGTGGCAGCATCATGCTGTGGGGGTGTTTTTCAGCTGCAGGGACAGGACGACTGGTTGCAATCGAGGGAAAGTGAATGCGGCCATACAGGGATATCCTGGACGAAAACCTTCTCCAATGCTCAGGACCTCAGACTGGGCCGAAGGTTTACCTTCCAACAAGACAATGACTAAGCACACAGCTAAAATAACGAAGGAGTGGCTTCACAACAACTCCGTGACTTTTTTGATGGCCCAGCCAGAGCCCTGACTTAAACCCAATTGAGCTCTTATGGAGAGACCTAAAAATGTGTCCACCAACGTTTACCATCCAACCTGACAGAACTGGAGAGGATGCAAGGAGGAATGGCAGAGGATCCCCAAATCCAGTGTGAAAAACTGTGTCTTTCCCAAAAGTGTGTATTAAATCAAAAGTGTGAGCAAAGGGTGTACTTAGTGTGTGTGTGTCAACAATTCTGTGTGTGTGTGTGTGTGTTGATGAACTTTAGCAAATGGCTGCATAATCAAAGAGTGAAAAATTTAAGGGGGTCTGATACTTTCCGTACCCACTGTTAATATCTGTCTGCTCTCAGCAAACCTCAGGAGACAGCAGCTCTGGCAGACTCACAACAAAAGGTTAAAGGGACAGTTCACCCAAAAAGGAGGACTGTTATGTAGTAGAATGTCCTGACTTCTAATTTATTCAAAAGTGCATATAATTAATTCTTACAATGACTTGAATATCTCTTTTATGATCATCTCTTATGTGTGTGTGTGTGTGTGTGTGTGTGTGTGTGTGTGTGTGTGTGTGTGTGTGTGTGTGTGTGTGTTATTTTAGGGCATAAAGTTAAATGGTTAATAATAAGTGATACAACTGTCCTGACATCATAATGAAGAAAAAGCCTAACTAAAAGAATAAAAACAAAACTTTAGTTATTAAGTAATAATATTTATTTTGTTATACCAAACTATAGTAATAATAATAATAATAATAATAATAAGGTCAAAGTCTATGTTTCTTCAAATATCAGAATTTTTACGTTCAAACGGTTTAAATTGTAAAATGTCATGTGGTGTGACTAAAAAAAAAAAAACTTAAGCAGTTAATAACCATATAGTTTATAATCTTATGGTAAAATCTTTTATTTGTTATGTCAAATACTACTACTACTACTACTAATAATAATAATAATAATAATAATAATAATAATAATACAATTTTAACAACCTGATTCGCTGATTATTAATATTTTTAAATTAATTTGAAACCATGAGAAAACTCAAACATGAAATTATTTTATAGAGATGACCTTCATTCATGTAGACCTTCATGGATGTGTGTGAAAGTCATCAAGTTTCTTAAAATAACTGAAAGTGTCATCTTTTTGTGTTTATTTAGGTTGTATTATGTCATGTGGCGCAACTCCTCAAAAATTTGTGAATTAATCATTTATTAGATTTGTTTAAAAAAAAAACATTTAAAAAATAATATGATAATAATAATAACTGGTGTGGGGAAATATTTGATTAATTTGTACTTGACGATTACACCATATGACATTTAAAGAGACGTTCTCTTGAAAAAAAAACTGTTTTCATTAAATTTTTGTGTTCCATGTCATGACAATGAGTAGGTGATAATTTTCATTATTGGTTGAAATACACTTTTAATTGCATTATGTACTTTTTCTTTTTGTTAATATTCAGTAATATTATCAATTTGAAGGCACTCACACTATTAGATGCAAACAAACATTGAGCAGGATAATAATAATGAGTTGTTTTCTGTAGAGCTTTGTTTCATAATCGATGAACGCTGAACTGACTTGAGCTGAATAAGGACACTATTGAAATGCTGTAACATTTATGCTGTTATTTTCTTGTTTATTACTATGAATCCGCTATGAAACAAAGCACTATTTAAATAAATGTGACTTGACTATTTATTAATCACCATTGTCTGTTTCCCTAAGTATTAATGGTAACGCACACAAGTTCATTCACCTTTATTCACCGTGTTCGGATGTGTGGCTCATGATGCCAGGAGCGCTGTTTCATTTTTATGAATCCTCCAGAGACTGTGATGTAAATGTGACCTATTACAAGAACAGGAATCAATTAGAGGCGTAATAACTAAGAAACCCTGCAAACGTGTGGTATTTAGTCTCTCTTCCTCCCTCCCTTCCTCTCATCTATCTATCCATCTATCAGAGATTCCACTCGCATGCTAGCCAGAGGATCGCATGAGAGCGAGCTGTGACTAATGCTCTCAATAGCGCATTAGTGAGGCTGAGAGACGGAAAACAGACCCATAAAAAAATTGATGGGGTAATGACGTCTCTCTCGTGGCAGGTAGCAGACAGGCCATTTCCTCAGCCGACGGGACTCTCAGCACGAGTCGGCTGGTGTGTGGAAAGTGTTGGGGAGCGGTTGAGCTAACGCGGGGGTCAGGTCAGGTCAAACTCATTTCACCCCTCTCCATCTTACTCTCAGACTGCTGGAAGTCTGAGCGCTCACAGAGAGAAGTTTCACTCGTAATAGACGAGATCCTGTCAGATCATCAGGATTAATTCCTGCTGGAAGTCTGGTGTTGACTGAACTGTTCAAATGCACCTGGATGCACATCACATTTTTACACATCTTTTAGAGACAATTAGTGTGAAAATAGTTTAATGTAGTTAAAAATGCACTATTTTAGCCAATATTTATTAATTCATGAATGTTTCAAGCAGTGAACGTGAGCAGACAGTCATTTTTTTGGTGAACTGCTTCAAAAAAATAAATATAAATATAAAATATATATATATATATATATATATATATATTTTTTTTTTTTTTTTTTTTTTTTTTTTTTTTTTTTTCAGTGGATCTCAATCTTTTTGTCTCGAAGGCTCCCCGTTTTCCAACAAAATTTTTAAGAAATATAATTTCAGGACACATCTTAATTTTATTCAGCATTTTAATTTTCTAGATTTTAATTTTCCTAGACTAATTTTCTAGATTAGAGTTTAATTATTTTAAATTATTAATACAATTTTATTAATTCAAATATTAATTTAGTCATACTGCCCCAGATTAGAGTTATATTATTTTAATATTTTAATAATAATTTATTCATTTAAATATTGATTTAGTCATCCTGCTGCCACAATTAGTTATTTTATTATTTCAATAAGAATTTATTCATTTAAATATTTGTTTAGTCTCCTGCTGCCACAATTAGAGTTTGATTATTTTAATACATTAATATTCATTTATTCATTAAAATTTTCATTTAATCTTTCTGCTGCCCCCTTGGAAGTGTGCTGAAGTGCCCTAGTGTGCTTAAACTTTTGGCTAACACTTTAGTTTAGTGACCAATTCTCACTATTAACTAGCATGCATATTACTAGCATATTGGTTGTTTATTAGCACTTATATAGCACATATTAATGCTTTATTCTGAATGGCCATATTGTACATCCCTTAACCTTACCCCATACCTAAACTTAACAACTACATTACTAACTATTAATAAGCAGCAAATTAGGAGTTCATTGAGGCAAACGTTGTAGTTAATAATTAGTTAGTAGTGAGAATTGGTCCCAAAACTGAAGTGTGACTAAATTTTCATTTGAATAAACAGCTCTTAAAGCATCTGTTTAGACTGGCATTAACATTCATATGCAGACAATACAACAGATTTTGTACTGAGAGAGATTCAATACGATTTGCACTTTGTCACATGTCAAGATCCGCTGTTGTTACATAAAATTATGACTTAGTGGCACTCACAAACAGGCTAGTTTGCTAAATGGCCGTGAATAGCACCTTGAAGAAGAATCCAGAACCGACACTAGTCTCTGTATGTCTGTACTCTATAGTCAAACTGCATTTTTATGCTACATTGGTGTTGGTGTGAACATGCCTTTTAGACTTTGCAATCAGTGCTTTATGAGGATCCATTTCAGATAAGATTGCTTAGATTTAGGCATTAGAACGCAAGTCAGCTCACTAGTTTTTGGAGCAAACTTTCTTCACATTCTCTTTGTTACTGCTATATAGCTCTGGTGATTTAGTGACCCTGTACAAAAATAAAATGTTGTCTGCACTTGTTTACATCCACATAGATGAAGACCAGAATATGGGCTGTCACAACATATGAAGAAACAAAACATATCAAATGACTACACAGCAAGTCCTTCTTCCACTCAGTCATGCATCTCAATCAGAAGCACCTCGTGTGTTTAGCTCTACCACCCATTTTTTGCACATCTTTTCCTCCAATGCCTCATTCTCGTGGCTTTTTGTTGCTCGGCTCCCACATAAGGTGAATAGAGCGAATCTTACAGTGGCCAGAATTATAGTTCTCTCTTTGTACGTGTTTTTATGTGTCCTGACACGCTAGGATGGGGACATCACAGATTTCACTTTCATGACTGTTTCTTAACACACTTAAGTACACTTTTAAAAAGTAAATAAATGTTGTAGTAATATCAGATATTGACTTAAAAGTTCCATTCAAATCATTGTTTTGAAGTATACTTATTCTAATGTGTTGACTAACATACTAACTAAGGCATATGGACGCCCATTATTGACAGTGAAAAAAAAAAAAGTTATTGCGACTTTTTCATCTCACAATTCTGACTTTTCTCGCAATTGTGTGACATAAGTTTGCATTTCTGATTTTCTTCTCAGATTTGCACAATGTAAACTCGTATTGCAAGTTATAAAGTCAGAACTGCATGATAAAGTCAAACTTGTGAGTTATAAAGTCAAAATTGTGAGATAATGACTATTTCTCATAATTCTGACTCTCACCATTATGAGTTTATATCCCGCAATTCTAACTTTATAACTCACAATTGCAAGTTTATATCACACAATTCTGAAAAAAGTCATACTTGTGAGATATAAACTTGCAATTGCAAGAAAAAAAAACTGAATTGTTAGATGTCGCAATTACCTTTTTATTTTTAATAAGTGGCGGAAACTGGCTTCCATAAAAGCATGTAAAGTACTTGATTGTAATTTAAACTGTAGTGTGTTATTAGACATTACATTTAAAGTTAACATAGTTTTACCCCCGGTTTCATAGACCAGGCTTAATCTAGTCCCAGACTAAAATGCATGTTTGAGCTGTCTCAACTGAAAATATCTTGCTCTGACATATCTTAAAATATGTCAGTGTCACTGTTCTGTGTCAAGATGCACACCTTAATGTTTTCTTCTAAGGCATTTTTGTAATAGTTGCTTAAATATCTTAATTTAACTAAGGTCTAGTCCTGGCTTAAGCTAAGCCCCGTTTGTGAAACTGGGCCTTAAAGTATTAAATTGCAAAGTCATCATTTTGTAATTACAAATATAAAGCCATTCTTGGCTTCCATTGACTTCTTTGGTTAAAAACATATCTTCTTTTGTGCTCAACAGAAGAGTGAAACTCATACAGGTTTAGAATAACTTGAGCGTGAGTAAATGATGAAAGAATTTCAAATTTGGGGTGAACTGTTCCTTTAAGTTGGTCAAAAAAAGCACTTTTAAGTTCAACTATTTGCATTTAATAGAAATGTAATCTACATTTCAATTAAATTGCAATTAACATGCATTAACATGCAATTAAGTGTCTGAAAACGTTTTGTCCTTTAAGGTTCTTGGCAGTCACCATCCACTTTACTTATATGGAAAAGAGCAGCCTAAACATTCAGCTAGGAATCAACACTGATTAGTATTCCTCCTTCATGTGGTTTTATTTGAGTTGTATCTTGCTGAGTGTCTTGCCGAGTGTCTGTATTTCACACACTGAAAAGCATGTTCTAGATCCCTGGAGCGTTCACACGCCCTCCGCAGTGTTGACTCGTGTTGCGTGCGGCGTGTTGCATTTACATTTTACATACATGCCGTAAGCCATTTACACAGCTGGGCTTTTTACTAAGGTGACTCAGAGACAAGATGTCCCGGTGCCCCGGGGTCCAAAGAAATCAGAGATCCACCCACTTACTCTACACACGGGCATAGCATCTCTGTTATCATTAAACCTAACAAAATAAGACCATTTAAGGGGCAGAATGACATGACATATCTGAACGACACAACTAGAACTGGGATATTAACTAAATATTAAAATTAATTACATACAGTGAATATCATCAAAATATCCTAAACATATCATAACTCAGAAACAGATGGCTCTATAAAGCTCTGAACTCAAGTACAAAGCAGTTTCCTCCAGTTCTACTACAAACAGTTTTAGTGAGTCACACCTGTGCTGGAATTGAAACACACTTCATCTGACAGACGGAAAGATTCATTCTCTTGGAGCAGCGAGACACCCACATGTCTGTCGTAAATTGTGCCCCCGCCTTATGAAATATTTGTAGGAATGAAGAGGGTCCGGC
This sequence comes from Schizothorax lantsangensis, assembly GCA_027422415.1. Taxonomy (NCBI): domain Eukaryota; kingdom Metazoa; phylum Chordata; class Actinopteri; order Cypriniformes; family Cyprinidae; genus Schizothorax; species Schizothorax lantsangensis. Next base: position 7,332,081 of record CM049862.1, read on the forward strand.
CGTGCCAAACAAAGCTTCTTTAGAGCCTGTCGTTCAGCAGACCTCCCCACCGTGCTTTAGAGAAGTATCTGTGAAATCAGATCCACGAGTGTTGTCATAATATTTTAGAAGCAGCGAATGCCACCCAGCTTCATTCAGGAGGAAAGAGTACAAGTCATCCAGATGGAGGGCACAAGTACACTTTCTTTTCATAATTTATGAGAAACACTTAGGTCGCTTCATCTGAAAATATTGTATGTGTCTGAAAAGTTGAAAAAGCTTCAGATAGTATATGTAGGTAAGAAGACCGTAAGACCTGGTGTTGAAAAGGAGCAGTTAAAAGAAGTAAATCTGTTTTAAAAGGTCTATTCAGTTAAGTTTGCGCTGTATGAATCAATTTCTTCAGAGAAAAATAAGAATTCAAGCGGCACATGAACAGATCATCTCTTTATATTTACTAGTTATAGTATGAAATAAACATGAATGAACATCAGAAGGTATCGTTTCAAGCGCGGAAAGATTTCAATACACAACATTTTCTAGTTCAAGTCCACCGACGTTAATACTCTCCTGTCTGGTTTGTTTGTCAGACAAAATGGCAGATTCTGCATTATGATTGGTCAGATCGCCTGTCAATCAAACTACCAGTGAAGGGTCAATTTAGCATAACTTGGCAATATAAAAACTACTAAAGATTCATGTTGAAACAAAACTTCTGTTGTAGCTTGTCAGAGACTGAAAATATGAAATTTGTGAGAAATTTAATAATTCCCTTCTATTTTTATTGTTAGCCTATTTCTATTGTGTTAGGGGTCAATTTGACCCACATTCTGTATGTCCAAAATTAGCTTTTTTCATGACTGCTTGTAGTGAATATATTTGAACTGAGGTGCAAATAACTACAAGTGAGTATATTATCTTACATTATTTGTACTTAGTGTATCTATAGTATTTATTACTATTTGTACTTCATCTGCCTTTTTGTTATTCTCATACCTTTGTGAGGGTAAAATGGGCTTCTCACACTTCAGTGCTGCAAATGAAACAACTAAAAACATCCTTTGACAGATTTTTTTGACTTTGAAAATCAGCTAGATAGAGAAAAGGGATTTTTTTTTTCTCGGATGATTCAAAAGATGAGTCTCAGTTTCGAGTAAGTTTGCATGCATTTCATATTTTAAGCATATGACAAGCAGCGGTAAAAGTTTTCTGCTTTTTATCTGACTTTTTAGCATTTTTTTTCAAAGCGTTGCTTTTTAGCAGTTTTTATGGAAACCAATGGTGCTCAAAAGTTGTAATAATTTCCAAAACACATCGGTCTCGAAACTTTGCAAGCACATTCATAACCCTAAATTAGAAATTTTCACAAAATGTCAAGAAGAAATAAATAGTTTAACCACTATTTTGACCAATTTGAAAATCGAGTGTTGGTTAAATTGACCCGAATACAACAGGAGGGTTGAATATCTGTTTGATTAAATATTTGAATTTGTTCTAGATCATTAGACGAGATGACGTTCATACAAAAATGCTGCCAGTCACTGACTGGCTCGGTACTAAGGAAGCAAAGACAGACACTGACACGTCCATTCCTTCTGGAAAACGGAATATGTTCATAATTGTAAATCACTCACTTGTTCTCAAAATGCTCCAGATGAATCGATGTATTTTTCAAAAGATTCAGAGATGGGACTCACAAAGCAGCTTTCCTCTCATTGTTTTAAAGCCATGACACAGATATGAGGGCATCCAATTCACATGTGTGATTTTTTTTTAGTAAAATGTAAAAAAAAAAAAATTTTTATTGAAACATTGGTTTATCTGAATTAAACTTTGAAACCCGCAACAGAATGCAGGAGCTTTTCTTCACTGAAAGCATCTCTAAAAGTAAAAAATAAAACAGCTTAAATAATGCGTTTCTTCTTAAAACCATTGGAAACAAAATTGGGCATTTCATAATTTGAAGGGATTTGGGGAAAATAATTCCAGTAAACATTAAAAACTCTTTAGATGTTATTGGATCACATGTGGTTTCTGTGTGAACTCTTTTTGTTTTCCTTGTGTTCATTTTGCTTATGTAAAACATCTTTGTTATGATTAACTGTCAGGTTTATGGATCGCAGATTCAGTGAAGAAAGCAAATCCCTTGTATCGTATGGCATCCATGCAGTGTTCTCTGGGCCTAATGCAATATAGCAACTACGTAACCACCTAGGTGAAAATTAAGTAAATATATACACATATCTGCACATTCTTCCTGCAAAATGCCAAAGGGGAAAGTCTCTGTTGACACTGTGTTTAATATAAAAGGTGTGCTGTGGCACTTCAGTTTGGTTGAATGGAGCGGCTACAGCAGGTTGTTTCATTTAAAGCAGGCGGAAAGTGGAGCAGAAAGAGAGAGAGGCCCTTGATTCTGCGAGCCTCTGTGGTCAAATCCATCTGTGTCAGTGCTTGTCCAAAATAGGCACAATACAGCAGTTCTCTGGATAATTACACATTTCAGAATAAGAAACACTGTCACCTCCCTCCTTATAGTTATACACTTACACACACACACACACACACACACATTAGCCTTTCTCAGATTAATCATTTCTTTTCATTATAATAAACAAAATATGTTTGTAATTCTTTAACAGTATTTAAAGGGCCAGTTTTCTAATTTCCTGACCCTCATATCATTCCAAACCTTTAATTCAGCCCAAAATATCTTCTTTTGTGTCCACAGAAGAAAGAAAGTCAAACAGGTTTGAGACGTCATAAAGGTTTTATAGCTTCAAAAGAATTTAGATTGTCACTTAACTATCACATCCAACCCATCTTACCAATAAACAGTGATACAAATCACACCCTTAACAACATAATTGCTCTTATCGGACAATAAATCACACTTTGCATGGCAGTGTTGTGCTTGCGTGCAGATGATGACGCTTTAATGAGGAAACTAACAGGCCTGCTGATAAGACAAGTCAGGTACTTAACATTAAGGCAGGCAAAGTTAGGCGGTGTCAAAGATTACACTTTAGGTGGAGGTAAAGGTGGATGACTAAAAGCTGCTTGAATGGTGACCTGGGAGCGTTCATACAAGACGTGTTGCCAAAATACCAAAGTTATTACAGTTATTGTTTTTATAATAAAACAGTGAACCATAGCTACCTCGGTGCTGAAGAAAAGGCATTAATCAAACTGACATGTATATGTTATGTGTCATGGTTTTACAGTAGCAACAATAATTGTTATTGGCAGAAACTATGGTTTCCATAGTTAAGGGTCATTTCATTGTCGCTTTTGAATGCAAGAATATACGTGAGCGGCCCCATAGGCTTTCTCACTGCAGTTAAGCAAACGAGTCATGAGACGTACTTTGCACTTAGAAAAACACTTGTGCCTCTGTCAGCTGATATCATTACTGCAGAGAAAAAAAAGCTGAAGATAAAGAGACCGTTGAGCTCCCAGACAGCCAACTCTGAACACCTGAACATTAGCGGAGGACACAGCTGGCGCTGAGACAGCAGACGCTTGGGAATGCGACAGCGCTTTATTATCACTGCCCAAAACACACAATGCAAATATAGGTTTGCGTTCACCAGCATTAGGAGCTTGGAAATCATGCCAAGGTTAAGACTTTGCACAGATAAGTGGCCTAATAAAATCAAACAAACAATGAAGGAGAGAACTATGCATGCTATTTGGCCCAGGAACAAATAAAACATCTAAGACTCTCTGGGAAAAAAATCCCCATTCTTAGGCCAGTTATTATTCACTCAGCCCTGTAATTATCTGATTTGTGGCAGGTCTTTCCTGTCGATGCCAAAACATGGAAGAGGCAGAGGATCAATCTGATTTTTGACTTTTATTTGAACTGACTATCAGATACAATAGAAATGCAATCCCCATCATGATGTTTCACATTCAAGTGCTGCAGTTTCATTAGCCGCTCTTTGTCTTCCAAAATAAACCACATCGTTTCGCTTTTGGAACCAGACTTTGTGACATTGTCAAGAACATCTAAACAAACACTAAAAAGCAGAGTTATGCATGTTATGCAGCTTGAAATTGTTTCTTGTAGAACTATCAATCAAATTTGACCCAAAATATGTTGTTTTTCTAAGTTTTAACCCACATAATGTTCTCAAGGATAGGGTACAATGGGAATAAAACCCCAAGGATGTGATTTTCCTTCATAGCCGTAGCATGGTCTTATTGATTTTATCAAACGGTTACTTACATATAAAAATATTGAGGGCAAAAATTGTTACTAGAATGTTCATTTTTCACTTTTATTAAGCAAATTCATGAAGGGGCCTCAACAAAGTAGAATAAAACGCTGTGATTGGTGAACAGGTGTTTCGCCTCACAGCTGTTTCAAAATATTGTGGAAAATAACACAGCTGGATGGCCAAATTGACCAATCAGAAGCACAGACCTGAACTTTCCGTTTTATAAACAAAGATTTTTGACTGATGAGTTGACCAATCAGAATCAAGTATTCCAGAGCGCCTTGTAATAAAGTTCATTAAATTGACTTTTTTGTCAAAATTGTGTCCAAATGTTCTTTAGTGCTTCTTTTACCTATTAACTCCATTAATATTTAATTACTAGCCTATTTCGTAGTACACATTATGACCAAATAAGAGTGTAGACCATTTGCACTGTATGGATTTTAATAGCCTATAGCTGAATTGGTTTCAAATTTGTTTGATTTAAGCATCATATGTGGGCGCAGTTTCACTTGGCAGGTTAATTTGACATCCCAGAACTGTCAGTGCATCTTACCTAGATTAACAAAACTCATGACCATGTCCGCGTCGTTCAGAAAGTTGTTGTCCTGAAGGGTCGCGATTGGCGGTCCCTGAGTGGTGAAAACGGGCTTGTACGGGTACGAGAAGCCCTCCTCGTCTCCCTCAGTGGACATGGCATTGTACAGATCCAGCATGAACATCGGCGCGGCGTTGTGCTTGCCGTGGAGGTGCGGCCGCGGCCGGTGCGGTAACCCGAGGATTGACAGGATCTCCCGCTGCATCTCCCGGCGCTCCTGGCTCTTCAAGCGCCGGTGGATGAAACTAGAGTGGACCTCGTTGTCCAGAGTAAAGTTTGTAAAGACCGTGTCCGCCAGGACGCAATATCCCCAAACGAGCGACAGAACAAGAGCGCTTAAATCCAGAAAAGAAACCATGATGAACTTTCGCGCAGAGTTTCACACTAATATAAAAGAGCCAATCCAAATAGGTGATGACTGAAACGTTAACGCTGGTTTAATTAGTTATTTTGCTCCCACATTTCGCCCACTCGAGAACGCTCTCGGATTCATTAACGCACTTGTAACCTGTTGCGTTTGTTTTAAACCAATCCTGGAGACGCTCAACCTGTAGACGCACAGAGCTCTGAGTAGCCTACAGATGGCAAAACTGGAGGAGGAGCGAAGCGGAGCCGCATAAACTCCGCTAACAGAGTGGGAGGTATGAGAACGACTGATAACGGCAGGGTTATCTCCGCAGATGCTTGTCTCTGAACTGTAATGATGGGTGGAGGCTGCTTTACGCGCTTCATGGATGCGCGTTTTCAGAAATGCACCTGCGGCGACAAGTTGCCCCGACGCGCGTCTCGCTGTGTAAAGATATTGCAACATGTCAAGGAGAGTGAATTATACTGCTGTTATTATCTGTAGTGCTGGAGATCGTACCTGAGGGTAGAGATTGCAATCAGAACATCTCAAAAGCAAGTAGAAAACGTTAGTTTCACGCTGGCTGTAGGCTAAATTATGGGAGGTTTGTCGGACCACATGTTTCAAACGTGTATAAGTAACCCACACGTCTAAATAGAATAATTGGGTTTCACTTTATTTTGATGGTCCCTTTAACACATTCTGTTGACTATAAGTAACTTTGCACATATTTTCCAACTCTCTCATTAGAGTGTTAGTACAGTATTAGTAGACTGGTAGGGTTAGGGTTAGAATAAGTTGACATGTACTTGCAAAGTTACTTATAGTCAGCAGATCTGTTGGGGGACAGTTTGTTGACACATAAGTACAAAGTTACTTATTGTCAACAATGTTCAAAAGGGACCTTCACAAATAAAGTGTTACCTGGTATTGTTCAGTGTTTTGAGCAAACAGTATTGCAGAAGAACCTTATAGAAATATAGGCCTACTGTTAGCTTTTTATTAATCACTGTCTTGTAGATTACACAGCTCAATATATCGCATAAACTTTTAAGACTCTTTTCCTATAGTTTAAACCAAGCATATCGCTAGATGGGTTCATTTCTCAAGGAAAGCAAGAACTGATAAAAAGGTGTTGAATACAGTTAAAGTCGCTCTGGATTAAAACATGCCAAATGTGTAAATGTAAAACATTTTAAAGACAAAGCTCAACAGAAATTCCTCTAAAAAGTCCACTACGCTGAAAGCTACTGAATAATTAGCACACTCGTTACACAGCTGCATGTACACACATGCCTTTACAGCTTGATCCGGATGGGAACACCTTACTGTAAAACAAACTGGACTGGTGGAGATTTTTGATTTGAATGGTTCATTGATGACACTACAGCAAAACTGCTTCTTCTGTTAAGATTGTTGTGGCAAAACTTTTGCTCCATTTACTTTTGCCTCTTTGTGACTTTAAAGCCGGCATGGAATGAAAATGTGTCCTGTCATAATGTCATAACTGGACCTTCCAGTGAAAATGCATACTTAATTCTCTATGGAGATGAATACCGCACATCTCCATTCATTTAGGCTGTTTAAACTCTGCCCCTGCAAGTTCTCGCTTATCTGCTGCTGCTTTTGAGCGCAATACAAGTGTTACACATGGATGTACATCACAATACAGAATTAAATATCTGTCGCTACACTGAAAAAAAATTTCAGTTTTCATACAGAAATTGGCAGTAAACAATTGCAAAAGGAATTGTCAAGTAACATCTTGAATTAAATGCAAAATTTTAAAGTAGAAAAACTGAAACAGTATTTTCTTGTAAAATGTACTCTGTTTTGTTTACAACTTTTTTTAAAAAATCTTTTTTTACAGTATATTTCTGTTTCATTGCAACTTTAAGCTATTTCACCACTCTTCATGTTGCGCTTAAACAAACAGGAAATTAAGGAATATTACATAATTTGGTTTTAAATTGGTTCAAATCTTTAACAAATGAGCTCATAAAAATGAATCATGAAGATGTGTTGATCGCATGATCATAAAAATAGCTTTAAATTAACAAAACATGTAAACTTCACCAATAGCCTTTTTCTCGGGGGAAATATAAGATGCAGAAGGTTAAGCAAAATCTCCTTTTATTCTCATGGCTGAGAAAATGAAGGTACAGAGAACTCCTTTGTGATTTATATAAATGCTCATAATGACCGAAACAGCCAGATATATAGGGACTCAGATGGCGGACAGCTGTTGTGTAAGGCCAATCCCACCTGCCCCTTACGGCTCAGCACCTCTTAAACACTCAGTTTAATGCACCGCTTCTGAAGCTCACCTGAGCTGTTTATTCTGTCAGCCCAACACATTAACCTCCAGACACTCTGTACAGTTAAGAGCCTCACGTAAAAGGACCCAGTCACAGAGATGTTGCAACAGCTTTGCCTTGAGCACAGGTGTCAGGTACACTCATTAATGTGGTTTCAGCACCAGGGGAACAGGGCAGTCCCAGATGTGAACAGCAGCTGCTTTGATTTAGGTTTTGGGAAGATGGATGGAGAGGAAGTCACTCTTTGCTTTACGCCCCTTATTGTGTGCATTTCTCATTTAAGAATACTTTCAGTCCTTTGATTTGCAATGAAAATAAATGCGCTTAATCTGCACCGAATATCCGTTTATGCCTCGATCAGTGTTAACTGACTATTAGTAGCAGCCTGAACCATGTAAACAGCGCTCTCTGCTTCCATCAGATAGAATCAGTGAATGGCCGCAGGTGTTTACATTGAGGCAGCGTCTGATTGAGGGCTTAAAAGCAAAAGACATGGTTTCAGTTAAAACTGTCCTCCGTCCCTGTATGTGGGAGACAGGGCCCCCCAGTCCGTCTTTCAGCCCAACAGAGAGCTGTCATTCTGGGGAAGGACAATAGGAACAGACCCCCCTTTGTTCCAGCTCCGGTGGCCCTTGTGACCGGCACAGTAAACAGCGGGCACAGGCTGATTTGCCGGCCTGGATAGCCACACTGAGGAGCTTTTGACCGGGGGAAGTTAAGCAGAACAGCACCCTGAGATCTCCCAGTGACTCTCTCTTTCAAGCACAATCTCTCTCTCTCAGCTGCACTCACCCTCTTGAAAACAAACTTTATTAGCAGGGAATGTACACAAAAGCCAGGCATTTACGAAAAGGAGAGGGGGAAAAAAGAATAACAATACATGGGTGTTTATGCGTATCTTAAAAGGGCACCGTCACTCATGTACTGAATAATAAGGATATACAGGGGTTGGACAAAATAATGTGAACACCTGTAGTGGTTAGTATACAGTGGAAAAACTAACATTGCAATTATCTTTTACTTAACTTTTCGATTTTTGTATATCAGTGTAGTATATTTGTGTACAGCAGTGCCATGAGTGAAATGACTTGTTAGACTTCCAAAAATCATGGAAGTCCATTTACCGTTAACGTCTGTAACCTTAACGGTCCAATTTTGTGTTTTTTTAAGAACAACAGTTTTGACTGCATACACAAAGCTTAGCAAGATGGTACTGGTAAAGAATAATAGTGGGCGAAAAGAGAAAACAAATAATATAGGGATCATTGAACACTAAAGGATTGTGTCCAAACATAACAGAACTACTGATGCAGAGAGACAGCAACCTCAATATTCACCTTGAAGACCCTGTTTCCTTAAAAACCACAAAGCCAACATCCATGAAAGAACTGCAACTGTTAAAACTTTAATAAAAAAATAAATTAAAAAAATGGAGTCATGATCATAAAGCCTGGACAGCTGGAGCACCAAAATGAACTTTAACATCTGCCCAGGCCAGACAAATCACCTGACAGTCACCTGACTTGAATATTATCAAATAGCTTTGGGCAGAAGAGTGAGAAACAGATTCCCTCCTCCAACATCTGAAAAGCAACTGGTTTTGAAATGCGTTCAAAATTTGATTCAAAAAATGATTCAAAATTTGTATGAAGCTATTCTAAGGTTGGAAGCTGTATTAAAGGCAAATAGTGGTAAAACACCTTAATAAAGAAATACTGCCTATTCAGCTAAATTACAAGTGGATAGTAACCCAACCCAAAAGTTGATGTTTCATAAACTAAAAGTGAATGCGATGGCAACACACAACCCTAGTGTATGAATCAGTGTCTTCTGAAGCGAAATATTCCTATTTTAATTAACTTCCGGCCAACTGTCAAGTGCATGTCCATGAAGCATGCATGAGAAGTGATGTTCCCATGTGTTTCCATGTTACTTAAGTGCATATGAAAGTTGGCTGAAAGCAAAGGATTATAGTTTAAATTGGTGTGGTTTACAAAGTGTCATTTTGGGTTACTATCCACTTGCATTATATAGATTGACAGAGATGATTCGTCTTCTAAAAATCTTCATTTGTGTTGAAGAAAGAAAGTCATGTACAACTTGGGCAGCATGAGAGTAAACGATGAGAGAATTTTCATTTTGGGCTTCACCCTAAACTATTAATTTGGTCATAATTTACTTGTTCTGACCCTGTACAGTTTTCTTTGTTCTGTAAAACACCAATGGAAATGGTTTGGCCAAACTTCAGAGCAGCTCTTTTCAATACATTGAAAACTGTATTGATGGTTATTTTTATGTTTTACTGCCAAGATCCAAAAGGGACAAAAACATGGTTTCACACCAGGTTTTATTTCATTAAAATGGTATTGGTTGTTGCATGTCACTTGACAAAATGTGACATGGCAAGCTTGAAAAGCACGGCCATAAATAAGATACAAGAGCTACAACAGAGGGCATGAGTGTAATTGAATAATAGCTTAAATTTCAGTCTGTTCTTAAAGCAAAGCTATCAGATGGCTTCAGGAATATAAGTTGTTACCATCCACATTTGTTGTATTGAAAACTATAAGTAAATAAATGGCAATAAAATGACAAAATTATATGACAAAATTTTCATATATTAGACATTCTGTTTATAGCTGGGGATTGGATCCAGCTTTTCTAAATTAACATGGGAATGAGACTTGTTAGAGGAGAAAACAAAAGTGATTACTTCTAGTTAAAAAACATTTTTGTACAACATACAAAACAAATACTGACAATGCTGGGTAACTTAGCCACCCTGATCACATGAAAGGAAAATAATGAAGCTTTCCTGATTGTTTACTCGCTATGGAGGACTGACATTGCATCATGTCTTAAAAGCAAGATAAAAAGGTCACAGTTCTTCTCAGTCTAAACAAGCTCAAACCACACTGCAAACTGTTGAGTGATAGAAATTTGAGTAATCAAGTGAAGAGAGAAGAACACTTTTTCACAGTCGCAGTGACACACTACCACAGAGCCACAGCAAAAGATATTTAATATTATGAATAAATATATAAATTAAAAGATATTTTATATTAAGTTGTGAGATTGCAGCATTTGCAGTCAAATATACAATGACGTTCAAAAGTTCGGTAATTCAGGGTCGGTAAGATTTTTTTGAATGATGTCTCACCAAGCTCACAAAGACAGCATTTATTTCATCAAAATTACAGTAAAAATGGTGATATTGTGGGGAAAAAAAATAACTGTTTTCCATTTTAATATATTTTAAAATGTAATTTATTTCTGTGATCAAAGCTGAATTTTCAGCATCATTACTCCAGTCTTCAGTGTCACATGATCCTTCAGAAATCATTCTAATACGCTGATTTGCTGCACAAGAAAATTATTGTCAATGTTGAAAACAGTTGTGTTGATTAATATTTATGTGGAAACTGTGATACGTTTGTTTTTCAGTACTTTTGATGAATAGAAAGTTTAAAAGACCAGCATTTATTTGGAATAGAAATATTTTGTAACATCATAAATGTCTTTACTGTCACTTACTTTCTCCTAGCTGAATAAAGCATTCATTTCTTTCAAAACCCATCCCTCTCTCTCTTGAATCTGTCTGCCTAAGTTATAATCATTTTAGCTCCTGCAGGTTGCAGCATGACGCTGAAATCAAAAGATGTGCTAATTCCAGTCTGAAAAAACTGAAACGTACGCTTGCGTTCACACTCTCCCACACCACCTCAAAGGCCTTCTGAAGCTTCTCTTCTTTTTTTCCTTTTCACTCGCTCTGTTTGACTCTGGCACCAAGAGTTGGAGACATGGGTCAGAGTAATATTTATTTCGCATGTTGTCTGGTTCAAGGCGGGGGGGCAGCCTTTTGAAGGCAGCGGGATGGGAAACAGTGAGGCGGCCCTGTGAAGGATACAGTAAAACTCTTTCAGGGTAAACTGACCCTCAAATGAAGCAGTGAAGATTTGGGGAGGGTCGAGCGGGACAAAGCGCGTTCCTCCACCCGTTACGTCCTGTCTAGATTTTCGGGACACCCTGAAGGTGAGCACCCAGCATCACGGCAGGCTGTTAAAACACTGGCGGCCAGGTGGGACTGAGCGATAGCAAAGCTGACACCGTGAGAGGCCGCACGAACATATGAGACACAGCTGTGAAAAAGGGGAAGGAAGAAAAAAGAAAACGGGCTTCAGATCTCTGTCCTTTGGGTTTCTCACATGCAACGACTGGAGCACTGCATTTCTGCCGTGTGTTTTACATATTTGTGCAAGATGGCCACTCAGGCAGCTGTTTGAAAGCTTGGAGGGATTCTTGTTTCCGCTCATGTGTTTGTATGTTATTGCATTAGGTCTCTGATCTTTAGTTTGCCATACATTTATGCTTTGACAGTTTCTACAAACGATTTGGACTTTGTATACTTGTCCTTGAGTCTGAACTCTGCAGTTTTAGCTCTTTCTGGCCTCCTTTGTTTTGCAGTTCTTTAAACATTGCTTCTTATACGCTTACATTATGTTGTACCATTCCTCATTTTTACATTGCTTCTTAATAAATGTAAGAGTAATGAAAAAATCAGCCAGTTATTTCCCTATTTTATATATATATATATATATATATATATATATATATATATATAAAAAAATGTATCTTCTAAAGGTCAGTGCTAAACGAAAAAAAAAAATGATATAAAAAATGTATATATAATTTTTAAACAAAAATAGAAATGTATTCATCTTCATCCTTTTCAAAAGTTTAATGCATCATGTTGCCTTCTTGAGCATTTGCGAATGTTTGGACCTTTTGTATAGTTTGATTGTATGAGTCCCTCAGTTGTCCTCAGTGTGTAAAGACAGATCTCAAAATCATACTGCTGCTGCTGGAAAGCGTTAATATGCTGAAGATGCTGGAAAAACAAAAAATGTGCTGGAGGATTTTCCTGAAGAACAGTGGGAGGTTTAACTGCTCAGGACAAAAAAAGTGACTCATGCACAAATATCCCAAAACATAAAAACAGTCGTGGATCATCCAGGCAACAACACATTAAGAATCAAGCATTTCCAGCTTTCGCCGGGAGTCATATATAATCTCATTGTCTGAGAGGAGTGTGATATATAGTGATAACAGCACCCAACTGTTTCACCATATGTATCACTCTGTTTGTGATATTTCTCACAGTGAGTGTCATGGCAGATGCCCAAATCCACTAAAATAGTATATAACAATACAATATTAAATAATTCTGTTTTTGTGTCACATAGTTTTAAGAGTTTTTGGGTGAGAATGTACTTGTTTAGACTTCAAATATGCGGTTTGTTAATACAGAGAACGTCTATTTGAACATTTGAAGCCGTGCTGGAAGGAAGTAGTTTCCTGCCAAGAGAGGGTTTTTTAAGATACTCCTTTGTTGTTTCTTATGTATTTACACACTCATGCCATCAAACTGCTGTAAAAATGCTATATCATACTCGTACCAGTGTGATATGGCTGTATAGCTACAAGTGTGATATTGCTCATATATATATATAAATATATATAAAAATGCAGCTATTATTTTGTCTTGTGGACTACATGTAAACATCTGTTGTGTGAATTAGCTTATTCAGGGTAGTATTACATTGTAAAAAATATTTGGATTTGTTTTTTTACAGAAAAATATTGGTAAGATTTTACCTGTTTTTAAACAGGTTAAATGCAATTTTAAAACGATGCGATTTTAAAACAGTTCCAATGCCAATTAAAAAACATGTCCTTATTATTTATTAGGTGAAAAGCTGCGTAATAAGTGGTACTGTACATTATACCTTAAATGTCTGTCTTGTTTGAACTTGTTAATTTGTCTTGCCTCAGACAGAACAGTTTTTTTCCTTCATGGAAGCTTTTAGTTTTGAGCTAATAAAATATTTTCAGTTGGTATTTCATGTCCATTTATCTACTTATGTGGCAGGTACCTGTGTAATAGGCAGAATGATGTATGTTATCACTTAATGAAACAGGCAGTTATAAATTTATAAGCCAAATTTACTGGCATGTTCTAATAGCAGAAACATTGTCGACCACAGCTGCCAGTTTAAAATGGCAAATTAACAATGCAAAGGTGGCACAGAAGCGTTTCAGAAGTGGCATTTAGGTGTCTTCACACAGACTGTTTAATGCTGCTCAGAGGTGGCATGAATGCATTTACAATTGCAACTGTATACTTTGATACGAATGTCTGAGGTGGGTCAGAGCAGGCATAATTTAGTCTGGCTTTTATGCAGCATTGCATCTTTACACAATTTTGAGCAGGCACAGAGCAGCCTTAACTTGGCTATGTAAAGACTTTTATTTCATTAATTTTAACCTTTCACAAATTCTGCAAGGTGTATGACAACTACTGTATACATATTATATAAAGTGGGAACAGGATTACTGAGCCCAGGACCTGAGGGGCTGCACAGCTCTCATCGCTAATGACAAAGCCCTCCCACATTCTTTATCTCATCACTCTGTGAGGCTATGCAGAGCTGTCCATTACTGCCAGGGCCAATCAGTCACTTCCTCCTTTGGGATGCTTCTCTGGGTCCTATTAACCGGCTGAGGGCAAGCAGTGTTTGGCAAAGGGCAGATGTGAAAGATGAAGAAGTGGTGGGGTATGTGCCAAATGAGAAGGAGAGTGAGGCAGAGTCGAAGCAGCTCGGTTTTCTATTTGTGGGGATTAGATTGACAGATCTGTATTTGGTTTCGGAGGGGCCTCTGGCTTCAGCTAATCCTCATCACCTGCAGGCCGGTGCCCTCCTCCCTTCAAAAAGTCTCAAAAACTCCCCCTTCTGCGGCCTTATAACCCTGCACTTCGGCCCAATAAAGCAAACACTCAGCCTCAGACACAAGCCTCACACTACGTGAGGTTGACTACAACCTCAGCCCAGAGGAAGAGAGATAGTCTTTCTCTTTGTACCCTTTCAGAATCTATTAGAGCCGGCTGTGAGGTGTTGCTGTGTTGGTTTTGGAGAGATAGCAATTATCTGTAGATTAAACTCAAGTGTTACGGAAACTGCTTGTCAATGTCACTCAAGAAAAGAGGAAAAGATGCCCAGATGCTCAGCGAGGAGCCGTAAGGAGGTTTTCAGGTCAGGTCAGGGGCAAGGACCTCTGTCTCCTTTAGTCTCACAATTTTTTCACACATTGTCAACAAGATCGGATCCCTCTCTTTACATACTTATAACATAAAATTCTGCTACTCATTTCAAACTAGCTTCATACATTACTCAGTAACAGCACAACATGAAATAACAGCTGTATTCAAATAATTGAATACATTATTATAAATATTAAGTATCATAAAATACCACTTAAAGTACTTTTAAGCACATTTTAAATCATTGTTTTGAAAATCTTATGTGATGTGAAAATCTTATGTGAAAAACGTATGTGATGTGATGTGTTGACTAAACACATGTACCCCCGGTTTCACAGACAAGGCTTAAGACTAGTCCCAGACTAAAGTGTAAGTCTTAGCTGTTTTAACTGAAAGAAACTTGCACTAATTGATCTTAAAATATATCAGTGCCTTTGTTTTGTCTCGAGATGCACACAGTAATGTTTTTTCTAAAGCATGTTAATAAAAATTACTTAAATTTCCTAATTGAACAATGGCCTAATCCTGGTTTAGTCTAAGCCCTGTCGGTAAAACTGGGCCATAAAGACCTTGATTATAATTTTAACTGTAGTGTGCTATTAAATATTACATTTAAAGTAAATATATTTTAAATGTACTAAATTGCAAAATTATCATTACAAATGTGTTTAATACATGACATACAAGTTCCAACAGAAGTAACAAAGAATTTTAGCTTACCATAAATGCCTGTCAGTATTCAGCAGTATCGTTAACCCTAATTAAAGACAATAGAAATAATTATGAAATTACATATCTATAGTTACTTGAGTCCAGGGGCCAGTTGCATAAACATAGTCACCATGTTAAGACTGTGTCTTAAGAACTAGTTTAACTAACTAGCAGTTAACCAAGTGGTTATCAGTCTTACTTTTCAGATTCAAATGAGATCAATCTACATTTTTATGTAACTGACTTTAAAGTTATGACCAGTCTTGCAGAAAAAAAATTAGGAGTATAACTTTTAGGACTAGTCAAGCAGTTTATGCAACCGGCCACAGATTACAGTATGTGGATCAAAAACACTCAAGTTCAACTAATTGCATTTTAAATCAATTTAAACTATAAATTGATGGGTAGCTTGGTAATAAATGATTACATGTAATCTGGATTATGTAATCAGATTCCAAAAATCAAGTATTTAGAGTATTAGAGTATATTACATTTCATAATGCTTATAATCAGATTACAGTTACTTTTTTATGGATTACATATTTACATATTATTCACACAATGGCCGTAAATAATTCTTAATTTAAGAAAGCACCTCTCAATCAATTAGACCAGGGATTCCCAAATGTTTTTGTCAGCCAAACCACTTTGACATGTATTATTTAAGGTTAGCCTATATTAACAATTTAATAACACATTTGCATGTTTACAGTTCGATGTCGCTTAATGGTCACATTGACATGCAGGTAAACAAATTAAATATTTCTATTTTTAGTTTTAGTGTTCAAGGGTTTAAATTATTTATTTTACATTTTTATGATTTAATTTATTATTAGCTTTTTATCAACTCACAAACCCCCTGCAGTTCTTCCATTTTCTTTCTCTTTGCTTTTTTACTCTATATCAATATGGTATGAGCTATATCAAGTTAGATAAAAAAGTAATCTAAAAAGTAGTCAGAATACATCCTACAATGAGTAACCTACTGTAACTGACTACAATTTGTAAGCAATCTACCCAGCTCTTGCTATAATACATTTTCTTCTATATGCAAATAACATGCCATTAAATGTGCGAAAACATTACATTTACTTCACACTTAAGTAGATTCTTGTATGTTATTTCCGTAATAAGTAGCCTTTTTAAATCTATACTAAAGTGTAGCTACTTTTTCACAATGGTGTTCTCAACCTGCAGTCTTTCCTCCTTACGACTTTCTTTCCTCCATGGAAATAACTAAAACTACACATTAACGATACTTTTAAGGAGTGTATTGGTGGTAAGTTAAATGCTACACAAGAAAAGTCCAAAAATAGGGTACAGTGTGTTAATATGAAGGAATTTTCTGTACTAATGTTTCTCCAGTATTGTACCTGTATTTTAAATTACAATATAGATAAGATCGATTTTTGAGATAAGATCAACAGTGTAAACTGATTAACTGAACCTAACAGATTATAGGTACAAACTAACAACTAAACTGTATCATAAATGAACAATTATTGAACAAGTGAAACTAGCAACTTGATTCACATGTGATGCGTGTACTGTTAGGCACCGCTCTCATATTCTCTACCAACTGATGTGCTGCTTGGCTGACTAACTGTTCAATAATTTCTTCTTTTTGTGTGGTTAAGAGGAAAAATGCATGCCCCTTTTATCATTTGAGTCACATTTCAAAAGTTGCCAAATACATTTTTAAAAGCTAAATTTGTGCAAGGTGCTTTTTGAAAAAAAAAAAAAGTTGGTATGGTAGGCTAGTCTGAAAAGTTGCTAAATCTAGCAACAACAAAAACTGTTCATCTCAGCATCACTCCACTTCTCTGATTCGAATCGCGCGCGGCAGATATCACAGCGCAGCGCGCGCACAGCCGTTATCTGCTCACACCTGAAGCGTTCCGCTTTAATTAGATTATTTTAACTAAATAGATACCAAAACCTCGTTTAGCATATTCGGTGGTTTCACCTTCGATTATTTTCTCACTTGGCCGATAATTTCCATAAAGTGTCTCCCATTCCGATGATTTAAATAGCTTCATCACTTCTGACGCTAATACGATAACTTGCTGCAAACCGCTAAACTGTTTTCAACTTACAAACAAACAACAACTACAGCGAGACAAAACATTAGCAGTCATTTCGACTACGGTTCTTCTAATTCTTCATTTAAATGGCTGAGCAGTTTGAGGTAGATAAGTTAAGAGACACTCTGCGCGAGAGTCTGGAAACGGCTGACAAACGCCAGGAGGGCATCAGCAGGTAACAGCAGGAGCAGAAATATCAGGTTTTATTTCTAGTTTACCTCATCTCTGGTCTGTTTGGTCAGTATAATTGTATACGAATTGTCCCCCATCCACAGTCAGGATGTTTTGACGCGCATTGAGCGAGTCATTCAGACGATAGTCATCAGCGTGTCTAAAGGAGAAGCACCTGTGCTGAGATTGATGAATAGATGCAACTGGTCCAGTGTCAGGTGTGTGTGTGTGTGTCTCATGTTTATTTATAAAGCCTAATTAAAACATGCACTAGCCTTCTATCTATCTACCTACCTATCTATCTATCTGTCTGTCTGTCTGTCGTTATATTGTTATATCTATTTTTCATTATGTTGTTTATTATCTATATATCATTATATTGTTCATTATCTATCTATCTATCATTATATTGTTCATTATCTATCTATCTATCTATCTATCTATCTAGCTATATGTCTGGTTATATGTCTGTCTATCAGTCTGTCTGTAGTACTTTGTCTGAACTTTGAAACGTCTGAATAGGTGTTGTTTCATGAGAGGATTAACCCCGCCTCACCCTCTCTCTCTCTCTCTCTCTCTCTCTCTCTCTCTCTCTCTCTCT
The DNA here is from genome assembly GCA_027422415.1 of Schizothorax lantsangensis. Lineage (NCBI taxonomy): Eukaryota > Metazoa > Chordata > Actinopteri > Cypriniformes > Cyprinidae > Schizothorax > Schizothorax lantsangensis. The sequence continues at coordinate 7,350,208 of CM049862.1, forward strand.
CTCTCTCTCTCTCTCTCTCTCTCTCTCTCACTCTCTTGGACATAGACAGACTTAAATTCCTCTGAAGAGGTTTTCACTGTGCATGCTGTGTAATAGCTCTTGTGCAGAACAAAGAAAACTGTCTGGTCAGATCTACATCAACCCTCCCTAAGGCTTAAAGCATGTTTTATCTGGGCCCCTCTGAGGCCAGGGGCCTGACAACTTGGAGAATGACTTGGCTTTTGCCTTATTGCTGTTATAAAGGTATCCTTTGGGCTAGCAAAATGACTGATAGTTTTAATAGCCGATATGAGAACGAAACACTCATTTAAGTGAATTATTTAATCATGAGCAACAATAAAAACTAATAAAAGAAATAAAACCTCAGAGTACTTTTTCCCAGAGCAGCATTTGGTTATGATCATCATAAGATTTCTTTGAGACATCAAGATGTTTTCCCCTAAAACATTTCACTCGTACACCCAAACATCTCCTGAAGTCATCTTCATTTTTTGTGCATATTTCAGAGCAAGTTATGACTTAAGTGATCTTAGGCAACAATTTTCAGAAAATAAATAAGAGGAAATGGAAATGAGTAAAACTGATGTTGCTATTACTTTTAGATTTCACAAGTCTGTTGGTTTGGTCCAGAAGGCAGATGTCCCTGTGGCGGCTCTCCGATGTGACTGCCCTTTATCAGCCACCAGATTTGGTAAGATCACCCTGGATTACTTGCTTTTACATATTCATATTTACAGATAATTTAAAAGTAATCACATACCACAAAAATCTGCAAATCTGTTTTTTATGTGGATATATTAAAAATGTAATTTGTTACTGTAAAGTAATCTGACGGGTTTTTGCCTGGCGGACAATAAAACAGACAAAAAAAATACCATATGCTTGCATTTAAACATTGACCAAATAATATATAGAGACCAAAATACACTGTAAGAAATCTGTAGAAAAATGGGAAAAGCACATTTTCTGCCAAGACATTATCTGTTAACACAAAGCAATCTGCAATTCAAACTACAGGTAAAACAACTGTGAAAAATCAATACAAAAATTCCTTGTTAGCGCAGTACATTTGGCCATGTTTTTATGGACTTTTCTTGGAGTGTATCATAGAGGCTCTTTTGATTGGGCCAGTAAGTAACCACTCACAACATCCTAGCAACTACATAGCAACACACCAAAAACCACTAAGAACATCTTAAGGCCCGTTCACACCAAGCACGATAACGATAAAGATATAGTTCTAAAAATCATTCTCAATATTAGAGAGTCCACACCACAACTATAACGATAAAGGCACAGAGAAACGATATCGTTGGAATCACTTTCAGAACAATTTTTTCCAGCTGATGAACGATACAAACATTGACATCCAATCAGAATACATCCTGCTAAGGAGCTCGAGAATTTAAAGCAGCAGATGCGCGTGCGCTTAGAATAAACAGATGATATCGTTCGCTGGTGTGGACGCTAATATAGTTATCTTTATAGTTATCGTCCTTGGTGTGAACGGGCCTTTAAGCCCGATTCGGACGGTAAAAAATGTGGATATTGTCGGCAGCCATATCACCCTGCAGCCCAAGACTGGTTGCCCACTGAAGCTAAGCAGGGTTGAGCCTGGTCAGTACCTGGATGGGAGACCTCCTGGGAAAACTAGGTTGCTGCTGGAAGAGGTGTTAGTGAGGCCAGCAGGGGGTGCTCACCCTGTGGTCTGTGTGGGTCCTAATGCCCCAGTATAGTGACGGGGACACTATACTGTAAAAAAGCACCGTCCTTCGGATGAGACGTTAAACCGAGGTCCTGACTCTCTGTGGTCATTAAAAATCCCAGGATGCACATAGACATTGAGGGCTCTAGGGAGGGGACGAGCTGACACAAGCTTGTGGAGGGTGCCCCTCCCCTGTTTTAAAGCACCCCTGTTTTAAAGCACCTTAGAACAACACACACCAACACTACATTTGAGCGGGTGGGGTGAAGCATGGGGTCGTTTTTTTTTTTTTTTTTTTTTTTTTTTTTTCACACCCCTGTTCTCTGTTCTCTGTCTGGGGCCGGGGGCTGTGAGGATGAGCTGGCCGCCCGGTCGGGGTCTGGGCTGTTGATTTTCTCTGCTGCTGCGGGGACCGGGGTGGTCTTCCTGTCCCCACGCCGGAGCGAAGGGGGTTCAGCTCCGGGATCGGGCGCTGGCTACCCCTCTGGGGGTGGTGGTGCCTGGATCTAGGAGTATAGAGTGCATATGGGGAGTGTGAGTGTGGGTACTGTGTCCATTTTTGTGTGTCTACATGTGGGGCGAAGGTGTGAATATTTGTTTGCGTGCATGAGGGTGGGAACATATGCTTGTGTATATGTGTGCTTGTCGTCTACGTCTATGTGTCAGGTCGGGCCTTAGACTCCGCCTCACTCATCATCTTAGTCGACCCCCACCCCACCACCATGCCCTGCCGGTGGAGGATGCCGCCGGTGCGTTGGTGATTTCTCGCGCCGGGGCAGGATGCTCGGGCGAGCGCCGGCCCGCTCTCGGCGGTCGATTGGCGGGGCCTGGCCCTACTGGCCTTGCTGGGCCCCGTTTGTGGGGTGGGGGGCCTTTGGGTCTCCGGGCCCAGGGCCTGGTCCGCCCTGGTGTGGTCGGCTGCCGGTGGAGCCTGCGGGCTTGCCGCCACGGCACCCTGGGGCGCCTACACTGTGGCTGTCGGAGGTCCCGCCTTCGGGCTCTCCTCTGCCCTTTTTTGGGTGGAGGCCGCGGTTGTCCCTGCGGTGGTTCTCCTGGGGGTCTCGTGCCCTGGGGGGCCTCCGGATGTTTGGGGCCCGGGTCTGTTCCGTGCCTGCTTCATGCCTTGCGGGATGGGGCTGTTGTTCCCCACACACACTATTAAACATTTACATGGAGGAACCTTATGAACACAAGCGCGCTCACACACACAGGTGTACACTCAAGCATTCACATTGGTGTAAAAACAGGTGCTCACAGACACACATTGTCTTGATCTGCTGTTGCTTCAAAACTTATTTTGTAATATTAGTTATGTGTGCTGCTCAATAACATTTAACATTTAGAATTTATTGTGATTTATACAGATGTTGGTTGTTGCTGCAGTCTCTTTGATGTTGTGTCTTCGGTTGTTTTCTCTTTTTGTCAGCAGGTATTGAAGCAAATTGTCTGTTTTTTTGTTTTTGTTTTTTCTCCCTCTCTCTCTCTATCCCCCATCCTCCTTTTTTCTCTCTCTCTCTTCCCCTTCTTTGTTGACTTTCCCCACAACCTTTTTTTTTTTTTTTTTTTTTTTTTCCTATCTTCTTTCTTCTTTCTCTCTCTTGTTTTCTCTGTCCCCTGGTCTTGTCTGTCACAGTGTGGTTAAGTAAAAGGGTATATAAAATTTAATTAATTAATTAATATTAAAAAAAAAATAAATAAATAAATAAATAAATATATTTAATTAAAAAAAAAAAAAGAAAAAAAAAAAAGGCTGTGAATGATGATAGTATAGCCATGCATATGTACTGTCATGTGTTATCTGTGCTACTGACAGGCCAAAAAAAAAAAAAATAATAAATAAAAAAATAAAAAAAAATAAAATAAAATAAAAATCCCAGGATGTCTTTCGAAAAGAGTAGAGGTGTGACCTCGGCATCCTGGCCAAATTTGCCCATTGGCCTCTGACCATCATGGCCTCCTAATCATCCCTATGCACTGATTGGCTTCATCACTCTGTCTCCTCTCCACCAATAAGCTGGTTCTGAGCGGTCTGGCGCACTATGGCTGCCGTCGCATCATCCAGGTGGATGCTGCACACTGGTGGTGGATGAGGAGACCCCCCCTCCCCCCTCACAATGTAGAGCTCTTTGAGTGCTTAGAAAAAAGCAGAAAAGCGCTATATAAATGTAATGAATTATTATTATTATTATAATTCTCATGTGGACATCTGTAAAAATAAATTTACATGGCACCTCAGTTAGAAAACTCATGGATTCGTATAGAGATTTATTCACAGTGGAGACGCGAGTTCTGTGATCCTAGCATCCTACGAACCCATGAACACGCTGCTCACGTGGCTAGTCACATAATTGTCTGCTGTAAATAAAATAAAAAATATTTACCAATTTTTTTCTTATTGTGTAAAATGTATTTAAGAATGACTTATGATGTTAAATGTATTCTTATAATTCCAAGCATATTTTAGAATATAATCCTGTTTATTATTTGATTATTTAAATTTCCTGTTTAAAAATAGGAAAATAGATGCGCTATTATATTTGCGCATCTTTCTTTGCGCTATTATATGCGCTATTATATAATTATATGCGATATAGTTATGTATATAACTGTATATAATACACATTTTAAAACTGAATTGCATACCTGCTTCTGCCATTATAAAGATCCATTTCGAATGTTTACGTGCTTTTCTTCTCTTCTCTTTCTGCTCCTGCTCGCTGTGGTAAAGCAGTGTAAATACTTTCCAGCATTTCAGAAATAAATATGTACAACAGTTACCGTACGGTGTTCGGCAGTGGTCAAAAAGGATTTAAACACTGAATTTTGAATTGATTTGTTCTTGTAAACTTAAAAATGTGGATTCGTACGGCAATTAAATTACCACACGATCCTGGTGTTTGTCAAAAAAACGTAGGTAATATGGCCGGGGATTTTTACGCGGGTGGTGAGAGAAAAACACTGACATTTTGGATTCGGGCGGCAATGAAATCACAGACTACCCCCTGTAAATGGTGAAAATAACTTACTTCCCCATGAGAAACAATTACCGTCTGAATAAGGCTTAAGAAACCATACAGCAGCCCTCTGGCAACCATGCGCACATAGCATTGTCATAGTGAGTTTTGCACAGGCAAAAAATGCAAAATTCTAGTTGAACTAATATTGTCAGCTATGACTGTATCTGATATGTTTCTGTTTTACAGCCCTGTTTTTGAAGCTCTTGTCTGTTATTTACAAACTTGTACAAAGTGACTCCTATGCTACTAAAAGGTAAGTGTATATTCGATAAAAACGTTATAAGTTAAAATGCGGTCACTGTTTAGGTTTATTAAGTTTTATTAATTGTTAACCTTCAATGGTTCACTTTATATGGTTTGTCGAGACAAATACATTTTTTAAAGTACAAAAAATCTGTTCCATATTTGCTTGCATAAAAATTATTTATTATATGGTTTGTCGAGACAAATACATTTTTTAAAGTACAAAACATCCATGTTCCATATTTGCTTGCATAAAAATGATTTTAAAAAATAAAGTAAAATTCTGTTTCAAATAGTTTTAGATGGAGTTCAGCTTGTCGTACTGCAGGACTTCTTAGAACTAGTTCATGTCAGCCTTTTAGTTATTGCCTGTTTCGTGTCTAAATATTTAACATTTTTGTCAGCTTTTGCGGACGTTTCATTGAAACCACCTGTGGATGTAAGTGATGATCTAATTATAAATCAGCAAACAGCATCATAAATCATCTGATATAGGGAGCAGGTGGAACCTTTGATTTTTATGACGTGATTTGTCATGTGCACCTGTGCACTGAAATGTTTTCTTTTCTCTCCATCAGGGACATATACTATAATGATCCACAGCTGTTTGGGTCACAGAAGACCTTGGATTCTATCCTGGATGACATTTCATGCATGCTCAAGGTTCCTCGCAGGAGTTTGCATGTGGTACGTGCATGTGTGTGAGACTTTTATGCACTGCTTTTTTCATAAGCACTAAAGAGAATGTGTTCAGAGTAAATCATTTCTTTTAATAATCCTCACAGTTTGCAACATCCAAAGGCTTAATCTCAGGTGATCTGTGCTATTTGGAGGAAGATGGCACAAAGGTGGACTGCAATTCCAGCTCCACTGTGAGTCCAGATCGCCAGCCAACCTTTCTGTAAAACTCACTAAATGCTCACTGTATGCCAGTGCATGATTTATATAATCCCCTTCTGCCCACGAGCGTTCATCTATAATTCTACTCTCAACATTTTTAGACTGTATCTGTCAAGCATTCACAGCAGTTTTCTGTTCCACTTTACCACTGGCCTGAGACACCATTCTGAATCTACTCAGTCATTTGATCTCTTTGAAGTTATGAGTTTGTTTTTCCATACAAGACTCTTTTTGCTGTGAAATATGAAATGTTTTTATAATTTTGTTCTTGTTTCTCCCTAGGCGGTTCCGGTGTCTTCCAATGTTAATGGGATCAGAAGTATCCTTCCTGTTTACTTTAACCATGTCATTAAATGAATGCCACCCTACGCCCTTGTGGTGATCTATCTTTCTGTTTGTCTCTGAATCCCTGTGTGGACTAGTGTTTGGGACAGTTGTTTTAGTATTATTTATATGCTGTTATAGTATTTATTAATATTTTGAATTATATTAAAAGAAATTATTTACATTTTTCATTGTAATTTTAGTAACTTTATGTGCTTTTGTCACATATATGTATGTGTGTGTGTGTGTGTGTGTGTGTGTGTGTGTGTGTGTGTGTGTTTTTAGTACAACTTAAACTTTATTTTTTCAGTTAGTTTCCAAGGCAGCTTTTCTAATTTTAACCTTTTTAAGTGTAATTTTTTTTCTTTAAGTTTTCATCTAATATTTATATTTGATTTTATTTCAGCTTTTTTGCAATTACCAAAAATAATTTTTAAGTTTTAGTTAACAACAACAACACTGATTTGGACGGTCCTGTCCGAATCAGAAATGCGTTTTTCTCCCAGCACCCGAGACAGAACTTTGGAAATATTTTCTGACCATTGCCAAATGCCTTACAGTTGTTCTGTGCGTTAATGTGTGGATTTTTGGCACAATGGAAGCTTGTCACAGAATTTTTGAAATGATTCACATTAAAGTTACGTCACTGCTGCACAAAATGAATGGGAGCTTTTAATGGGATAGTTCACTGAAAAATGAAAATTCTGTCATTCACTCACCCTCGTGATGTTGCAAACCTGTATGACTTTTTTCTTCTATGGAACATGAAAGAAGAGCTTTTGAAGAACATTGGAAACCACAACAGATTGTAAACTTTAATATATACAAATATTACTATTTTAAAGACTGTATGATCATTATGCTCTCTGCTGTATTATCCGTTACATTCCTCAGCAATGTGAAGACATTGTATCAGCTGCAAAATTCATTCTGATAGTGGAGAAGGATGCAACTTTACAGAGACTACTGGATGATGACTTTTGCACCAGACTTTCTCCCTGCATCATCATAACTGTAAGCATATTTGTTAGATCAGTGCTAATGTGTGTTTTCAAGGCCTGAATATTTGTTCTTGTGTGTGTCTATCAGGGTAAAGGGGTGCCTGATGTTAACAGCAGACTGATGGTAAAGAAACTGTGGGACACGCTACACGTCCCTGTCTTTGCTCTGGTGGATGCAGATCCTCACGGTACAAACACACGCACAGGGTCTGAGATGATTGTTAAAGTAATAGTTCACCCAAAAATGAAAATTTGCTGAAAATTTACTCAACTTCAGGTCATCCTTGATGTAGATGAGTTTGTTTCTTCATCAGAACAGATTTGGAGAAATTTAGCATTACATCACTTGCTCACCAATGGATCCTCTGCAGTGAATGGGTGCCGTCAGAATGAGAGTCCAAACAGCTGATAAAAACATCACAATAATCCACACCACTCCAGTCCATTGTTGTTGAGTTATTGGCCTGTGAAGTGAAAAGCTGCATGTTTGTAATAAATTAATTATTATATAAGATGTTTTTAACTTCAAACCATTGATTCATGAAAAAATGAGTCCTCTATCCATAATATTGCTTTAGTGAAAAAGCTGTCTGAATCATCGAGCAGTGTTCCAACAGTTCTAATCAAACGTGTCAGATTTTGATATTAGAGGACAACAGGGGATAGGCTGTTCACTGGAGGAAGCTAATATTTTAACCAGTTTGAAATTAAAAAACATCTTGATGTATTTTTTTATTTTTTTTTCCGATCATGCACTTTTTAGGCCACGGGGGCAGTCGTGGCCTAATGGATAGGGAGTCGGACTTGTAACCCGAAGGTCGTGGGTTCGAATCTCAGGTCTGGCAGGGATTGTAGGTGGGGGGAGTGAATAACCAGCACTCTCTCCACCTTCAATACCACGACTGAGGTGAGACCCTTGAGCAAGACACCGAACCCCCAACTGCTCCCCGGGCGCCGCAGCAATATGGCTGCCCACTGCTCCAGGTGTATGTTCACTACTGTGTGTGTGCACTTGGATGGGTTAAATGCAGAGCACAAATTCCAAGTATGGGTCACCATACTTGGCCACACACCACTTCCCTTCCCCTTTTTTTTACTTCACAAGCCGTTAATTGATGGTCTGGAGTGGTGTGGATTACTTGTGGATTATTGTGATGTTTTTATCATCTGTTTGGACTCTCATTCTGATGGCACCCATTCACTGCAGAGGATCCAATGGTGAGCAAGTGATTTAATGCTACATTTCTCCAAATCTGTTCTGATAAAGAAACAAACTCATGTACGGCTGGTATGGCCTGAGGGTGAGCACATTGTGAGCAAATTTTCATTTTTGAGTGAACTATTCCTTTAATCATGCTTACAAGGTCAAGCAAACTACCTCTCAAGGTCTCAATGAAAAGTATTCAGTGTTAAGGTCACTTCACAAACATCATGTTCCCTGCAAAATGTCATTTATACTCAGTAAAGTCAATGAAGTATGAACACACATGCACGTAATGTAAAGACAACAAACACAGGCGCACTCAGCACTGATCGTTTCTTTGAGAACAACCAGCCCTGCAGTGATTTTCATTTGTGGCAGGTCCAGTACAGTTTAGCATGAGGAGCGTTGAGGCCCCTGCTATTTCTGACACTGTCATTATCAATGACTCCAGTGCTCTCTGTGCATGTGTAATGCTTTACTTTGTTCTAGGGTGAATTAAGCTGTCCCAAAGGATAATTGCAAGGGTATGTGGTGATTGCAGAATCAGTCTCTCTCTTTTTTTTTTTTTTTTTTTTTTTTTTTTTTTCAGGCATCGAGATCATGTGCATCTACAAGTACGGCTCACGGGTAAGTCCTGTTTCCTGCTATTTCTGTGCAATTTCCAGTGAGGCTTTTGCATTGCGGCGACGTGTAATTATTCTTCTCTCTTTGTGGCAAGACAAAAAAGAGGAAGCACTCATTCATGAACTTAAAATTTACCCTGTGGAAAAAGTAAAGCGTTTCTACATGTGTGTGACACATCTGCAGAGTATGAGGCAACAGTTTGGCTGTTTAACTCGCTTTCACATACAGAATCCTGCACTGGAAAAAAACATTTTCTTAATTAATATTTTTGTCATTTTCCTAAAATTATCTAAGCATCCTAAAACATATTAAAAATAAATTTAAGAAATGGCATATTTTATTTTATTTAAGTATACTTTTAAATGTATACTTTTTTATATTAAATATAACAATATTATGTAAGATAAATATCAAGATAAGTTTTCAAACAATCTACAATTCAAATGTTTAGGGTCAGCAAGATTTTTCATGTTTTTAAAAAAAAAAAAAGTATCTTATGTTCACAAAGACTGCATTTATTTTATAATAATTACAGTTAAAAAAACTATTATTGTAAAATATTATTATAATTTTAAAATAAGTATTTTCTATGTTAGTGTCACATGATCCATCAGAAATCATTATAATATACTGATTTGCTCAAGAAACGTGTTTGATTATTATCAATGATGAAAAAGGTGTGCAGCTTAATATTTTAGAAACCATTTGACTTTTCAGGAAAAAAAATTATGACTAGAAAGTTCAAAAGATTTAATTTAATCTTGACCAAATAAATGTATTAATTAAAAATCTGACTTTACTACTGACTTAAGTTTTTTTTTTTTTTTTTTTTTTTTTTTTTGCTAATAAGCAACTAGTTAATAGTGAGAATTGGTCCCTATACTAAAGTGTTACCAATATTTTTAATGAAAATGATTTTTTTGCCAGTGTTCATCACATGAACACATAAATGTGGTGACTAACATTTCATATGTTCTGTCACACATCATATACAGTCGAACCAAAAATTATTCAGACACCAGATATAACTTTTGATATATTGTTTTTACTAGTGGGTGCAGGACACTATAGTTCATTTATGTAAGTGAGGATAGCAAAATAAAGTGACCTGTGACATACCCAAAAATTATTCATACAGTGGACTACCAGTAAAATTTGGGATCAAAAAATATTCAGATACGTCTTTGACCTGACCATGTTTTGCTTGTTTTTTTTGTTTTGTTTTTCTTTAATTGCTAATGAGACCTTTTTACACCACAGACTGAACAAAATGAAGCATTGCTTGGTAATTGGTTGACCTAAATTGGTATTATCTAATTGTGTACTTAAATTTAGCAGCTAAATATTTTTTTATTGATTGTAATCCATTTTATACCTTTCAAAGTTATCTGACATTATCAAGATGAATTTGTTCTGACACAGTTTAACTCTGAGTTCTTGTCATACTTTATTACCATTTTCTAAACTATAGCAAATAAACTGTGATATAACGTGAGAAATGTTGAAGGTGTCTGAATAAATTTTGGTTTGACTGTAATTTGCTTTACTTAGTTTAGAATTTTTCAATACTCAACTGCTGTAGTAAATCATGTAAGCTCATTAAATGTCCGAAATGAAGTCTGTCCAGCTTTACGAACTGTGATTTGTCCTCAGGCAATGGCCTTCGAGGCCCACAGTCTGACTGTCCCCAGTGTGCTGTGGTTGGGCCTCCTGCCTTCAGACATCCAGAGGTTTGGGAAAGTCAACTCATTACTCTGCTTTGTGGTTCGTGATTGAGGCTGGGCTTGCTCTGGTTTCCGTTTTCTGGGTTTTTTTGTTTTGGTTTTTGTTGCTGTTGCTGTTTTTTATTTCCTTCCTCTTGAAGGCTATTTTTAATTGGATGTGTCAACTGTCATGGACCTCAGAAATCAGAACCTCTTTTTAGAAATACACAGTAGAAAGAAGTCTTAGTTGCAGTTGTTGGCACCACGTACATGATATGGAACACTGGCCACTTTACATGGTACACTCTCTAGTTTCGCTTTCATCTCTTTTGTGCTTTTAAAAGAACAGGCGTGGGTAATTAATGCCACACTACCAAAAAATAATTATTCCAGTGTGCAATTTTCCATCTTCCGATCCGGGTTCAGCAGACTACCGCAATCTGGCATAGTTTACTCTGGGTCTGTACAACATCCATCTGTACTGAATCAACTCATTCAAATTTGATATATGCCCAATTACCACTTTATTTAATTACACACTTATTATAATGATTTTAATTGGATTAAGGTCACCATTTGATGAAGAACTGCTGCCGTGATCCTTAGAAAATATACATTTACAAGTAAAATTCTGTTTACTGCCAGCACGACATTAATTTTGGCAAACAGTACTTGATGAATCTATATAATAAACCTCATTTTCATTTGAAAGTACAGTAAAAAAGAATGGCTTAGAGTCTGGATTGGGATCAGATTGCAGTTTTTGTACTGATGCACAAACTGCAAGTACAAATGGCCAGCTGTTTAGTGAATTCAGCATGCATTCAAATAAGCACTGGAAACATCCTCAGGTATTTTCGTTCTGATTCCGACAGCATCAGCACATTCATGCTGCCAGCTTCCTGCTCCACCTCATCCCAGAAACACAACTGGACTCAGATCCTGCACGTGTGCATACGATTGCAATACACTGATGTCATGTTTGTGAAAACAGCTTGAGAAAAAGCATAATTTGTTGAACAAATCTAAATGAAATTAAGAACGGTGGTTTTGGCCAAATACTGATTTTACTGCACAAATGTATTGGATTTAATGGACAACGCAGTAGTTTTAATCTGCTACAGCACAGTATGATAAATGAACAGAACTGATTCTGGCCTGGTCTTAGCACAATGCTATTGTAAAGCGAGCACATTTTAATATTTGTGCCTTCTAAAAATGTGAAAATGTCAGCACATCAGTAGTTTCTCAGATGTGGGAACCAGCACATGGTGTATCCAAGTTCACACGCCTTCCCAATTTTTTGTTCAGATTGTTCAACATCTGCGACACTTTAGGATCATGTCTGAATGCTTAAAGGAATGATGACTACAAAAACTAATTTTGATTTGTCCCTTTCTTTAGAATAGTGAAGCGTATCATTTTATAAAAACACATATTATACAGTTAAAACGTTCTTTGTTTGAGGTGTTGTTGTTAATAATGTGTAATGTCAAATTAAATGTTTGACTTCAAAGGAAATTTTAAATAATTATGTTTTAATAATATTTGGTTGTGCTTTAAAGAAGTGCCCTTGTTTTGATGTGTTACTAAACTGTAGTGTCATTAAATATTACATTTAAAGTTAATATATTCTAAATTGCACCTTCATTACAAATGTGTAATTATATCTAAATACATACACGTTTCAAAAGAAGTGACATTAAAGTATATTTTACTTTACCATAAATGCTTGTCAGTACATTACGGAATACACTTATATTTCAAAGTCAATAGATGTAATTATGAAATTGCATAAAAGATTTGAGAGTCCTACTTAAGTGGGTCAAAAGCATTCTAAAGTTCAACTAACTGCATTTAATTTAAATTTAAACTATAATACATTTTCATTTAATTGCAATTAAGTGTCTGAAAAAATGTACATTCAGTTCTGATATAAAGGGATAGTTAACCCCTACATTAGTTCCAGTCACATGCTTTTCTATTTGGCTCGGTCTACCTTGATTAACTCTAGTACTATATAAAGTGGCCAGTGAGTATATGTAGTCGAAGTGTAAATTGCTTAGATCATGTTTGTGTGTAGATTATTATGAATGCATAAGTTCTCATGGTGTCTGTATATGCATATGGCTGTCACAGGTACAGAGTCCCAGAGGAAACGCTTATTCCATTTTCTCAAGCAGATGAGAGCAAAATCAACAGCTTGAGGAACCGAGACTACATCACCTGCAAACCTGCCTGGGAGAGAGAGGTGCCTCCTGCCATGCTTGTCATTTTAAGATATCACAAAAGCAACAGAAGATAAGCCCAAAGATGTTTTCTCTGAGAATGAGACAGTAGTGTGTTGGCAGGTCCCAAGAATGTGCGTGATGTAATCTGTGTGTTTGTGTGACTTCTCAGATAGAAACAATGCAGAGACTGAAGCAGAAAGCTGAGATACAGTCCCTGGCATCCATCGCCCCACATTTCCTCACTCGAGTCTATCTGCCAAATAAACTGCGCTATGGAGGCTGGATATGAGCATCTGCTTCCCTCTGCTGGATTATATATGCGTGTTCTGCATGAAGTGCATAATTGAATACTGTGCAGATGTTCCAGTGTGTTCTTACTGAATGTTAGATGAGCTGTTATGTTAGATACCAGTCACCATAGACTGAGTTATGAGCTCAAATATGCCATAAATCATTTGAGCTGTTATGTTGAATCTGCTCTGTAATGTCACATTTGCTTTGGCTGTGAATATAATACAATGGAATAGCCTAAATAAATGAACTCTTCCCTTTCTTTGCTAACTTCCTTATGAAACAGACCAATTAATTCGTTTATGTAATAAAGTATTAAACTTTGCCATGGCTGGTGTATGACATTAGTGCAAGACAGTATTTATTATGGAGGCATTGGCGTCATACTTTTTTATTGGTTTATTCATTTTTACTTATTTTGATATTTATCTATTTATTTTTGTACGATTTTGTTCTGCAGGTAAATGAGTCTGTACGGTGCTTCAGGTGTTTGACAGTCCTGTGGATCATGAACTCATGAAGGTAGCCTAATGACTCTTGTTCAGCGCCAGGGGGCGGTGTTTACTCAGTTTTGTTCTATTCAGGAAACATTTACGACACCTTCGATCCTGTTTAGGTTGTGAGGTCTAAGCAAATATCAATGACAGTCCACTGGATATCATAGTCATATTTTATAAAGCTTCCGCGTTCAGGAAAAAGGTGGATTTCAAAAATGTTGAAATATTTTTTTACCAACTAATTGGTATATTTTTACTGAGTATATTGGTATATTTCCAATACTAATTGGAAATATTTTTTTACCAACTAATTACAGATTTTTTTTTCATGAATGCTTTATACTCTTTCGTCCTTTTTGTTATTTGATTAATTTTGGGACGTTGAGGTTTCGTGTCCTCCAGAGGACATTATCTGTCTGGCCTCAGTCCACTGCAGTGCCTGGGAGCTTCCTCATTGTGGTCCTGAGCCAATGATCTGATGAATAAAGAAACTGACACTTTCAACAAACAAGCTACAAAATCAAGCCTGCAACACTTAAAGGAAGTCTTCAAAAGTCCCCCCCCTTTAAGATCAAAAGATCAGAAAACCATGATTGTCCACCAAAACAATTCAAGCTAAATATTATAGAAACAACTCTGATTTAAGTGGTTTTGATATTTTCTTGCACTAATATGCGAGTCCATAATATAATAACGCTTCGTCCAGTGGAAAACCCCCTGTCGTCCTCCTCGCATTAAAATCCACTGACATATCTGTTTATAATTGTTTTGGCATGCAATCGGTGCTTGTGCATATTTCTCTCCTGATTCAGACGAGACTTTTTCACTGGAGGAAGCATTATTATGAATTACGGACCTGTGTTTTAGATGCACCGTTTAGTTTGCAGGTAAAAATGTCTTGATGGATGCATTTTTTATGAACACAGCTTTTCACTTCACAAGATGTTAACTGATGGACTGGAGTGGTGTGGATTGCTTGTGGATTATTGTGATGTTTTATCAGCTGTTTGGACTCTCAATCTGACGGCACCCATTCACTGCAGAGGATCCATTGGTGAGCAAATGATGTAATGCTACATTTCTCCAAATCTGATGAAGAAACAAACTCATCTCTTGGATGGCCTGAAGGTGAGTAAATCTTCAGCTAATTTTCATTTTCAAAAAATGGGTGACAAGGTTGCAAATTTGACCTAAATGAGGCTAATGTATATTTTCTACAAAAAAGATCAATTCAGCTAAAAAAAAAAAAAAAACACTAATTTTGATAACATGGTGGAATGACTGAGATTGACGAATGCTGTACATTTTATCAGGGTTGAAGCAAAATCTGTTTTTAAAAAATAAAAAAGCCACGGTGTTGGACCTAAAACAGTACAGGTTTCACAGGTAATGAATGATATCTATCTAAAACCTTCTAATAAGTATTATGTAAATCTGATTACAAATTCGAATCTACATGCCAGAGGACTAGTAACAATTCAGCCAGGCCTCACATGATTATTGTCCAGTACTAAACAAGTCAACGATACTCTACAACCAGGGGAAAAATAAAATCAGAAGATCTTTTGAGATGGGGGTTAAAGTCATTGGATAGAGACATTTGTCTGCAGACAAAGGGTCTTTCAGTCTCTTTCAGGTTTGAGAGGTGTGAACAACTGCAGGTCGCAGTCTTTGAGGCTGGAGAGGGTGTGAGGTCTCCATCAGTGCTCAACATCAAGGCCTTAATACTTAGCAAAGATGTGCTAATAAAGTCACTTCTACGTCTCGCTCCTCTTACCTCTTATTCTCAACAAATTTGCCAGCAGTCTTACTGTGTACTGGACGTATAACCTCTCAAGATGTTTCACTTGTTGTGCTGTCCGTCTTCAAGAGCACTGAGGTCAAACTCGACTGTAAGACACAATTGCTGAGGCAGAAGCGAGGAGCTGAATGCAGCACAATGCTGTGGAGCCTGTCTGCGCCTCGCTCTGACTTGCACCATTGTTGCTGTGGCGTATTAGACTGATAGATGTGTTGGACAGTGGCATTTGCCGTTGTGGGTGAAGTTTATTCTTTTTTATAGAGGGGAAGAGATGTAAACGCACAGCAAAAGCTAAAGATTTCACCCAAAAATGAAAATTCTGTCATCATTTTACTCACAGTCTCTCCAAACCTGTAGGATTTTTTTTCTTTTTCTTTTTTCCTCAAAACGGGGTCCAAAAGAACCGTTTTCACAAGACATTTTTTAAATACGTACAGGTTTGGAAAGACATGGAGGTGAATAAATTATGACAGAATTTTTAGTTTTGATTGAACAATGTAAAAGTAAAAATGTGTTTATTAAATCAGTGAATTTCAGCTGGTTTTAATCCAGATGTTACATTTTAAATATATTTGTGAAACAAAACCAACATTATTTTGCAGTGATATTGTTGTTAAATGTCATAATTCCAATAATTGAATGTACTTCATAGTTTTCTTTTTTTATAACCAATGAATGTACATGCCTTTTTTAGTTTGTGATTACATTTTTTACTTACTCATAGCCATTTTTAATTATTTTTTATACTTTATAAAATTACGTTTATACATGTTTAATATTTAATTTATACATGTAAACATGAAATTAAAAGAATTAATGAAAAGAAAATGTATTAATTTTCATGACTTTTCCAGGTTTATAAAAACATCACTTTCAAAATTCTACGTTTTCAAAATTCCAATTGTTAACTAAAATTAAAACAATTAAAAATATGTTTTGTTAAATTAAATCAAGCTGAAATACAATAAAAATATAAATATTGGATTAAAAAAGGAACTTGCAAAATTAGAAATGTGGCCAACTAACTGAAATAAAATAAGTTTAAGCACTTAAATTATTAAACAAAAACTGAAATAAAAAGAAATATAAAAAAATGAAAATGTCAAAGCATATAACAAAATTGCTAAAACTGAAATATGAAATATAATTCAATATATTAATAAGTACCATGATAGTGCATAAATAATACAAAAAAATAACACTGTTGTTTTGCCAAAAAGGAACTGCATACATAATCCCAACAAGATTATTTCATTATATGTATTTAGCATTGTTTTTTCTTTCTGTCTGAACAGACATGAAACATCTCACAACCCACCAGCTGAGAAAACATCTTCCTGATATCACAAGAGTGTTTGCATATATACAGATACTGAATGCAACAATGTGACTGGTTAAAACGAACAACTGAAAAATGATGCTTCTGGTCTCTCATTTCTTTCCTTCCCGCAACAATCTTTAAACTTTTGTTCCTTTTTCTTTGATCGCCCACCCCTTCAGACTTGCAGGCTGCAGGCGTGAGAAACGTGTCCCTCACTAGCCGTCAGGTCAGAGCTGTAGTTCCTGTGAGCAGCGTGTCAGGGGTGTTAATGTTCCCACATAAGGCTGCACTGTAAATGTAAATGACAGTATGTGAGTGACTGACAGACTGGTGTTGAGTTCTTTGATGCTGATCCCTTGATCAAGCATTTGAAACCGTCACCTAGCAGATGAAGAAACAATGCATATGTCCCTGGCACAAAAAGGTCACAAAATCTGGGTCTATATATACAGGTGCATCTCAATAAATTAGAATGTTGTGGAAAAGTTTATTTAGTTCAGTAATTCAACTCAAATTGTGAAACTCGTGTATTAAATAAATTCAATGCACACAGACTGAAGTAGTTTAAGTCTTTGGTTCTTTTAATTGTGATGATTTAGGATCACATTTAACAAAAGCCCACCAATTCACTATCTCAACAAATTAGAATACTTCATAAGACCAACAAAAAAAAACATTTTTAGTGAATTGTTGGCCTTCTGGAAAGTATGTTCATTTACTGTATATGTACTCAATACTTGGTAGGGGCTCCTTTTGCTTTAATTACTGCCTCAATTTGGCGTGGCATGGAGGTGATCAGTTTGTGGCACTGCTGAGGTGGTATGGAAGCCCAGGTTTCTTTGACAGTGGCCTTCAGGTCATCTGCATTGTTGGTTCTGGTGTCTCTCATCTTCCTCTTGACAATACCCCATAGATTCTCTATGGGGTTCAGGTCTGGTGAGTTTGCTGGCCAGTCAAGCACACCAACACCATGGTCATTTAACCAACTTTTGGTGCTTTTGGCAGTGTGGGCAGGTGCCAAATCCTGCTGGAAAATGAAATCAGCATCTTTAAAAAGCTGGTCAGCAGAAGGACGCATGAAGTGCTCCAAAATTTCTTGGTAAACGGGTGCAGTGACGTTGGTTTTCAAAAAACACAATGGACCAACACCAGCAGATGACATTGCACCCCAAATCATCACAGACTGTGGAAACTTAACACTGGACTTCATGCAACTTGGGCTATGAGCTTCTCCACCCTTCCTCCAGACTCTAGGACCTTGGTTTCCAAATGAAATACAAAACTTGCTCTCATCTGAAAAGAGGACTTTGGACCACTGGGCAACAGTCCAGTTCTTCTTCTCCTTAGCCCAGGTAAGACGCCTCTGACGTTGTCTGTGGTTCAGGAGTGGCTTAACAAGAGGAATATGACAACTGTAGCCAAATTCTTTGACACGTCTGTGTGTGGTGGCTCTTGATGCCTTGACCCCAGCCTCAGTCCATTCCTTGTGAAGTTCACCCAAATTCTTGAATCGATTTTGCTTGACAATCCTCATAAGGCTGCGGTTCTCTCGGTTGGTTGTGCATCTTTTTCTTCCACACTTTTTCCTTCCACTCAACTTTCTGTTAACATGCTTGGATACAGCACTCTGTAAACAGCCAGCTTCTTTGGCAATGAATGTTTGTGGCTTACCCTCCTTGTGAAGGGTGTCAATGATTGTCTTCTGGACAACTGTCAGATCAGCAGTCTTCCCCATGATTGTGTAGCCTAGTGAACCAAACTGAGAGACCATTTTGAAGGCTCAGGAAACCTTTGCAGGTGTTTTGAGTTGATTAGCTGATTGGCATGTCACCATATTCTAATTTGTTGAGATTGAGTGAATTGGTGGGTTTTTGTTTAATGTGAGCCTAAATCATCACAATTAAAAGAAACAAAGACTTAAACTACTTCAGTCTGTGTGTATTGAATTTATTTAATACACGAGTTTCACAATTTGAGTTGAATTACTGAAATAAATGAACTTTTCCACGACATTCTAATTTATTGAGATGCACCTGTATACATTTATGTACCTTCCAAAATCTACATTCATAAATCAACTGTAATAATTGTTTCTTGTTTTCTCTGTGGATGTTGCAGGTTTTCATCTCCTGCTCCTCCTGCGTTCACTTGCTGCTGGCGGGTCACCTGCGGTCACTGGCGGGTCACTTCCTGCATTCACTTGCGGCTGGAAGGTCACCTGCTGGCACAGACGGATCCCGTGTGACCGCTGGCAAATCACCTCCTGAGCCGCTACTGTACGCACCCCCGCTGCTGCCACCAGCCAGGCCAAGACTGAGTTAAATCTGCTACAGAACTGAGATTAGTGACACATCTATCATAGCCTGATTAACAGGCCAGCCTTTGGCCATTTTCAGATTATCTGCATCAACCGAATACTGTGCCCAAATACCTGATATCCTGGGCAGTAGTTCCCCCTTGTGACAGTTTCAAAATATACACACTCAAAAAAATATTTAAGCCTAAAAAAATGTAAGTGCATTTAAAATTTC
Organism: Schizothorax lantsangensis; assembly: GCA_027422415.1. Lineage (NCBI taxonomy): Eukaryota > Metazoa > Chordata > Actinopteri > Cypriniformes > Cyprinidae > Schizothorax > Schizothorax lantsangensis. Next base: position 7,369,601 of record CM049862.1, read on the forward strand.
CATCCATTTGCATTACACAGTTTTAACATGAACTAACTGATGAACTTTATGTGATGTATATTTGTCAGTCATACATAAATGTAGCAGGTAATATTTCTGTAATATTACTAATAAACAGAATGTGTTTTAGATACACGTGCAATATATATTAATATATGTGCAATATAATATATATAATGTAATAAATTAATACATATTATAATATTATGTCCTCATTTGTAAGTTGCTTTGGATAAAAGAGTCTGCTAAATGACTAAATGTAAATGTAATGTGTATATATACGTATATATGCAATAATATTATTGCAATAACCAGATTTATATATTTATCATCAATAAATATATAATTTATTTACAACTTATACATTTTAATTAAATAATAGCTAGCCATATTTGATCAGCTTAAATGTAATTTTCACCATTAACAGATTTATGCTGGTTCAAGCCATTTGAATAAATGTATTTTAAAAAATATGATTATTTAAATAAAATCAAATAGATGCAAATAGTTAATAATAAACAATGCCATGATTTTTTTAAGTGCAGAAATATTACCCTTTTTATTTATGACTGACAAATATGCATTTAGTTTATCAGTTTGTTAAGACTGTTTAAAATGGATGGAAATGTTATAATTAATTCAAATTACATAAATCTTAAATTTAAGCCTAAATATTTTTTTAGCACAGACCAGCTTTTCCATGAATAATTGCATATTTGCTTTCAAATACATGATACATGATTGTTTTTTATTTTGTAAATATTTAGTAAATATTTGTTAAAAGTTAATTTAATTTCCGAGCTTTTATATGCAAAACACAGACAATTAGTGGAAATGCTACCAAAGTACAGATGTTAAAATCAGCAAAATAGTGCTTGAGTAAAAATATAATTGTAGTCTAAATCTGAAAAATGATTCATTCCAATATTAATTTATATTCATGACACGATTCAAGAAACAGACTTTGAATTCCAGGTTTTCAAAGTGATACTGACATCAGCTATTTAAATATACATCATTTGACACCTATAACAATACATTGACTTACAGCCCTTACGAAAATTAACCATGGTTATACACTACAAATAAAACCAAAATACCATTACTATAGTTAAATCATGGTAACCACAAATTAACCATGGGATTTGTAGTAAAAATGTGGTTATACAAATGGTTATCAGTATACCAAAAAAATACACTTTTACTATAATAAAACCATGGTTAAGTTTCATAAGGGAGTGGCTTATATAGACTATGGGTCATTTTTCAATGGATAAATCTGTTGGTAGCTGCAAAAAGAAATACTACTGCGCTAGGTTGTAAAAAAAATCAAGTATTAAACCAAGTATTCACATCAAGTGTAGAGAATACAATAGTCTGCCTTCAAACGCATACGGAAGACTCAAAGCCAGTTTCCTCAGAGTCCCAGAACAAAGACAGGTGCAGTTTGGAAACAAGGTGAGGAGGCAGAGGAAGGGTCTGTGAGCGTCACAGATAGGAGGGGTGTATTAGACGAGCATCGCATTGGATGTGGAGGCAGGAAGGTGTGAGCTGCTCTGAGTGCTGCTGTAGCTGAGAGAGAGAGTCACCTGCCGACACTGTTTCTCCGATCATGGACTAGTGGAGTAGTTTGGCACATGACGGAGAGCAACGGGAACCACAAGCCAAAGGACTATCTACCTCGCTGCATTCGCAACCATTGTAGAGTATCTTAAGAGTCGGTCGTTATTTATGTTTATTTATATGTATTTATAACGCGCGCGTTTCGTATCTACATTGCACTGAATTTCGCGCCCCGATGCTTTTACATCAGTTCGTGAATGGGACGTTGGAAACGATGTATCCCAGTATTCAGAAAGACACGACTTTCACCAAGATCTTCGTCGGCGGTTTGCCGTATCACACCACGGACGCGTCGCTGCGAAATTACTTCGAGACTTTCGGCGACATCGATGAAGCCGTGGTGATAACGGACCGGCAGACGGGGAAATCCAGAGGATACGGCTTTGTGAGTAAAAAATACCGTGCGTTAATTGTTGTTTTCATATAAATCTCAATAGCTTTTAAAATGATCGCGAATAACAATAACGTTATTTTGTTTTGGTTGGTTTTTACTCTATAGGCTAGCTACTATGTTCTTTGTGCAACATTTAAGTAGTAAATCGGACGTGTTTGTCTCTATCACAGAAGTTTTGAAAACACAATTGATCGTGTAAAGAATAACAAACGCGATAGCTGTTGTGGACATGAGCGCGGTGTTCGATTCGTCAGTGAATTGTTCTTGAGAGTCGGATCGTTTGAACGATCGGTTTGATCCGGTTAACAAAACTGTACTGAACTATTTGTTCTCCGGTCAACTGACTCACTGAACCGAGCAGCGTCCGACCCGTGATGAGCTAAAGAACTGTAAGAACTGTATGTGAGCTGAGCTCATATTTTATTGACTTATGACTAAAAGTAAGTTGAATAGCAGAAATGTTACAAATATGTTTGTTCTCGACTTTTGTATGATAGCTTTTTATTAACACGAATACAAAATAGAGCTGGTTTTAATATTATAACAAGGGACCATGTTGAAATAAAAAAATAGATATATATTTCTTTGAACCGGTTCTTTGAAGCGAACTGTTCAAAAGAATCGATTCGCAGTGTGTCGAACTTCACTTGAATGAATCGCTCGTGCGCGTGCGGTCTCCAGGTGACAATGCAGTCGTCGCGTGCCGCTGGCGCATGTCTTTGTTACAGTTGTGAAGAACAAAAGCCAGTCGATGTACAGTAGAAACTCCTTTAATTTGCCTTAAAGCATATGCTAATCACACATGATGATCTGTGTGCTTACTATGAGCCTTTTTAATAGGCCTAAATGTTTTTCCACCTAGTCCGATTTAGTGCTAAAGGATCTTAAATGTAATCCTTCGATATTGCGAGCTTTTCAGAAGCACAATATGCTCTTACATCGCATTGCTCCACAAGTGTGTGTGCGAGTGTGATGTTGAGAGTCACATGTGGGGCCATAAGTGGATTATTTCTAAAAAAGCATGTCATCAATTATCTTCTTAGCCTCTTGGATGAAGTTTGAAAGCTGGGTCTCAGATTTCTGCGAAGTGGCCCCTTTTAAATACTTCTTTAAAGCATTGTGAGTGGAAAGCGTGGTCCGGTCCAAGGGTTTATCTGCTGTGATATGCTGCGAGGTCAACCTCTGCTCACTTAATGAGGAGGTTATGAGGGGCCCAGAGGAACGGCCCTAATGAGTGTTCAGCCAAACACATCTGACTGCGTTTATAATATCAAATGAGTGGCTTTCCCTGTGTTTTCATTATTTTGCTTTCACTGGACCTCTTTGCATAGGCTATACAAGGGATCGTGTGATAACATGGTAAAGTGATGTTATCAAATGGTAATATCATGGTACTTTGATATATATGCATTAAAAGAACACCTTAGTACATATCAAATCACACCCTATATTACGGAATAAATTCTGTAATAAAATAATTTATTAATTTACTGTAAATCAGCTTTAAAGTCTACCGGGATGTTTATTTTATTTTATTTTTTAAATATAGAATTATATAATTATGCATAGCTTGTTTCTACTGTGGAATAAATCTGAATTGTGGGATAAAAAGTTGCATTAGCCTACTTTTGATATTGTTTATTCTATGGTGGGGAAAAATAACAGAGAGCAAAACAAATAATTTACATCAAGAATTTACAAGTTTATACTCACTATTTTGAATTCTTTCTCAAAATTGTAAGAAAAAAAGTCTAAATTGTGAGATAAAAGTGGCAAATACCTTTTTATTTTTTTCATTCTGTGGCGGAAACAGGCTTCATTACGCGTTAATGGTTTTAAAGTAAAATATATTTTTACATTTTTTCTTTTGGTTTTGGGATGAATATGATCTGCACGTGTTGACAGGTTTTTTGAGTTTCGCTCATATATCTTTTTCACGCCTAGCGTCTGTGTTCACTGGTACAGAACTGTATCGTGGTTTGCCTTCAAAAGCAGTTGGAAAGCACAGATAAGACCGCACAGTTTCACTTCATGCTTTTTTTGGTACGTCATCTGCCAAGGTGTAAACATGCACATTAGATAAACCGAAGGAGGCGGTGGGGGTCTGGGGGGGGTAAAAGAGACCGTACAAGGGGGTGACACATTTTGGTGGCTTTGTCGTAAATGATAGTCTTTAATATCCTGGCTGATACACTCCCTGTGTGGGAGGCCTCGTCTTAATAGCTGAATTCTGGAATCAGAAAAAGAGGGAGGGTTACCAGAAGAGTTCCCAGAAGATTACAACACAACCCTAATGTTTTCCCAACGCGCTCACTGAGGCTTGTCGCCTCATTTACTAGCCTGGTTTTGTGACTACTGAGATAATAACATGGTCGCAGCTATGTGTGTGTGTGTGTGCTTGTTTTGTTCATGTTCAGTGTGAGACGCTCTCCACACAAGGGCACTACAGAAACGAAGCGTACACTCTGGTGTTTACCTGACAGAAACCAGATCCCATGAATTCTCCTCCTAACCGCTCACTCTGCTACTGCTCTGGCTGTCTTTCTCGTTCCACCAGCCCTGGGGAACACAGCTGCCGCTGGGTCTCCACAGGGTGGGGCGTTTGTGTGTGTGTGTGTGTGTGTGTGGCCATGAGCAGCTCAAACCTAATATTGCAGTGCACTGGAAGAGCATTTTTCACCGAGAGCCGAGCTGTGAAAACAAGTCAGCAGTTGAGGCTGCTTAACCGCTTCACAGAAATAACCATAAACCCCTTCTACTTAAGCAAACTAGCATGGTATTAATGCCATGCTTGTATTTGTTAGATTAGTTTTAAGATGAAACCCAACTTAAATGGGTTAAAAAGACTCAGCTAAATGAATCAGCTGATAAGAGGAACTGCATTGTGCAAAATACTGGTAAATCATGTCATTTATTATTGCACAGTTTTATGAAATCATTGCAAATAGATTATTCTTTATTCTTATAACTTAAGAATGACATAATATTTGTCAGTGTATAATATCCATGAGCTGAATTAATTTGAGTAGGTTTATAAATTTGGGGAGAAATGGCAAAGTGAACATGAAGATTGGAATGAAAAATAAACTATTATTATTTTTCCGTTGCAAATAAATAAATGAATAAATAAATGCATTTTTATTAGATAAGTTTAGGTTTATTAGACAACTATATATATATATATATATATATATATATATATATATATATATCAGGGGCGTTTCCTTCGAGGAGGCAAGAGAGGCAGTGTCTCTTCAAAATATTGGATAAGAAAAAAAAAATTTGTTGTACAAAAATAAAACTACGCCAGTATTACAAAATATAACATTAAAAAGTGTATAAATCACTAATTTTTCTGAAGAAACTTTGTTCAACAGTGACATCAGCAGGTAAAGTCACAGCAAGAGTCTGTACTCTCTTGCCTCCCCTGAGCCCATTGAGTTTTAACAGACCCACTAAAGCATGTGGTGAGTCTGGTGGAGGGTAATTGAGAATGAATGAGGGAAAGTCATGTGAGAGGAGGCAACGCCTCCATTGCAATATGACTGGTTCGGCTGTGATTGGTTCATGCAGTAAATCCTTTCTCTTGTGTTTGTGCACATTCGTAAATCAGTATATGAACAATATGATGGTTTTAATGGGAAGACTAATTTTAAAAAGAATGTAAACAACTCACACATGTAGATATAACCACTTTGTTACATTAAAATGAGACTTAAAATAGCATGAAAACATGATCTGTGGGAGTTTTTAGTGAGTAATCAGCTTGGTGAAATTTGAAGTAAATCTCTGCGTCTGTGACCAATATTTACAGAGCTTTGATGGAACAAATAGAAAACTATATTTAGAAAAGTGTAAGTCATGTTTATTTAATGTTTAATTGAATGAATTTACATTTGATAAAAAAAAACAACTTTGAGGAATTTGCCTCCTTATTTCAGAACACCACTGCACAATACTGATATATATATATATATATATATATATATATATATATATATATAAACTGAGATAACCCTAAATCTCAAAAACTGTCAAATTTTTGCGATTTATCGTGCAGCCCTACATTCAGGTAGAGCAAATCATGCAGAAGAAATTGTATATTGTTTTACTAAGCATAATAGACATGACGATCACTCTGTGCTTAATCGGCACCGATTATTTGCAGAACAATGATCGGCAAAAATTCATAGTTTTCGGTGTTGATTTTTTTTTTTTTTTTTTTTCGTGTTGCGTCTGTTGCTGGAAGGGTCTTGCTATCATTATACAGGAGAGCGGCCTGAGGCGGAAATTTCTGTTGTTTGTTTTGGCAAACTGCGCGCTGCAGGCACAGTGGAGTGCCGCGGAACAGAGCGCCATACGTTTACACAACAGCAATTGTACTAAAAATGGAAAACTTTTTCCTCCTTATTAAAAAGTTGTGCATACAGATGATAATGTTGTCAAAATGATCCCCGTTTACACAAATCTGAGAAAATGACTAAAAATGCTGTATTTTCATGCCAGGCCAGTAGGTGGCAACATATGAAGACTATGCGTCTGTGCACATACCTATAGACTGAACACATGATACACTTTGCATGACATAACTGTTTTCACAAATTCACACTGAGAAGATAATGGTATTGTTTTCAAAAGCATGCAATTTGAAACTGATTTCAAAAGTTTGCATTTTCAGGCTCCCAAAACGGTTTTCAGTTTTCCTTTGAAAATACTGTCATGTAAATGCCCCCTAAGCTTATAATATGGTCATATATATAGAATTATAAAAAATAATGCAAACAGTTTGACAAAAAAAAAAATAAAAAAAAATGAAATGGCTCAACAAATAGCCACAAAAATCACACTCATTCATAATGCGTCTGTACTTAATTTCTCTCTTTCTTCTTCAGGTCACTATGATAGATAAAAGTGCAGCTGAGAGAGCTTGTAAAGATCCCAACCCTATTATTGATGGACGCAAAGCTAATGTCAACCTGGCGTACCTCGGGGCCAAACCACGCAGCCCACTGACAGGTAAATACCAGACACAAGCTTTAAACTTACTCAAAATAAGGTACTTATCTTTTAAATACTATAGTTATCTATTGTTCTGTCACTTTCAAAGGTGAAGTGTGTAATTTAAGCACCACAGAAATGCAAAAATAATGACTGTTTTCAAACAGGTTTTCTCACCATTCCCCCGTCTGTCAAACAAATAAGTCTGTCCCAAACTCAGATAATGTTGCTGTGTCAGGCTGGTGGGGATGTTCAAACGAACACAACATTGTTTTGAAAGTGATTCATTCTGTTGTGATTCTGTGCGATATGACGATCTGGTGTCTATCGATACTATAACATACATTGTGGTACTTTTTCACATTCCGATCTTTACTGAAGGGGAGACAGAACCAGGTTAAACGAGGGACTACATCTAGCAACACGCGTGACTGCAGTTGAGCCGTTGAAACGCAAACAACAGAGCTATGTGTCACCGTGTTTCTGTGGAGAGGACCTAAGGAGTATATGAGAATCCCCGTCTTTGCAGCCCATAAACACAATTGGTCTTAAGAGAGAAAACATCTGCGCATATGTTGTATTTCTTTTTAAAAAGCTGTCCACTTTGTGTCATGCACATTGAGAAAATGACTAAATCATTTTGTAACTTTAATAAGAAGAAATAAAATAAATATTATATATTTATATATATATATGTATAGAATCATACATAATACACATGAATGATAGATAGATACAGCACTATCTATCTATCGTGTATTATCTATAGCTGTCATCTGAAGTAATTAATTTACACCATAATTGTTTTGTATTGCTCAAAAACTGACTGTTTATCTTCTCTCAGGCACATTGGTGACACAAATACAAAGGGGATATGTTTCGTGACATATCGTGGATTTTGTGTAGATTAATAAATGATACACTTCCCCTTTAAGAATTCTAAAGCTGTTTGAAGTTTTTTTGCCCTTATATGGAAAAGCAGTTGTTGCAGCTTTTTCTTGTTGACACTTTCGCTGTGGATGATTCATACTGGCAAAAACTGATGTATGTTTTCATCATATCATGCTCTCAGCATCATAATAATTTTTTGTACTCTAACACTCAACTCTCTCACACACACAATATTACACTTTTTTAACGGGTTGTTTGACGGGTTAAGCCTGTCAAGAATTTACTGCCATCCTACATTTGCATCTATGCATGTGTGTGAATGCATTGGCAGAAAGTGATATATGTTCAGTCTGCACGTCTGTCTGTTCGTTCGACCTCCAACTTTGCATTTCTGTGTGTGTGTTTTGTGGCTGATATGTCAGAAAGAGGAAGGGTATTGTGGAGGGAACCTAAAGCATGTACACCTGTCCTAACACCATATTCACTCAGGAAAAGTGGATATTTTGGCCCCTGCTCTTGTTCTCGTCCAAACATGTTTGAAACGGCAGTCCTGTATCACTCTGTTTCTCTCTCTCTCCTCTGCCGTTGTAGCGTCATCACGTGACTCACGCCTCGATTTACTGTTTTTTTGTTTTTTTTCAGGCTTATATGTTACTCTGGGAAACATATTGTTCAAACACATTTTAGTTTAAGAGTGAATGACAAATAAAGATCATTAAAAGAAGAAATCTTATTAAAAAAATCTATTTAAAATACAATGCCAAGTTCTTAAAAAACATTTATATGACATTTATAGACATTTTTTTTTTAAATATCCCCCGGTTTCACAGATAAGGCTTAAGACTAGTCCCAGACTAAAATGTAAGTCTGAGCTGTTTCAACTGAAAGAAACTTGCACTGACTGATCTTAAAATATATCAGTGTCTTTGTTTTGTCTAAAGATACACACCAGTAATGTATTTTTCTAAGGCATGCTTATAAAAATTACTTAATTGTCCTAATTGAACTATGGCCTAATCCTGGCTTAGTCTAAACCCTGTCTGTGAAACCAGGGGCCTGTTTCATAAAACAAGTTTACCAAATAAGACAGGTTTATTTCAGTTAGTCTGACTTATTGTCAGTTGATTTGGTTCAAAATAAGTCAGACTAACTGAAATAAACCTGTCTTAAGGTAATATACAATTGTTATATATGTTCTATTTCAATGATAACCAAGATCATAAAATAAAGAAATCTTTTTTTTTAATTAAGCTAAGTGCCAAGATCTTAATGTTAAAATCAATGTTGAAAAGTAAAACAATATGTATATGTTATTAGTAATATATTATTTCTATTTCTGTTTTAGTTGTAGTCATTTCTAGTATTTCAACTTAAAATTATTTATTTCAGTTAGTTCTTAGTTCAGTTAGATAAATTATTTTTATAATGAATATTTTCAGTTATAAAATGATTATTAGTTATTAAATAATAGCTAATAGTTTTAGTTAACGCATATTCATTATACAATGATTTGCAGATAAATATTTTTGCAAATTCTAATAATAATTAAAAAACTATATTTATATTTAAAAATTATGCTAAGCTATACTGGTCCCGAAGCCTTTTCCACAATAATTTCAGGCTATTAATGCCAGTAATTCCAGGTTATTAATATAATTAATAGCTATTAATTAATAACTGTATTATTTATTAAAATATTTGGACCACCTATACATTTGTTTTGATAAAAATTTCAAAATTAAATTTAAGTCATAAATTAAAAACATGCTCAGTCATTTTCTGTATTTGAATAACACCGCTCCACCATACACAGAAATGAATGTTACGTCGCTGACCTATGTATAATGAACATAAAACTGAGAGAAGAAAGCTTTTTTCTTTGAGAGAGTGTGTTGTGTGTGTGTGTGTGTGTGTGTGTGTGTGTGTGTGTGTGTGTGTGTGTGTGTGTGTGTGTGTGTGTGTGTGTGTGTGTGTGTGTGTGTGTGTGTGTGTGTGTGTGTGTGTGTGTGTGTGTGTGTGTGTGTGTGTGTGTGTGTGTGTGTGTGTGTGTGTGTGTGTGTGTGTGTGTGTGTGTGTGTGTGTGTGTTGAATGGGCATCCAGGCGAGAGATGTTTCTGTGTCTGGGCAGATACTCTGTTATGCTGCAGAACAGACAGCCTGGAGTTTTTCACATGAGTGACTTCATGAGAGCGTACAGACAGGACGAGAGGAAAGACAAAAAACAAAAGTGCATATTGGGTGAATGGAGAGAATGAGTGCCAATTAAAACCTAAAGAGTGTGCGGTTGTGGAGGACACAGAATTACAAATGTGCATCATGAATGTCAAACACAGGGCAAGCAGAAAACTGGAGAATGAATGACTCGGTTAGAGGGCAAATGTCCAGAGATGATAGTCAAATAATTATGTAGCGTTTGTCATCTGTTCCATTCAATTTCTGCTGCTTAACAACCATAAACCTTAATTTATTGCCAAGACGTCTTAAAGGGGTGTTCTGGGTTCAAAATGTTAAATGAAGCTCTGTCGACAGCATTGACTCGTCCCTTAGTTTGTAACAAACAAAAAGCACATGTACAGGACTGGACTTAAAATAGGAGTCTGTGGCAAAACTTTCGACAGGGTTTAAAAGCAGAAATGTGCAGCTTGTATATTTGTACTTATTAATGGTCAACCGATATGGATTTTTTGATGGCTGATCTTAGGAAGCAGGGTAGCCAGTGACCAATAGCCAATAACATCAGGCCAAGCGACCACCAATGAAAATGAGTTTTGAGCTGACTTTGGTGCATTTACAGTCATGAATGTTGATTAATGTACACGGACTCTTTTTGAAATTAAGTTAAATAAAAATTTAATTAATCAGAAAATTTACTTTAAATATTTAAAAAAAAAAACATGCTGCAATGAAATTAATATATTTTACATAATATTTAATGAATTAAAATTAAATAATTTGAAAATGGTTCAATATGAAAAAATTTGAACTTGATAAAAAAATGTTTATCCTTTTTCATACACACAGTTTACTTTGTTTTACATGTCTGTCTAATAATTTATTACTTTTAATAAACATATGTAATTTAATAGATTTGTAATAGACGTTCTCAGGGATATCAAAATAAAAGTCCTGTTTCTTGACCAAACCGAAAATCTAATCGGCCAATGCCAGTAATTAATGCTGATACATATTTGCCTTGGTGTATTAATATTAATATTGTGATAATATTCATTTTTCCATATAAAATTTGTTATTTTCTCTATAAAGCTCAATAAATCATCCTTTTAGTAGTGGAACTGTTTCAGGCAGATTAATTTCCGGTTATGTTGTTTATAACAACCCCTTTGTGTTCTGTCCTTGGGTTTTATGTGGTCAGATTTTGAACGGATGGAATAGTTTCATGATAACATGTATAATAATTAGGTTTTGTGGCTATATTTTCCAAATCGTGTGTATTTTAACATGCCTTGCAATATCTTGACCCTTAAACTTCCATTACAAACTTAACTCAAACTGGAGGATGAGTTGAAATTTAATTTTAAATCTGGGTCATTTCTGTAAAGAAATAGTTCACCCAAAAAAATATTATAATTTTCTGTACTACAGTTCATAGTGAACTTTCAAAATCCAAAAAGGACAACAACAAAAAAAACTTGACATATGAATTGTAGTTGTACTAAAAAAGCAGATGGCATCCAAAACAAGACTTTTCGCAACACATTTTTTCAAAATTTCTTCTTTTGGGCTCCACATAATAAAGTCAGTCATATAGGTTTGGGACGAAATTAAACTCATCATTTCCTCGCCCTCATTTCTGGGTGACCTGTCCCTTTAACTCTCAGAAGCAGGTTTCAATCTCTTGTTTTGCTCTTGTTGTCACAGGATACTCGACTGGAGTACAGCAGGCTCATCCAGCCCTGATCCAGAGGCAGTATGGGTAAGCATCTCTTCTCATTCTGCTAATGTCAGGGGTGAGGGAATAACATGAAATCCTAGCACGACCCCTCAGAAACAGTCCTGTCAAAACTGCAGTTTCATTTAGCCCAAAACTGTCAGTTATTCTTAACAATCATGCTTCTTCCTCTCACACATCCCGTCTCTGCTCGTCTCACTCCGATCTGAGGACACGAGCGTGAACGTTAGTGCAGCTCTTCCTCAGTATTTGTTGTCATGTGTTTACAGTAGCGTCTGCGGTTTATCTCTCTGCCTCCTTCCCAAATTCTCTCTCATACTGTCACTCGGTCTCAGTTTCTCTCTTTTTACTCTCTTCCTCTTTCTGTGTTTCTCTCTTGGTATCTTTCTGACAGTGTTTCTCTTTCTTTTACTTTCTCGACTCTGTCTCTCTTCCCTATCCTGTTTGACCTGTTTATCTGTCAGTTAAGTCACCACCTGCCTGAAGTCTGCTAACCAGCCAGGTGTTATGCAAAACAAACCTTCGTCTCTCTTTCTTTGTCTCTTTCTCTCTCTACACACATCTTTCTTGTTCCCTATCCCACCCACACATACTAACCAACATCTGAACCATATTTTACATATATTTCAAATAAATAGTTCATTAAAAATATATCATTGTTTACTCACCCTCATGTTAAACCAAACCGTTGTTTTTTGTACACAAAGGTATAGATCTTAAGTCATAAGTGCTACATTTATGATTGTTATGATTTAAGGTTCTTAAAAAACCTTTTTGGAGCATGACAAATTTCTATGGAAAATATAATCTTGTATTTATGGTCTAAGATGCATAATTTCCTGAAGATGCTAACTTTTAATTGTCAGTTAATATAATAATATACACTACTGTTTGGGCTTGGTAAGATTTTTTATGTTTTTGAAAGAAGTGACTTATGCTCAACAACGTAAAATAGTTAAAATACAGTAAAATAGTAATATTGTGAAATATTATTAGTAATTTGGGCTAAATTTATGGTTATGACTTTTATGGTACTTTGTTTGGTGCTGTTTTGAGCTTGACAACTTTCATTGGATAAAAAGAGGTGCAAAAATGTTAGAATATATATATTTTTTATTATTATTAACAATAATAACAGTAACAATAATGAGTACTATACTGTACAAAAGTCTGGGGTCAGGACACATTAAATTGATTAATAAAGACATATTGTTATATATGTATGTATGTGTATGTATGTATATACTGTATGTATGTATGTATATATGTATATATGTATATATATATATTCTGCAAAGTATTCAAAAAACCCTGAAAAAATATGCATCATGGTTTCCACAAAAATATTAAGCAGCATAACTCTTTGCAATATTGATCATAATGAAAAATGTTTCTTGATCATAAAATGAAATACAAATACAGTTCATTCACTAGCTGAATTTTACAGATGTGAATCTGGTTGTAGAATGAGGTTGTAACTCTTGTAAATAACCGACCTCTGTTTACAGAGTGAGATTTAGCGTTTAGAAGAGGAGCGAGTGCTGTATTTTGTGTACATAGCCTGTATGTTAAAGGGTCTTGTCCATATCTGTGGGGGTCTCTATTTAAGTTCACTAGCTCTTGTTTGAACAGGTGTCCTGTACCCATTGTGGGTCTGTATGCATGTTCAGTTAATAGTGCTACTGATCATTAACCCTAATCATGAACTTCCTCTTTGAGACGGCCTATGCTAATAATGAGAAACACATTAGAGGTGAACTTAACACCACTACAGTAATGGCCAACAGACTGCAAACAAACAGACCTACAACATTATGTTAGCTAAAGGCTATTTGAACATGCTAACAGTTAGCATAAGGCCTGATTAAAGAGATACTACAGCCAAAAATGTAAATTCTGTCATCATTTAATCACACTCGTGTCAGTCCAAAACTGTAACTTTCTATATTGTGGAAAAGACGAATGAGGTCCAAAAAAAACAGACTCCATTGGCTTTCATTGTATGGACAATGAAAGAGACATTTCTCATACAGGTTTGGAACAACATAAGGAGTAAATGATGAATTTTAATTTTTCAGTGAACTGTATCTTCAAGGTAACTTAAGAGATTGTCTGTTCTGATTAGGATCAGTATTGGCTCTGAACAAAGCATCCATTGTCAGTTTTGCTATATATGAGGCGTGCGTTGGGTTATCATTGCTCAGTTAGTCAGTGAGTAGCATGTCCTCGTTGAGAGGAAGACGCTCCTGCTGTCGTTGTGGGTTGGCACTCTTGCCATCTGTTGGCTGGCATTAGAGGGATTTCTCCCGTCTGGGGAGTCGGGTGTTGGTGTTGGGGCTTCCTGAGGTAGGAGGCTTTATCAGGGTGCTGGAGATGGGGATTACGAGAGCGGAGGGTGCCGCTAACAAACCCCCTGTGGTTGGGGGTTGGGTGTTTGCCAGGAGGTCTGCCTGCTGAAACAGCACAATGAGGATCACAGATACACATACACGCTCATGTCTCTCCCACACCGTCAGCTTGTCGTGCCTTGAGCCGAATATATGTTCACTGACATCTGACCTTTATCACTTGGTGGCAACATTCACACCACTCTACCAGCAAGCAGCCATGTGACATTGTTGATAATCTAGTATTAATAGTATTTCATGATTCATTATTCTGGGTGGAAGGAAAAATACATTATTTATTTTTTGCACATTTGTTATGTTTTTAGGGTTATGCATATTCATTTCAGACAGCTGTGAATCTCTGTGCCCTACAATGTCACACAAGCTCTCATCTTAGCAGCGCTACATTTAGTTAGAGTGACGTGACAAGGGTGGCCCTCTTCCAAATTGCCCCCTTCACTAATTCATCAGTAATTTAGTGATTGCACTTTGTTTCTGTGTTTGCCTGGTAAGAAATGACCTTTGAAAACCCCTCTGTCTATCTGTCTCTTCCGGTCTCTGCCCCACACCCAACAGCTGGGGCTGCTAAAAGTGATATTCTGCTCTGGGCATGACAGCACGACCTAAGATCATTCGTCCTTCCTCTTTGTCGTCATAATTTGCTCTCCCTTCCGCATCTCTTAATTTCTCTTTGTGCTTCTGCTCTTTGTCGCTCTCATGCACAGAAGAAAAGGCTTCCTGCATCCCCACATCTTCGTTCATCTTCAGAACACAAATTAAGATAATTTTGATGAAATCCGAGAGCTCTCTGACAGAAACATAGTAAGGACATCGTGGAACATGGTAGTTCCCTTGCTGTCTATGGAGGGTCAGAAAGCTCGCGGATTTCATCAAAAATGTCTTAATTTGTGTTCTGAAGATGAACAAAGGTCTTATGGGTTTGGAACGACATGAGGGTGAGTAATTAATGACAGAATTAAAGAACACTTCTTCTGACCGGAAGACAAGCCTCTTTAAACAGCATGCTGAGTTCATTTGAAGCGCTTAACATGAAGCATGTCTCATGTTTAGGACATCCTGGATCAGCAACTTACTTTGTGTCCTCTGTTAATTTTCAGATGCATTTGCAAAAGTTTTGCACACACAGATGTGCTGCACATACAGTAATTAAAACAGTACTGCATTTGTTTGATACTTGTGCAACCAAAAGACCTATATAGAAAATGTTCAGTACAAATATGCCTACCATTGCTTCCCTGTTATTTACACTATTTATGGGGTATGCAGTGTTTCAAATCAGGCTACATTTACATTAATTCAGACACATTTGAACTAGCATTTTACAAAAGTTTCTCATTCACAGTGAAACATCAGAAAAGGCTAAATTCACCTTATTGCGTATATATAAAACCTCTTACACTCACTGAGATGATATAGCTGGAGCAGTGTAAATGTGAATAACACAACTGAGATAATACTGGTATAAACATTGATTGATATATCGGTACAAAATGCATCACATCACTAAATGTTGACCCTGGACCACAAAATAGTCATAAGGGTCAATTTTTAAAAATTGAGATTTATACATCTGAAAGCTGAATAAATAAGCTTTCCTTTGATGTGTGGTTTGTTAGGATAGGACAATATTTGGCTGAGATACAACTATTTTAATATCTGGAATCTGAGGGTGCAAAAAAAATCTAAATATTGAGAAAATTGCCTTTAAAGTTGTCCAAATGAAGTTCTTAGCAATGCATATTACTAATCAAAAATTAAGTTTTGATATACTGTATATACGGTGGGAAATTTACTAAATATCTTCATGGAACATGATCTTTACTTAATATCCTAATGATTTTTGGCATAAAAAAAAATCAATAATTTTGACCCATACAATGTATTTGCTACAATGTGTAGCTATTGCTACAAATATACCTGTGCTACTTATGACTGGTTTTGTGGTCCAGGGTCATAAATATACATCATCCTTCAAATACCTGTTTTCACAGTCCACACTCCAATAAGAAAACAGCATTTTCAATTTATGCACTGGGGAAAGCATTTTCAAAAGCTCGGTTTTCACCATATCAGTGTGGACAGAAGGCAAAAACGCAGAGAAAAAGATGTGCTTTCAAATGTATCCGGATTAGTGTACATGTAGTCTCAGTCACTAATGAGTTTACAACTTCGTTAGCAAGCAGTGGTTCTCAATCAAGTCCTGTACTACGCCCACAGTCCACATTTTCGATTTCTTCCTTATTTATCAGTTGCAAAGTACGAGAAGATATTTTCCTCTGTACTGACGAACATCTGAGTGAAACAGATTATCAAAAAATAAAAATGGGGACTTGGTTTTGTCCATCGGATGATTGGATGGAAGCAGATCTGAATGTGAGCTTGCTGAATGTGAGGTCAAAATCTTTTATAAACATGCATAATTTTCACAATTTTTTTTTTAATCAAGTCAACCCAATAAGTTTATCTAAGGGTTAGAAGGCTTCTTCATAGGCAGCACAGAGCTAAAGACACACTCATTTCCAACTAATTTGTAGCAATCAGTTGGCCCTATTTTGTCAGTCCTCACACCCTTGTCAGCTTTGGTCTTTTTTATTTTGCCCTGTCTCTGTTTCTCTCTCTCTTCTCCTCCTTGTCTTTCTCAATCCCTCCGTTTCCCTGTCTGCATTAGTGTTTGCTAGGATGAATAGGGTCAGTAAGGACGGCAGACTCAGTTGATTTGCCTACTCCACAAAGCCTCTGTCAGACCCTATAAATCATCCTTCAGCCCAGGACGCCAGCGAGGGACTGGCAGACGAGTGACACTGCAGCTGTGTGTGTGTGTGTGTGTGAGGGGAAGTGTATGCTGCTGCAGATGTGTGAGTGTGTATGAGGATGTTGCCGGCTTGGTGTTTTCAATATTTTGAGCTCAGTGTCGGCAGCCCCTCTAGGTTCCTCTTTGTTTTTGAGGGAGGCTCATGGGTGTGAGCTGTGGGTAGCAGCCTCCGGTCTCTCTTTCTGTCTCTGTAGTTGTTCAGTTTGCTGTGATATTGGCTATGATATCATCAGGCAGAAACTCACGAGAAATATTAATGAGGTCAGTGAGCAGGTCAGTTAGAAGAGCAGAGTAGCTGCACTTATAATAATACACCATGTTTATTCATTAAATAAAACATTTTAATGCAAAACCGAAAAAACACAATTCACAAGCGCGTATTGAACCGTGGATGTCGTACCCGTATTGCAACTGTAAAATTACAATACTAATATATTTATGTCTTGATTCATTTTCAAACCTTAAACCATCAAACTTTTATTTTGATGAGAAAAAAAAACGCAGAGAGACCCTAAAGCTTCTCTTCTGTTGATAAGTGATCAGTTCATGAAGACGGTGGCTGCAAATTCACGTTAAAGCAACTCAAACTCAGAGCAGACGCAGTGAGGCAGTTTGTGTGGAGCAGCATTTACTGTGAACCGAGCCGCTCTGAGACACTGAAAACACCAAATCATGAGCTGCTCGTGTGTAAATCAACACAGTGCCGTGCTTCACTCTGAAACACGCAACACGTTTATTTAAAGGACTAGTTCACCCAGACATAAAAATGAGTCTGTGTTTTACTCACCCTCAAGGCATCCAAGGTGTATA
The DNA here is from genome assembly GCA_027422415.1 of Schizothorax lantsangensis. NCBI lineage: Eukaryota > Metazoa > Chordata > Actinopteri > Cypriniformes > Cyprinidae > Schizothorax > Schizothorax lantsangensis. The sequence continues at coordinate 7,387,447 of CM049862.1, forward strand.
TGACTTTCTTCTTTCAGATGAATCCAATCGGAGTTATATTAAAAATTGTCCTGGCTCTTCTAAGCGTTATCATTGCAGTGGGTGGGTGTTTCTGTTCAACAGTCCACAAGACGTCAAATAAAGTGCGTGCATCCATAATAAAACGTGCCTCACACGGCTCCGGGGCGTGAATAAAGGCCTCCTGTAGGGAATCCATGCGTTTTTGAAAGAAAAATATCCAAAATATTAAACCCTTCTCTCTCACTTCATCTAACTGTGGTACACGGAAGTCGTTCTGGCGGATGACGTAGGACGTCGGCGTTGTGTGATTAGTGACAAACGCGGAGAGAGAACAAAACAAAACGCCGGTCATGAATTAGAAGCACAAACCGAGGATTTGTAAAGAAAAATGTCAGAGGATTTTGATATAAGCCAAGAGGAGACTGGTTTTCCTTTGCTAAAGTAAGGAAACTTTGATTTCTTTGCTCCTGTAAACAAACTCGTGAGACTAGCATATCTCACAGTCACGCGTGACGCATACGTCCTACATCATCCACCGGAACGGCTTCCGCGTACGACAGTCAGCAGAAGTGAGAGAGAAGTGTTTATTACGTTTGAAATATGGATATTTTTCTTACAAAAATGCATGTATTCGCTACAGGAGGCCTTTATTCATCCCCCGGAGCCGTGTGAGGCACGTTTTATTACAGATGCGCACGCTTTATTTGACGTCTTGTGGACTGTTGAACAGAAACACCCACCCACTGCAATGATAACGCTTGGAATAGCCAGGACTATTTTTAATATTACTCCGATTTACGAGGGTGAGTAAAACATAGGCTAATTTTCATTTTTGGGTGAGTTGATCCATTAATTAACCAAATTGCAGCCTTTGCGATCTGATAATTGCACTTAGCCATATCGCGATTTTAGTTTTTATTTACAATAATCCTGCAGCCCTAGATAATAGTTAACTCTCTCTCTTTCTGTGTTTGTCTTCGCAGACTCAGCCAGCAGTATGTTTACCCTCAGGCCTTCCTGCAGCCCAGTCTGGTTCTGCCCGCACAGGTCACCTCCAGCGCCACGACCCCTTACCTAGACTTCAGCACTGCCTACTCTCAGTACGCCTCCTCGGCCTTCGAGCAGTATCCCTACGCCCCCTCGCCAGGCTTCCTGAGCTACATGTACCCTCCAGGCACCCCCGGGCTCTCCTCCGCCACAAACACCCCCGTCCCCACAGCCCTCCCCTCCATCGGAGGCGCCCCCAGCGCAGCCTTCATCCAGATCCCTCCTCATCAGCTCCACGCCGACCGCCTGTAAATCAGGCCACAGGGACCCACCGAGTATGCTGATATTGCACTAGAACATCATCATTTTGGGACAGGGAACTGTGACATCATCAGCCTGAGACTGGGGTCGAATATAAAAGGGCTTCAAGACTTTTACTCTGACTGGTTACTCTTTATGATTAATAATTATATATTATTGGTAGATTATGTTGAATAACAAATATTAGATGAATAAATGGCAGATTGCAGGGTTGTAATGCAGAAGAATCCAATGAATTGAGAAGAAACGAGAGGTTATACACACACACAACCGTTCAAAAGTTTGGGGTCGGTAAGATTTTCTAATGTTTTTGAAAGACGTCTCTTATGCTCACCAAGCCTGCATTTATTTAATTAAAAATACAGGAAAAACTGTAATATTGTGAAATATTATTACAGTTTAAAATAATTTTCTATTTTAATATGTTTTAAAATGTAATTTATTCCTGTGATGCAAAGCTGAATTTTCAGCATCATTACTCCAGTCTTCAGTTTCACATGATTCTTCAAAAATCGTTCTAATATGCTGATCAAGAAACATTTCTAAATATTATTATCAATGTTGAAAACAATTGTGCTGTGTCATATTTTTGTGGAAACTTTGTAAGGATTCTTTATTTATTTCAAATAGAAGTGTTTTATAAAAATATAAATGTCTTTGCTTCCACTTTCTATCAATTTAATGCATCCTTGCTGAATAAAAGTATTAATTTCTTTCAAAAAAAAAAGTTCCTGACCCCAAACGTATGAATGGTAGTGTGTATATATGCCGCTAAGAATGACAGTTTTTTAAGTTTGGATGGTGTGCATCTCTGCAGGAATATCTGTTAAGCACAAAGCCTTAGAGACTTCTCCAGTTTTTTTATTTTTTATTTTATATAGCTGTTCTTATGACACAAATGTGCTTCCCTCTATCTGAGCGAAAATATGTGCATTTTTAACCAGACTTTTTCCAAGAATAGATAACTTTTCTAGAAATGTAGCATTGCAAAAGATTTGTAATTCTGCTTATCACTATCACCTCTGTCAAATGTCTCTTCCATCCCTGTAGTTCCTTTCCTGAAGATTCCTCGCAATCTTAAGTAGCTCCACATAGATTGTAACGACATTAATCCAGCATTCAGTAACACATGTATTCAAGATGCGCTGAAGCTCACCTGTGAATAATCATGAGGAAATAGACACTGAAACATTGAGTATTAATCATATTCTAATTCTGTTTCATCTGTGATGCTTTTTAGACTCAGTTTTGGTCTGCTAAAGGGACAAATGAAAGAGTATTGTGACAAATGTCAGTGGTTGCTTTTGGTATCGCTCCACGAATGACACTACAGGACAAAATGCCAACCAGAACATGCAGAAAAACTTGAGAAAAGTCTTGATTGATGAAACGTTTGGACAGCACAAGAGGACATATTGCCAGGACAATCGGTTTATTTTCACAAGAACAGTGTTGCCATTAATCTGCCCTTTATACACTCAACTCAAAATATGAAAATACCTTACAGTGAAAGCCATAAGCCCAGAACATGCAAAACAAGTAATAAAGTCAATTTGCAAAAACTGACCTTCACTTATGTGGTTATTTTGAAGTCTGTGTATGTTTTACTACAGTCTAACCTTCTTTTTTTTTTGCCACCCTGACGATGCATTATTATATGGTTCATATGATTACAGGTGCATCTCAATAAATTAGAATGTAGTGAAAAAGTTCATTTTTTCTTGTAAGTTATTTCAAAAAGTGAAACTTTCATATATTTTAGATTCATTGCATGTAAAGTAAAACATTTCAAAAGTTTTTTTGTTTTAATTTTGATGATTAGAGCTTACAGCTCATGAAAGTCAAAAATCAGTATCTCAAAATATTAGAATATTTACATTTGAGTTTCAATTATTGACCATCCCTACAGTATAAATTCTGGGTATCTCTTGTTCTTTGAAACCACAATAATGGAGAAGACTGCTGACTTGGCAATAATCCAGAAGATGAACATTTACGCCCTCCACAAAGAGGGTAAGTCACAGAGGGTCATTACTGAAAGGTGTGGCTGTTTACAGAGTGCTGTATCAAAGCATATTAAATGCAAAGTTGACTGGAAGGAAGAATTTGGGTAGGAAAAGGTGCACAAGCAACAGGGATGACTGCAAGCTTGAGAATACAGTCAAGCAACGCTGATTCAAGTTTCAAGTTTTCAAGTTTCTTGTCACATACACGAGAGCTTCAGAAGGAGTGGACTGAAGCAACACAAGGGAAGTGGAGTGAAAAATAAGATATAAAGAATAAAATATAAAATGTAAAAGAATGTGCAGTGCATTAAATATTAATATGAGCAAGAGAGAGGAATCACAGGTTATACATGGTTGACGCTCACAAAAAATAAAATAAATATAAAAATAAGACGTCTACAGAACGTCAGGAAAAGGGCTACAGTTATGAGGTAGTTATGAGGTAGAGATTAATAATGAGTGTGTGATTAGTGATTTGAAGTATGTCAAGATGTTTTTAAGAGGCCACTTCTGAACCAGACACAATGTCAGAAGCGTCTTACCTGGGCTGTGGAGAAAAAGAACTGGACTGTTGCTCAGTGGTCCAATTTTCTCAGTCCTCTTTTCCTGGCTTTCTTGAGTGTTTGGATGTGTGTAGTCCAAGTAGGTCCTCGGAATTTTGCATTTGAAGCTGCTTATTTCCACAGGAATCATAAGAGGAGTGTAGGGCAATGTCCCAGAGTCTGGAGGAAGAGTGGAGAGGCACAGAATCCAGAACCACAGTGTTGATAATAGATGTGGATCTTGAAGTCATGTGTGTAGAGAGAGTATAGCAGTGAACGCAGCCCTGAAGTTTTTGAGGTGAACCACAGTCAGTGATGATTTGGGCTGTGAGTTTATTAGTCCATGTGTTAAAAGCATCTGCTGGTGTTGGTGTGTGAGGGAGGAGTGGAGTATGTGTGAGATGGCCACTGTGTTTTCTGAAGTCCACAGTCAATGCAGATGTGAGGGCCATCTACCAGGAAATTTTAGAGCACTAGCAAGGGACTCATGAAGATAGAAGTGAACAAACCAGCAAGCTTCCTTCTTCTGACAAGCTTTCCTCCGTCATGGAGATGCTGATTTCATTTTCCAGCAGGACTTGGCACCCAAAGGCACAGATGCCCACACTGCCAAAGGTACCAAATGTTTGGCGGCAGCTGGTTCAATGACCATGATGTTACTGTGCTTAATTGGCCAGCAAACTCGAAGGAGTGGACCTGACCTGAACCCCATAGAGAATTTATGGGGTATTGTCAGTGGTCCAGTCCTCTTTTCAGGAAGATTTTGCAAAAGACACTGGAGGAAGAGTGGAGAGGCAGACCCAACAATTTCCACAGCAGATGACCTGATCTGCTGGTGTTGGTCCAGGCCACTGGCAAAGAAACCTGCTTCCTTCTTCTGGCTTTATGGAGATGCCATACCACCTCAGCAGTGCCACAAACTGATCACCTCCATGCCATAGAGAATTTATGGGGTATTGTCAAGCCGAATTGAGGCAGTAATTAAAGCAAAAGGAGCCCCTACCAAGTATTGAGTACATATACAGTAAATGAACATACTTTCCAGAAGGCCAACAATTCACTAAAAATGTTTTTTTTATTGGTCTTATGAAGTATTCTAATTTGTTGAGATAGTGAATTGGTGGGTTTTTGTTAAATGTGAGCCTAAATCATCACAATTAAAAGAACCAAAGACTTAAACTACTTCAGTCTGTGTGCATTGAATTTATTTAATACACGAGTTTCACAATTTGAGTTGAATTACTGAAATAAATGAACTTTTCCACAACATTCTAATTTATTGAGATGCACCTGTATATTATACTGTCAGTTTGTCTGTTTTACACTTGTCAGTTAAGTTTGTTTTTCTTCTTTGGAACTTCTTTTGTTTCTGCCAACAAATTCATTGAGAAACACAGAAGTATACATGTGCTTACAATGAATAACCGAAGGCAGTTTAACAACCATTTATGGCTGCTTCAATGGAAGTGCTGGAGTGAATCCAAGAGTTCATGGACGAGCATACAAACCTATGCAAATGAAGGCAATGAAGGGCATTAGGGCTTTATGCAGGGCTTTATATATTTCTGTGAGTAGGCAAACTATCACTATGGAAACTACTGGAAGTTGTATGCATGAGGCCTCAGACCTCAATCCAAATGAGCACCTGTGAACGACTTTACAAACAGACAGTCCTCCATAGAGGAAACGCTTATGCACTGTGCGTAATATTCCCATTATATTGTGCAAAAGTTTTTTTGTTTTTTTTTGTTTTTTTTTTGACAGTTCAGGATAATAGGAGTTTTTCTTGTACACCACCTGCAAGTCAATTTGGAAAAACTAATACTGGTTGATTTTGAACACATTTACACGATCCTAACATTGACTGTATTTAGGGAAATCAGTTGCAGTTAGAAATATATATTATACTCTAATTCTGTTATTCACTTTCACAAATGCTGCTTTGACCAAGAGTTTAGGGTTCATCTGGTGCTCCAGCTGTTAGTCCCTGCTGACATGCTGTGGACAAAAGGCATCTTTCTCTATTGATGGTCATTTAAAAGTAGGCTATATTTGTAAATTAAATAAAAAAATAAACATAGTAGCATATTATTTAAATAATAAAGGTGTTATTAAATCATATCGATTTTATTTTAGTTACCAAATGTACAAAACGCATGGAATACATTTAATATCATCGCTATGTGCCCATTTAGTCCTTTTATTTAGTATTATTTATTGTATTTATGTTAATATTTACTGTATTTATGCGTTTATTGGTTGTAAAGTTAATCGGTTTTTAAAAGGCATTTTTTAAATGCTTTCTGGATTTTGTGTCTGTTGACCTAATGAACGGCTAGTGGCATAAACAAACAATTCCCATGACTTACAACTCTAAATTCTCTACAAAATTATCTTGAAAACATGTAAAACATGTTGAAGACTAATTGTATTTTATGTTCAGCCTTTTACGTTTAGCATACTTGTGCACATAATGTTTGGACTTACATTTTACGCGCTCTTTGTTGATCGTTTCAAGATGGCGGCGCTGTCTTGAGAAATCGGGTACACACAAACGACATTACATGTATGTAGCCTATATTCTTTATAGTATAAAACAAATAGTGAATAATGTAGGCCTAAATCCTTTCACTTGGGAGGGGCATTTTCATTAGGCTATATATTTTATTGGACAAGAAATTGTAGTGCAAGATGAGTCATCAATATTTCTGAAATATTATATAATGTCCTGCTGAATGTACTAAAGCGATTGTTTCCGAATTATTGATTATTGTACTAATTTTAACATCTAGGCAATTTAGTAGTTTTGTTAAATCTTGAGTAGCCTATAAAGTCATGTGCAAGACAGAAAGATTTCAGGGCAAAATAAAGAGACTGAAAAGGTAAATGGAAGTGAAGGTGCAGTTCAGAAGAGAACTTTTAATTATTTTGCATGTCCCCAGCCTAAGAATCTAAACCTTTATGTGATGGCCATACAAAGAAATAGGGTTGTCCATGTTTCAGAATTTGTTGTGGGTGTATGTGATGGCCTGGATGAGTGTGAGATTTCCCGGCCTGAAATTTTGTCCCAGTCCACCCCTGCATGCATATTCAATAATATCTGCATATTTACTAAAAGTACATTTTGACTTCATGGCATTGAGTTTGTGTGTTGTCTCCCCTTTAGTAATAACGTTTTTACCACACTGCATTTAATTCTGTTTTACTGTAAACAGGTACTGGCAAATTTTCTTGTTCCTAGTTTCTATTCCTAAATGTCTTTAATCCCGCCATAATAAACCTCTAATGCAGGGGTCTCCAACCCTGCTCCTGGAGAGCTACCGTCCTACAGATTTCAGCTCCAACCCCAATCAAACACACCTGAACCAGCTAATCAAGGTCTTCAAGGCTACTTGTTAATTTCAGACAGGTGTGTTGGAGCAGGGTTGGAACTGAAATCTGCAGGATGGTAGCTCTCCAGGAGCAGGGTTGGAGATCCCTGCTCTAATGGCAGCTGAATGTTTTGAGATCACAAACTGTTGTACAGCGCCATCTAGTGTTAATATTAGTTCCTGCATCATTCATACTACAAGCAAAATGAAGCATGTGCGCATGTGATATATACAAACACTCTTTCTTTTTCATGTATTTATTTGCATTCAAATATGATTCATATTGCTTCTTTTTTTTGCCCAGTCGTGGATGTTATCCTCAAACAAGATTTAATGAAAGGCAACACAGACACTGTAAACTTGAGAAGTAATTGCAAAGACTGGCAGCAAAGACCGGCTGTGTTTAAAACAGCTCAGTCCACGGGTGGTTTGTGTGTGAATGGAATATCATTGCAAACAATACAGTTTGGGGTGTCTTCGAGTCCCGTAAAAATAAGAGAAAAAAAACATAAGCATGGTACAAACACGAGCGAGCTGTAATGATAAAAACCCAAAATAATTGCTCAGCTGACAGACACACTCACACATACACTTGATCATCACGAACATACCTGGGCACCACACACACAAAATGACCCACACATTTGCACTCACTTGCACACTCACGTGAACTCTCACGGAAATTAAAAAATAAAAAGTGTGAAACCCTGGTTAAGTTGCATACATCCACATCTTGGTGTTGTAGAAAACGAAATTGAAAATGAACTATGAAAGTGAAGTCAGATGAAAAGTGAAAAGCATGCCTAAATAAACAGCTATAGCCCCTCCCACACCATAAACCCCGCCCACATCCACCCGAACCCTGCCTCAGCTCCGCCCCCTGCCCTGTATTGATTTCAGCAACAAACCTAGAATACTAAACAAAGTAGTGTACTCAATTCATCTATGCGACCCCCAGCGCAGGATTTTATTGACTGAGGCGTATTGACTTTTGCTTGAGGCGGCGAGATGTTCCAGTGAGGTAGAGCCAGATTTTGGTCCACAGGTTCTTAGCAGGTTTATAGGGTTTGAGTCTTCAGCTCGATGGGCTCCCCGCGGTTGTCCTGCTGGTTCTCGGCCTCTGGGGGTCGGCTGCCCTTGAGAGTGGCTAGCCGCTCGGAGAGACCCCGCATACGGGGAAACAGCATGAAATCATACAGGATGGCACCCATAGCGCCACCAATCATAGGCCCCACCCAGTACACCTGTCAGATAAAGAGGGTCACTAAATACTTTATTCCTGCAGTGCGGGACAATTTCAGTACTTTACTTTGCGTTTCTTACCCAGTGGTTGATGAAATTCCTCATGATAACAGCAGGAGCGAAAGATCTAGCTGGGTTCATGCCAGCTCCAGTGTAGTACATCTGATTCAAAGACAAACAAGGTACATTTTTAGTGTACTGCATACTTAAAATACTCACAAATGTTTATTCTAATACTAAAATATCCATGCTCACCCCCATCAGGTGGCCCATGGTGATAGAGAAGCCAATAGACAGAGCGGCAGAACCCAGACGGCCGTTTCGTCTCTCATCTGTGACGGCGAAAACGCAAACCACCAACTGCATGGTAAGAAACACCTCCACTGCAGTCGCCATGCCGAGACTCATGCCAGGCTGCAGCTGCAGAAACAAAGTACAAAAAAAATAATTAAAAAGATTTAAAAGCCTGTAACATAGATATACAGTTCTGTAAGGGTCTATTAGTGCAGTACTGTGTACGTCTATAGTACTATATACAGTATGAATACAATAAATACGATTTCAATACATACAATTTAGATTTTCCATTAAAACACATTTGGACTCTTGTAAACTCAAAATTAAATTAAATTAAATAAATCAAAATTAAGATTTATAACATAAATAATATATATATTTTTTACCAAATAAAATAAAATAAAAATCTTGTTTTTTGCGTCACTCTTACCGTGTTAAGTGCCAGTGTGCCTCTCATGTTGTTGGGTGTAACTCCATACAGGGCCGCGGCTCCTGCCATGGCCCCCAGGCACTGAGCGCAGATGTAGAAGAAAGCTCGGATAAAGGACATCTGAGAGCCGACTAAGAAGGCGAAGGTGACGGCCGGATTGATGTGTCCTCCGCTGATGTGACCGATGGATTGGATTAGCGTGGCAGCAGCGAAACCGAAGCAGAGGGCGGTGTGGAAGACGTGGTACGGCCCGGAGGTCCAGCGTAGCGCTGCGCCCAACCCGAAGAAGATGAAGAACATGGTGCCAAAGAACTCGGCGAACACCGCCCGCCAGAACATCATAGAGCGGAACTCCCACATCATGATTTATGAGATCCAACTAAAATAAAAAAGAAGCTTATTTAGAGTGTTTCTCTTCACCTGCACAACACCCAGACTGCTAAAGAAACATGAGGTGTGTGTGGTTGTGTGTGCACGCGCAGAAAATTTGGAGGGTTTTGTCAGAGAGACCTGAACATCGATGCTAAAGGCTAAATCTACAGGGCTAATTCTAGATGAGTGACACAGAAGAGGTTATGGAGCATATCCTGCCCACACCTAGTAGAGCTGGTCTGACGGACCACAAAGGGGCCATAGGGGGCATTTATAATGGCCTTGGGGCCCAGCATGACGACATAATCCCCCCCGAGAGGCAGAAGCTAAAGGGGGCATCCCATATCAAGCACACGACACTCACTTCTCTCTGCAGAGAGCGAGATTAAGACAGGAACACCAGGGCTCAAAGTGAGGGGGATGTATATTTTTGACGGCCTATGGTGGCCTGAAGTACAAAACAGATCCACCAATCAGATTTGGGTGAGGTCATGAAATGTCTCATTAAAATTTGCTTTCAAAAAGCTTATAACAATCAGGAAAGTTGTGGATTTTTATCAGAACTTCATGTGGATTTAGGTTTGACGGGTGAGTTAGTGCTGAGCTGAACTCACACACAGGCAGAACACACACACAACGCACATGCTCAGAATAATGCCACGCATCTGCACACACACAATGTGCGTCCGATCCGGCAGCTCAAGAGAGGCCCTGCGCTGGCAGATATGATCCAGCAGTGCTCAGATACATGCAGAGAAATCCCTGAGCACAGGAAAGCCATTGTTGCTCAGAGCATGAAGCTAACATGAGAAAACATCCTCTAGCTGTCTCTCGGGTTTGAGCTGCAGTCTGGATCGCACTCGTCTGTCAAGATTAAAACCTGAAACCTTTCATCTTGATGTCACATAAAAGAGTAACAATGTTTTCCAGCAGAACTGTCATTCTATCTATCTATCTATCTATCTATCTATCGATCTATCTATCTATCTATCGTTCTATCTATCTATCTATCGTTCTATCTATCTATCTATCGTTCTATCTATCTATCTATCATTCTATCTATCTATCTATCTATCTATCTATCTATCTATCATTCTATCTATCTATCTATCTATCTATCTATCTATCTATCTGTCTATCATTCGATCTATCTATCATTCTGTCGTTCTATCTATCTATCTATCTATCTATCTATCATTCTATCTATCTATCTGTCTGTCTATCATTCGATCTATCTATCATTCTATCTATCATTATGTCGTTCTATCTATCTATCTATCTGTTATTCTATCTACTGTTATACCGGTCTTTTTTGGATTTTTGGTAGTTAAACCAATTATTTATTTATTTATTTTATTATTGAAAAAATAATCCGTGCAGTGTGGTTTATGGCTATATGATTGAGTGCTGTTGGTGGTTCTGGTTTGTTCAGGGCAGAAGTGATTAGGCAGAGGTTTGTATTGTGTGTGGAGCAGGTCGGTTGTGGAGGGGGGGGGCTCATAGCCGGATAAAGCCTGGAAAATCCCTCTGTTAGAGGAGCTGATGGTGAATTAGGATCGCTGATCTCATCTGTTTTACTCACTCACACTCATACACATGCATGCTGAACAAAACAAAATGCTGGCTGGCACTGTGTGGATGTTCTTCATTGTTTAAGTGCATGTGTGTGTTATTAATAGCTGCTATGTATGATTTATACATGTATATTCTAGCATGAATGTGCAACACAGCATAGTAGCTATGTCCATGTGTAAACTTGAATATGTGTGTGCAAATTTATATGCATAAAAGGGGTGATATGGGAATATTGGCACTGAACATTGTTCATTAGCATGTTCAACATGCTTTCTGTAAGAACACAGAAACAAAACTATTGAATGTTAAAGTTTATTAAATTCTGCTACAATTACAAGGTGAAATGTGGATCAGAGTAATTTGTAGCATAGCAATTTTAAATGTAAGAAAACATTTTCGTGTTATGCAAGGAAATGAAAAGCAGGTTATTGTATATGTATGGCTGCTTGTATTCCTATTTGATATAATTTACAGAAGATTATAGTTTGACATGATTTAAGTAAAGTAAGAGTTTAAGAATCCCATTATTCATAAATATGAAAGTAAAGTAAATCTTGTACATCTGCCAAAAAGAAAGAACACAGTAATATTTCTTGCTATAAATAATTCAACAAAACATATAATGACACTATCAGCAAACACACTGATATATACACTTTAAATGTTGTTAAACACTTTCAACTATAGCCATAAAATGAAATTTAAGCTGAAATCCTGCAGCTATTTGGTTAACAGTGGATTTAGGAAAAAGAACATAATACTATTGAACCATAATAGCAAGCTCAAGCCACATAGGCATATGTTTGGCACTTTAATATCTATGCATGTGCAAACTGAGGGTTTTTACAAACAGTGTTAATTACATAGACAGCTTAAACAGTATAGTACTGCTTCTGATCCACAACAGAACATTCTAGAATATTTACAGACTTTTATGGAATATTAGAAATTAATGTGCTAGTTAACTCTAAAGCCTAATGTATCATATTTGATATGCAAATTTCCAAGGTTTTTGAATTATCAACATGTTCAAAACCTTACTGAAAAACTTGTACACAAGCTTTTTGATTTTTTTTCTCTTTACAGATTCAACAATCTGTTCACCTTCAAAATTTATAATAATAATAATAATTCTTAAATCTCTTGTTGCATCTCTCAATTCATGTTAGCATGGTTATGAAGAAGCTACACAAGATCTGTTCTATTCTGTTCGTGTTTCATGAATAAGAGCCATTGATTGGTTGTTTGTGACAATGTAAAAACCTGCATTCTGAAAGAACTGAGTGTGAGCTTAGCTGTGCTCCAGTTTGTTGCTTTGTTTGTTTCTCATGGCGCTCTGTGTGACAGTGGACAGGGACGATCGAGACACGCTGGCCGTCTCCACAATCTCAATGTCCTTACAGGTCAAACAAGCCACCAGCTTCTGTCTGGACGCACTGGGGGCAAAAATGAACTCATGAGACACTCCAGCCAGCACTGCACCTAAGATTGGACCGATCCAGTAGACCTGAAAACAACAGAAAGCATATATACATAGCACTTTAAATACTGGTAAAAACATAAAATAATTCTGCACATCTATATTTATCTCAATATTTGTATTCAACCAATGCAATTAACTCTTTTCAGATTTCTAGGCCTTTGATTGCAGTAGTAAACTACAGCAGGGTAAATTCCTATACAGGTTCATAGGAGACCATGGTATATTGTTTTCATGCTGCCATTTGCTCCAGTAGCTAAAGTTATTGTTTTTTGTTTGTTTGTTTTTGTATTATAGATTTGATTAGTCAACAGAGCTGCTTAAATAGTTTTGCTTTGCTTACCCAGTGATGTTCCCAATATCCAAGTATTATAGCGGGACCAAGAGAGCGAGCTGGGTTCAGGCTGGCACCAGAAAACCTCCCCTAAATCCACACACACATACGTTAAAATAAATAAATATATGTATGTAAGTATGCACATATGTGTATTTACAATAATACATGCAGAGTGAGGACAGAAGGGATCATTATTTATAAAAAATATTATAAATAATAATTAAAAATAGCTGTCCTGTAGCTCGACTGGTAGTGTACAGTACTAGCAATGCCAAAGTCATAGGGGAGGCACATTCGCTACTGTCCAAAGGTTTGGGGTCTGTAAGATTTTTAATGCGTTTGAAAGAAGTCTCTTCTGCTCATTAAGGCTGCATTTACAACCCGAATTCCGGAAATGTTGGGATGTTATTTAAATTTGAATAAAATGAAAACTAAAAGACTTTCAAATCACATGAGCCAATATTTTATTCACAATAGAACATAGAGTATGTTCTCTATCTACAAATCTAATACATGTTTAAACGGAGAAATGTTACACTTTTATCCACTAAATGAGCTCATTTCAAATTTGATGCCTGCTACAGGTCTCAGAAAAGTTGGCACGGGGGAAACAAAGGGCTTAAAAAGCAAGAAATTTTGAAAAGATTCAGCTGGGAGAACATCTAGCAACTAATTAAGTTAACCGACATCAGGTCTGTAACATGATTAGCCATAAAAGGGAAGTCTTAGAGAGGCACTGAAACTGGAGAAATCTCTGTGCGTAAGGGACAAGGACGAAGACCTTTGTTGGATGCCCGTGGTCTTCGGGCCCTCAGACGACACTGCATCACTCATCGGCATGATTCTGTCATTGACATTACTAAATGGGCCCAGGAATACTTCCAGAAACCACTGTCGGTAAACACAATCCGCCGTGCCATCTGCAGATGCCAACTAAAGCTTTATCATGCAAAAAGGAAGCCATATGTGAACATGGTCCAGAAGCACCGTCATGTCCTGTGGGCCAAGACTCATTTACAATGCACTGGTATGGGGGTGCATAAGTGCATACGGTATGGGCAGCTTTCATGTTTTGGAAGGCACTATGAATGCTGAAAGGTATATAAAGGTTTTAGAGCAACATATGCTCCCCTCCAGACGACGTTTATTTCAGCAGGACAATGCAAAACCACATACTGCAGCTATTACAACAGCATGGCTTCATAGTAGAAGAGTCCGGGTGCTGAATTGGCCTGCCTGCAGAACATTTCCACAAACTCTTCGGCAGCTGGAAACCTATATCAGGCAAGAATGGGAACAAATTCCAACTCCAAAACTCCAGAAACCCATAACCTCGATGCCCAGACGTCTTCAAACTGTTTTGAAAAGAAGAGGAGATGCTACACCATGGTAAACATGCCCCTGTCCCAACTATTTTGAGACCTGTAGCAGGCATCAAATTTGAAATGAGCTCATTTTGTGCATAAAATTGTAAAATTTCTCAGTTTAAACATTTATGTTATCTATGTTCTATTGTGAATAAAATATTGGCTCATGTGATTTGAAATTCTTTTAGTTTTCATTTTATTTAAATTTAAAAAAACGTCCCAACATTTCCGGAATTCGGGTTGTATTTGATCAACAATGCAGTACTATTGTAAAATATTATGAAAATGTAAAATAACTGTTTTCTATTTGAATATATGTTAAAAATGTAATTTATTCCTGTGATGCAAAGCTGAATTTTCAGCATCATTACTCAGTCTTCAGTGTCACATGATTCTTCAGAAATCAGTATAATATACTGATTTGATGCTCAAGAAACATTTCTAATCATTATGAACAATGATAACAGTTGTGCTGCTTCATATTTTCATATGCATTGTTTTATTTAGGATTCTTTGATGAATCTATTTGAATTTATTTGAAATAGAAATATATCTTTACCATCATTGTTGATCAATTGAATGTATCCTTGCTGAACAAAAGTATTAATTTCTGTATTAAAATAAACTTTGGGTACTTTTTGCATATAGGCTGCCATATAAGTGTGATGAGGAATATTATGCAAAAATAACACTAATAGTAAAATGATGATATAGCAGTGTACACCAAACATGGACAAATCAAAATAAATCAGCAAGCTTACATTCCCATTACTCCCAAACTGATACAGCAGGTCATACTGACACACATCCAGAGCACACACACATTTGCACACACTTACAGCAATAAAGATGGCAGTGGTCACAGCAAACCCGATGGCTAAATTCCCTGGTTCATTTATTTCTCTCCTGCGTTGATCTTCCACAGAAAATACAGTGAAACCCAGGACAAACGTGGCAAGCATCTCCATCCCGAGAGCTTGTCCTGCATTCATTTCCACTGGGACCTTCAGAGAAGGAAATGAGAAGCTATTTTTATTTGTAATTGATTGATTGATTGATTGATTGATTGATGTTAACATTGAGTGTCATCTCTGTATCTCTATGGACTGGAAAATAAGTGTAAAGAGCTCTAAGGAGCATAATTCTCAACACAAAGCTATATCAATTCGTCAAATCAGTTCTTCATTGGTCCTGCAACAACATACTTGTTCAACAAACACAGTTCTAACCCTTGCCATACCATAATTATTAACCCTGTAAATATATTAAATATATATAGATATATTAAATAACAGCCAAAAAAAGTGTAATAGGATAGTTTTTTTGTTTGTTTGTTTTAAGTTTGTGTATGTGTTTTATGTTTTGTATCATATTTGATCAGGCTTTTATGGCTCATATGAGAATATGAAGCTCATACTTGAGGAGGGAAAAAATACCTATATTTTATTCAGAGGTCCAAAATGAATGAAATTATGCAGTTTGGTGCAGATGCTGATATTTATATGACCAAAAAGTAAGATGAAATTCTGATCGCTTGTAATGTAAAGCAGTGAGATATTTGTTACTATATAACACTACTTACATAAAATCCATATTGATATCAGTTGTCACTCTATATCTTCTAATAACATGTCTTACTGAGATGTTATTTAAATGTCTAGTTTTATGATCAAATCTCTGTAGTTTTTATTGTGGGGGCAAAACATATAATGCAATGCAATACAATGATGATAGAGAGATGAACAATAAACGCCTGATAAATCATATTTGATACTCACATTTTAAGGGATGTAGTAGATTGTGTGCAACAGGTTTTGATCACATATATAATTTAGAGGCCTTAGAAATGTGTGTATGAAATATGATAGGATTAACTAGCCTTAAATTTCAGGTTGATAAAAAGCCTGTCTCTAAAATCTGACAAGTGCATATGAATGTAGTTCCAGGACCAATGTTAATCAGATCATGTCCTGTGTGGTGAAAACCTCTGAACCTTGTTGATGTAGTTCTGTGCCATGGACTTCAGGGGCAGCGAGAGGTACATGAGGCCAGCTGCGAGGATCCCACCCAAACACTGAGCGAGCACATACACCACAGCCCTCAACACATCCACCTTACGTGTGGCCAAGAGAGCCACAGTCACCGCAGGATTCACCTAACGCCAATAACACACTATTAATTACACTCTAAACTAACTTCGGCAACACTTTATTTTAAGATGTCCTTGTTACACGTACTTACTATTATAATAGCAATAAATGATGCATAATTACATGCAAGTAACCCTAAGCCAAACCTAATCTAACCATACAGTAAGTACATGTTAATTAATATTACTCAGTACTTAAATGTATTATTACACTGTAACAAGGACACCTTAAAATAAAGTGTAACCCTAACTTTCCCACATATTTGTACTTATTCATTCCTTTGCACTTTTATTAATTCTTTAATCAATTCTGAACAACATTTGTATTTATTATTTTTGCAGATTCTTTATCCAAAACAACATACAGTGCATTGAAGGTATTATTATACAGTTTTGTGTGTCTTGGAATAGAACCCATGACCTTGATTGTGAACACTATGATTTGCCAGTTGAGTTACAAGAAAATAATAAAAAAAATCACATTTCTTTACCTGAGCCCCACTGATTTCACCAAAGCAATATCCCAGAACCACAGTCGCCATACCAGCAGCTAGTGCAGGGTAAATGTGCCCCGGGGAGGCCCCGTCCGGCCCCGGCACTAAAGAGCCCAGCACAGCAGATACAAAGATCAGGGAACCAAGAGTCTCTGCCAGAATCCCCTGCCAGAACTGACGGCTCCTCAGCTCCTGGTGTGAGTCGACAGAAGAGATCAACGTCCGAAAGAAAAGAAACAACTGACATTAAACCTGTGATTAATTCACCGCTTTATATCAATAGCCAGTAAACAATATTTATATGAATAAATACCCATATTTATGTATTTATATCGTATTTTTGTAACCATAAAACAACATATCTTAATGCAAACTATTTTTAAATAAACAAAACCAAAACTTTTTTAGTTAAAATTAAAGACAATATAAGATACAATGACAATATCTTAATGCAAACTATTTTTAAATAAACTTCCAAATGTGTATTTAAATCCAAACCACAATTATTAGAGACAGAATACTGTTAAAACATGTTTTACTTCATTTAAGTAGCTAAACAGCATAATAATTAATAGAATAAATAGAATGAGACACTAAATAAATAAAGTCGTCAAGTCAAATTAATTTTATAGTGCTTTTCACAATACATATTGTTTCAAATCAGCTTTAAATAAAATCATAACATAAATGACTGTATTTATACATATATTATAATTAATTGTTTAGGATAAATAATGGCTTAATATAACCATTATATATATAACTGTTTTTAATTATTTAAAATTAAAAGTTGAAATTAATAGCTTGTCATTAAAAAACTAAAACATTAAAATAGCATGATGTTAATGTTTATAATATGTTATAATCTTAATGTTTTCATTGTCTCATTGCATTTAGCACATTGAATAAATAAATACATAAATAGCTTTTTGAAATCCAGATGTAACGTCACCATAAAATCCATTTATTCATTTTGGTAAAATGCGGGAAAAACAATAAACTTAAATCAACTGACACCATAAATGACATCACCAAAACTTTTTAGCAGACATTTCATCATAAGTTCACCGTAAAACCTGATCATTCACACAAACTGGATCCACGTCAAATTGAATGCAAAGGAAACTGAATCTCTAAAACTTTGCCAATCAGTCACTCTGAGATTTGTCCTTACCTCCTTTATGGCCATTCCAGGTGTGATGTTTTATAGTCCGTGTGTCTGTGCTGATGTTGTGTGTGTTTGAGGACATGGGCTGGACTGAAGGGCGTCTTCTGTCAGAAAGAGCTTAATTAATTCCAGCGGAGGACACTACAGGAGGCCCGGCACAAAGGGATCACCACCTCCCTCCGTCCCGCTACACGCTGACAAACCTCACCACAGCATGATCATGAACATCAATTGGACACATGAAGCTTTAATTCACTATAACAACAACAACCCTTGGCAGCAGTCGCTAGATGCAACAGGTTGCTCACTGCTTGATTGAGAGCAAGTTAAACTGTGAGGCCAATAAGATGCACTGAGTTTATCATTATCTGTCCACTGTTGGGTTTCAATGCCAACATCCTACAATTATAAACCAATGCAAACCCTAAGTGCACACATATATTATCCACCGTTTCTCTCCTTTCATCATCCTGCTTGTGAAGTACTGTGATCATCGCCATGGCGACAGCCTGATTCAGTTGCCATGACACCTATTATGATGCTAGACAGCTCTTTAAAGTGGCCTGTTTTAGATGAGCTAAATATGCAATCAGGACCTTCTGTTGGTCTTTAGACTGAGAGGGGTTTTAGTTCAATTTAATCTAATTCATCAGATCAGATGAGGCTGATAGAGCTTCACTCAAATGTGTTTTACTTCTATTAACTTACAGTGCGTGCATAATTATTAGGCACGTTGATATTGTGATCATATTTATTTCCAAGCACATTTTACCAATTCCAAACCACATCAATCTTAATAACTACTATTAATTTTGTATTTAATCATTTATAAGTGATATATTGTCCAAGAAGGCTGGAAGTGAAAAAACTTCTTATATTCAGGTGTGCAGAATTATTAGGCACGTCTTCTTTTACAGATAAAATGAGCCAAAAAATAGGTTTAACTCAGACTAAAAGTAAAAAATTATGAAATCCCCATGAGAAATATTAGAAACTAACGCAATACAGAAATTGCAAAGTTAAGACCTTTGGACAGCAAAATGCTCATTGGGTCAGCGGGGTCAGATAAAAACAGCTGGAGAAGAAAATACACGTTAAAGGGATACGCCACCCCAAAATGATTTTTTTCCGTCATTAATCACTTACCCCCATGTCGTTCCAAACCCGTAAAAGCTTCATTCGTCCTCGGAACACAATTTAAGATATTTTGGATGAAAACCGGGAGGCTTGTGACTGTCCCATTGACTACATAGTAAATTACACTGTCAAGGTCCAGAAAAGTATGAAAAACATCGTCAAAATAGTCCATCTGCTATCCGTGGTTTAATCGTAATGTTATGAAGCGACGAGAATACTTTTTGTATGCAAAGAAAATAAAAATAACGACATTTATTCAACAATTCATCTCCTCTCTGTCTCTCTGTGTCAGCGTAGCGCCATTTTGGAGAGCATCTGATGGACGCAAAGTGCGTACGCTATTCTCTGTCATCAGTAACGCATGGATACGTATTGTACGTTTATTTACATTTTGATTTGAATGGAAACAGCGTATCTATCTTAAATTGTGTTCCGAGGACAAGGGGCGTAGTTTGTGGGGGGGTGGGGGGAGGTAACCCCCCAATAATCAAAACTAGCAAGTACAACCCCCCCAATATTTATACCATGGTTAATGGAAACCTAGAATCAGGCTATTAATTAACTATTTAAATCGCTCCTTCGGCGCTTTTATGAGCGCTAGCTCGACGTATACAAACCGAACGAACCAGTTATCAGCACAATATGATTGAAGCGCAGTTGTTTTAATTGTGCATGAGCGCTGCGCGAATCAGCTTATTATACTCCGCGCGCGTTCACCAGCGCGCTCGAAAAGTGTGATAAGATTTGTATGAGCCATTCCTATCACGAAGCTGGAGGTAAAATGTGCGATCTATTTGAATTCTGTTGAGAAATTGCCACTTTAAAATGCTGTGGAGAAAGTCAAACATTATCTATAAAGGCAAATAAACTAAAAAGACTGATGAAAAGAGGACAAAACAATCTTGCACCAACACATAGGCCTATATTAAAATATTTTTGAACTACTAATGACAGCCTTTACTAGAATTCATAACGTTTTATTGTAGGCTTGTTTATTGTGGTATATTTTGTCTAACTTGTTGTAGAATTTATAATACAGTAGATAATCTATTAAGGGAATAGATTTTCCCTATAGATTTATACAGTATTACAACTGTGCTATGTTGTCTATTGTTGCTAAATGTGCAGGCTGTTGTTTTTCATAAAAAATGCTATATAGATTATTTAAAAAAAAAAAAAAACTTTATAGCATGTCTGCAAAATGCAATAATGCAAACATTTAATTCATACTTTAAAACCTAGTTATTGTGTCAGTAAATTCCCTTTTTTTGGGGGGGTCATTGTGTGAGCCGGACTAATCAAAATGTTTTGACATTTTTTTACCATGGTAGTTTGTTACATATAAATGTCATTTTTGTTGTTTACTTTTTGTTGACACCGACTGTCAGTTTTGTCTGAATGGCCTTGTGCATCACACTGAGCTTTTTAATATCTAATATCATGTGCTGCCAAAACAGCTCTGATGTGTGGAGGCATGGTCTTCTGAACGAGTCTTGTGGTGTCTGACAACAAGACATTAGCAGCAGATCCTTTAAGGTCTGGGGCCTCCATGGATCAGATTTACTGTGTCAGCATAGATACTCAGTTGGATTGAGATCTGGGGAATTTGCACAGATCAGGCAAATATTGTATAAAAATATTGCATCTCAGCCAAATATTGTCCTATCATAACAAACAATACATCAATGGAAAGCTTATTTATTCAGCTTTTAGATGCAATTAAAAATTGACCCTTATGACTGGTTTTGTGGTCGAAGTTCACATATTATTTTTCATTAAAAGAACATTAGTTGGAGGGAATGTGCCTAATTTTCTGAATTAAAACAATTTCAAATTTTTCATTTTAATTTGGGGTAAAATATAACCTGGGCATTGACAAGTTTTCATGAGATTCTCCTGAGGTCAATGATCAGTTGTGAAGAAAATGTGCAAATGATGAAATAGTCTCTCAACATTCATCTCAAACACCTCTGGGGCAGCACTCTACAGGTGAATATGGTTGGCGTAGCGGCTGATTGCAGGTCAGAGTGAAAGTTCAACTTCTCAGACTAGATCAAGGTCAGCATTGCCTTGGAGAGGTCAGGGGAGCAGGGAGTGTGTGCGTCCCGTCTGTAATCCACTTCACGCTGCTGGTTTGTGAAGCTGTGATCCCCTCTTTTGTGAACCTAAACCCGGCGTAGGCCAGCGAGGGGAGGTCGATTTGACAGTGTAGAAACTTTTTTCCACACACAGAATGCTGACACCTACAGTACACACACACACACACACACACACACACACAGAGCAGCCGGAACCGCACACAAGTGCATCACACAGCACCAAACTGCCAGCTATGGATTAATAGAAAAGAGCAGGATAGAGGAGGCTATCTAAACAGGGTTAGTAAGAGTGAAGTTACAGCAAGACAACTAGAGCAAGATAGAGAGTTCTCCTCAAGTTCACACAGGTATGGAGAACCACATAAGTGTCACAATACTTCATTTTGTCAGATATCAATTTTTTTGCCTTAATTATTATTATTTAATCTTAAATATTAATGTTAATACATTAAATGTATACCTTTTTTCTAAATTTACTTTAAAATCAATGTTTTTTAATACATAATTAAATAATACATTTATTAAATAATTAATAGCCTTTTAGCTTTAAAATGGTGCTTGTGTTATCCTTGTGCCAAATAAATGCCAGTTCCAATGATATTCATACATTCAAGTGTGGCTTATGCTTCTATATACATTATAGGGAACTCTATGCATTATTAAATTAAAAAAAATTCTTTGATTTTTGGATGTTGGATCTTCATTTTGTTCAACACTTTTGCACTAGTTTATGTTAGTTAAAAAGTAAAGGTAATTGCAGCTTTTTAATCTCACAATTCTGACTTTTTTCATGCAATTCTGAAAAGAAAAGTCTGAATTGTAAGTCACAACTGCAAGAAAAATGTCAAGAGTTGTAAAAAGTCACCTTTTTAAACAAGCTTCCAGATGCATCAGAATGGTGCTTTAGAAACAAACTTAAACATGAAAATATGTAACATTTTATATGGTTCAACTGACAGAAAACTGCACGATCTGAATTCTTAATTCTAAAACACATGAAATGCTGGTTTCCAGTTATATAGGATTTGCTAATTAAAACAGTGACTACAGTATACTGCCAAAAATCAGACCCTGAAGCAAGTCATTTTTAAGTACTTGGACTATTTATTGTGTTTGTAGAGTAAAACCTCAATACTCAAAATTGCTATTATGTATATTTTTCAGGGTCATCACTAAAATTCAACAAGGCCCAAGACAATGCTTTTATGGATGCGTATTGATAATGATCTCATGATATTTAGAAACTGTACAGAAAGATTTGTATCAAATGAAACAAATACAGTAAGACTCTAAACATAACAGAATGAGTAGTTCCAGATATGTAAAGAGAGCAGGCCCAGCTGGGACAGACAGCAGCCTGAGCTGCACCATGTGCTGCAGACATCCGGCGCTCCGGGGAGCTGCGCGACACACAGCGCTCCGACCACCTGCTGCTCGTGGCCATGAAGAGCACAACCAACACAACACAACACAACACAACACATAACATTCCCACTCTGCCAAGCACAATTGCTAAAAACTGGTTTGTTTTCATGATGCTAATGTTGTGGAAACTTTTCTAAAATCACAGCTTCCGGATATCGGGAGTAGTTTTTCTTTGTAAATTCCAAATAACTATTTAATGGCACACATTGAAGATTAGCAGACAGAATGCAAGTCAGTAAGCGATAAGCTGTTTCCTCACAAAAGGAGTTTAACGTCCTGAAGAATATCCTCCATTGACATTCATTCAAAATACTAAAGCGGTGTCTGCATACTTAATAATGCATTTGAATTTGGAACTATTTCCAAAACCTATAATTAAGTACCACGTTTGAATTAGAACTTAGTGACTGTTAAAAAACAAATGTATGTTAAAAACTACGTTAAAAATTAAATTATGTACAAGGCATATAGAGTACTTCATTCCAGATGTAAGTGTATCAATGAGTCATTGAATCATTCACTCAGCAGGTTTTGTATGGAAGTCCATTTCTGCAGTTAAAGGGATAGTTCACCCAAAAATGAAAATTCTGTCATCATTTACTCACCCTCAGGTAGTGCCAAACCTGTATGAATGTCTTTGTTCTGCTGAACACAAAGGAAGATATTCTGAAGAATGTGGGAAACAGAGCAGTTCTGGGGCACCATTGACTTCCATAGTATTTTTTTTTCCTACTATAGAAGTCAATGGTGCCCCAAAACAGCCTGGTTACAAACTTTCTTCAAAATATCTTCCTTTGTGTTCTGCAGAACAAAGAAATGCATACAGGTTTGGAACTACTTGAGGGTGAGTAAATGATGACAGAATTTTCATTTTTGAGTGAACTATCCCTTTAAGGCTAGAAGCCATACAGTACAAACTACTGGGCATGTGCACTAGAGGTCTTCACGGGGCCATATATTCATACCCGAACCCGAAGATACCCGTAAATGTGCTGCACGGAACCGACCCCGACGCGTATTTTATTTGAAAGTGGGACCCGAACCCGTGCAGACCCGAGAAATGCCTTAAATGTACTACCCGGACCCGACGCGGAACCGACCATTATTCGAAAGTGGGACCCGAACCCGTGCAGACCCGAGAAATGCCTTAAATGTACTACCCGGACCCGACCATTATTCGAAAGTTGGACCTGAACCCGGCTGGGAAGACACAGACCGGACTGCACCCGATCGGCACATATTGCACTTAAAATAACTTAACTTTTTGACTTTTTTTTTTCCCTTACTACTGTTAGTAGCCTTCTCCCTGACTGCGACCAATAGCATCTGTATACAATCCTCCTTGCCAATACATTTCCATCCATGTGAAATGGTCGCTAGTGGGCGTTTCTCACTACTGGTTGCCTAGGCAGCGAATCAGATTTCTTGCCGCTAAATACAAACATTTTGGAGGCAAAAGACTATATATGATATGAATATAAATTAAATACGGACATACAAACAAAAATGAATGAGAAACAGAGCCTACTTTTTTTCCATTGCGTATGTTTATCTACTGCTGAGAGGAGAACGATCACGTGAGCTCAACCGTCTTCTTTCCTATTGGCTGTCGCTCCCGAAAGTCGCTCTTCATTTGCATAAAGTTGAAGGATTCTGAACTCTGTCGCGTCGCTGGACACGCCCCATCCGGTCGCCAACGGTCGCTATCGCTCGCTGTCGCTCATGTCGCCGGAAATTGCCAGCTCTCCATTGAAATGAATGGGATCGTGTCGCTTTGTCGCTGAGTGTCTCTTGTAGTGTGAACAGGGCTTAGGCTGTTCCTCTCTCTTGCCGTCTTAATCCACTCATTATTCCACCTTTAATAGTCTACTTGCTGTCACGGTTGGAGACGGATGACTAATGCAACTTTGCTGTTTTTTTTCTCCATCTCGAGGCAACTTCGACTGTTGCGTTTACCCTACAAAAACGATACTTTTTGTTGGTTGTAATAAAGACTCGGAGCAATTATTTTTTTAGCAAAAAAACACACAACCCGTACGGGTCCCGGGTCCCCAGGTCCTCCATGAAGACTTCTAATGTGCACATCAATATAGCGTAATTTTTCTCACACTGTACATCAATAATTACTGTTTTTGCATTATTATATGGGGTAGGTGTAAACACAATCTAATGGGCAGAAAATGTAATTTATTCTTAGCTTCCGGTTTTTGCTGCATCCTTTCTAGCCACAAGACGTTTCCGCCACTGAATCAAAAATTAAAAAAGGTAATTGCGACTTATTCTCTCACAAATCTGACTTTTTTTTCTTCAATTGCGAGTTCTCATCTTGCAATTTTGACTTTTTGTCTATGTATTGCGTGCTAAAAACTGGGGGTTTTTCTCAGTATTGTTAGATATAAACTCACAAAAGTGAGTTATAAAGTCAAACTGCAAGATATAAAAGTCAGAATTGCGAGATACAGTATAAACTCAATTCTGAGAAAAAGTCAGAATTTTTAGTTTTTAATCACGCAATTCAGATTAAAAAAAAGTCTGAATTGTTAGATTATATAAATTGCAATTACAGAGGTAAAGTATGTACTATAAATATGGAAGTATTAAGACAGGGTAATTTACTAAAATGAATTACCCTGAATGGTATGAATAAAATGAATTGGTAGTTTCAAAATGAATCTATGAGTCACTGAATTATTCACTCAATTGGATCATCGAAAAGCTCTGATTCGTTCAGGTAACTATGTTGCATGGAGACACACAACAATTCTCCTTTGACTTAAGTTGGAACTATTTTCGGTGCTTTTAGACAAACTGTAATTGTAAACATTGTGTATAAAATATAACTTTCTCAATATTAACTTATTTGTTGACATTGTATAAAAGCAACATCACACCTGCAATCATGGAAATGCTGATGTTTGGAGTATTCTTGCTTATGCAATATTGTTTAAACATAAGACTACATAACCAGACACAATACAGTTTATAAACGCATTAAAGAGACAAGTTGTCGTCTGCTAGATGTGGTTTTATTTCCGCTTACAGTACATTCTACAGATGCACGTGTGTTACATTACCTTGAAACAACATGGTCATTTAATGTCACCTCTTAAAAACGATATATTGGTCCTAAAAATATAGAAAGGAACAAATTTAAAGTCACAAAAACTGTACATTATTAAAAATTCACTAGACACCACATTTGGTTGAGTTTTCTAGTACTGTCTTCAGGTTTTACCGTCTGTAAAAAAAGAGAAGCAAATATGTCCCTTTTGTATGAGGAACACAGAGAATGACGCACTGCCTACTACGTGGATCGAGTTCAGTGTATGAAAACATGGCAAATGAACATGAAGTGTGTGCTCTACTGCGCTCCTCTACTCAGTGCACTAAGAAAAATTGTGAACGCGAGGTTGTAAGGGGGGGGGGGGGGGGGGGGGGGTTCTTATGCATCAGTTACACCAGTAATTATGCAAGGCATTTTCATTTGAGAAAGCATGGTTAATGTCAAAAGACGAGTGTAAAAAAAAAAATAATCCTTTTTAAGGGAGTTGGTCCAGGTTCAAACACACATCTTTAAAACACATAAAACAGTCTAAACATCTCAGGATGTGGTGGTTTCAGAAACCCAACAAACTGCCATGTTCATGAAAATCAAGAGCAAACCAGATAAGATTTTTCAGATGAAAAATAAGTGTTCGCTAAACAAAACCATACTGCCATAAGTACGTGTATATATCCTTTCCATATAAACCAATATCAATACAGTCTAAAGTTAGTTTTTTTTTCCCCACAGACAATAGTCATACACCAAGCAAAAGCTTTGAAAACGGCTATCTAGCTAGCGGAGCTTAAAAATCAAGAAAGTTAAAACCAGCCTTTCGTTGCATCAGTTCTGCTGTTGGCATTACGTCAGATTTCCTTATGAACAAACACTGATTTATTTCTGGGTTTGGGGGGCGTGACAGAAAAAATACCCTAGTAAAAGATGGCAATCCTCCAGTTTATAAGACCAATACTCTACAAGCAAAAGACGTGATGAGTTACACGTGATATAGTATGTTTACTGGCCATTTCATGAGTCACCTATACATCTCTCTACGACGTGGTCTGTACAGATTCACTACAGTCTATTGCTATTAAATAATCCCAACTATTTTTTTTTTTTTTCTCTTTAAGTGTATATATATATAGCATATAATAAAAATATACTGAGGAAATTGCTTCTAGTCTCGAAAGCACGTTACATTTTCAATCAAGGGGACACAGGTGGTCCACGACCTATACATTATGGAGCAGAGGGCTTCGAGTAAAATGGTCGAAAGAGCGAGAACGTCCTGATAGAGGTGTGTCTGCGACACGTGACATCAAGTGTGACCCGATCAAGTCCTGAAGAAGTAATTCTACTCCGAAGGAGTGGCGGACGAAGCTGAATAAAGAGGAGACGTTTATACGCCATAATACCAGGTGATAAAGAAATGCTTTAACCTTATCAAGGCGGGTGAGGGGGACAAACAGATACTTGTAAAACCAACAGAACAAATCTATACATATCTACACGTGTATGCATACAGCGGACTGGAGGACTGGCTCTCCAGACAGTTTTTAGTAGTAATGAGCATCAAAGGGGCATGGTGTTCGAGTGCTTCCTCCCATGCAGCAGAGGGCAGCGTCTCTATTTGTCCTTGTTCTCGTAAAACTCCGCCCAGCGGCTCTCGAAAAAGCACCGCATGGAGTGTCCGGCCTTGCCCACCTCCGACGTGTCCTCGTTGAAGAGCTCGCAGTTGTTGAAGATCAGCTGAGCGTCGGCAGCAAACTCCTCACAGCTGCAGTACCTGAGACACACAGACGCAGTCTCTGTGTCAGAATCAGGTTATACTCAGACGCAATGTCAAACACAGATAAAGTGTGACAAATTCTTTTAAAGTTTATTTTGTTTTGAAACATTTTTCAGGTTAAAACATAATCGGTAACAACTAAAAACCCACATAAGATGAGGCATCAATTTTTAATCAAACGTAATCAATATTTTTGTTTAAAAAACCGTGAGAGTTTATACAAGTATAAATCTATGATATATATATATAGAGAGAGAGAGAGAGAGAGAGAGAGAGAGAGAGAGAGAGAGAGAGAGAGAGAGAGAGAGAGAGAGAGAGGGGTGTAATGGTACGCATATTCGCTATTGTGTAAATTATTATATTTCAACAAGAAATTTGAGCAGAAATTATTTTATTACTGGATTTACAAGTTTTTTACGTAGAAACTGCCTTTTGTACAATTTACATGTTTGCATACATTTTTTTACTTGAGTGTTTATTATATCTAATAATAAATAGTAACTGAATTTAATAGTTCAGAATCTGTTGTTAATTGTAACCTTTAATATTATAGTAATGTGCAAGTAATTGGGCTCCCTATATAGTTTACAACATTAGCAGAGATTTTGCATAGGCTTTATCCTTATAATTTTTTTATTTATAATTGAATGTATTTAAAGAGAGCCCTGTATTCTGTAACCCTCTGTTCAATATAATTTGTATCTTTCCATCGATCTATTCATCCCTCCATCCGTGTGTGTGTGTGTGTGTGTGTGTGTGTGTGTGTGTGTGTATGAGTGTATATACATTTAATTTTCTTTTTTTTATGTAATTTTTCTTTGTTACAGTTACAGAATTGGCAAATCCAGTTACTAGTAAATTGAACTCATAAACTTATAAAAGATCTCAATTATAATTTAAGAACTTATAAATGCTTGTGAATAAAATATGAATATTAGTTATCAAATAAGTTATAATTATATGAACAAATTCTATAAAAATATAAATAAGTTACATTTAAAAATATGAATAAAATTAAAAATGTACTAAAATGTATTAAATTAAATTAAAAATGTAATCTAAACTATACTAAACACTATTTCTGGGTACAGTTCATGAGTCAACACTGCTGTAATATTGAGAGCAGTCTTTATCCAGGCACTTACCCTCCCTGCAGAAGTCTTTCCCTCATAGTGAGGAAGTCCATGGGGGTTTTGATGATGCGTCGGTAGCCAGGCACCAGGCGGGGATTGACCGGCTCCAGGAAAGGCCAGGCGTCTGAGTGAGCCTCCATTTCCATCAGAATGATCCTAGAGCACATCAAACAGCTCGCTAATTATTCCATGACAGCCACTAATTATTCCACGTAGTGAATTCAATTAGACTCGGCTCAGAGATGCACCAAAACGCATTATCAAATCATGAGAACAGATGTTTATATATCACTTCTCCAGGCAACCCACTAACATATGAAGTGCCACTTAAAAATAATTATAAATTTAATAATAATAAAAGCTATTAATAAAATCATTGTATTTTGAAAGTACTGTTTTTCACAGGCCTGCAGACTCACTCGCAGTAGGTGAGGTCAGGCTGGTTTCGTGTGGCCATCCGTCTGCGTTTGGAGGGCGAGATGCTCGTCCCACTCGAGGAAGCTGCAGTGTCTTTTTGTCGTGTGGTCATGCCTCGTCTGTACCCATCATCCTCGTCTGAACTATCCTCTGCAAGACGCCTT
The DNA here is from genome assembly GCA_027422415.1 of Schizothorax lantsangensis. Lineage (NCBI taxonomy): Eukaryota > Metazoa > Chordata > Actinopteri > Cypriniformes > Cyprinidae > Schizothorax > Schizothorax lantsangensis. The sequence goes on from CM049862.1 coordinate 7,416,795, forward strand.
TTCTGCACCTTTGATCTTTTCCGCGATAAGCGCTGTGATCTCGGAGATTCACCGTTTTCCTGCAAAATTCTGTTTCTTAGTTTTTCTTATAAACATAGGCAAATATAGGCAAAGAAAAAAATATACAATTCAAACATTATAACATGAATGAGATGGGGCAAAAACAGAAGCTGGATAGTGAAACTTTTTGTCTGTAAATTTTGAAACTTCTTGGTCACTTTACCTTGGCAACGCAGGTGGGACAGAACCAATCACCTTCTGGCACCTGCAGGACCTTTGGCCTCAGGCAGAACATGTGACAGCCACGGTCACAGCCGTCACACAAGAGCAGGTACTCATCATCATCACCCTTACGGCACACCTGACACGTCTGTGGACACACCAACACCAGTTTATACAAAACTAGAGCACAATGGTTTTGATAATACATAACGTCATGGAATCTGTCAAATCTTCAGTGTCTGTCTCACGTATGAGGACATGAACACATGAACATCATCTCCAGAGCTGCTCTGAGAGTCCCTTCATGAGCATTTTATTATTTAATTTGAGAAAAACTAATCGAACTTAAAAGGTCTTCACGGAAACCCGTCAAAATAAAAGTTTGGTTTCACTTGAAAAAATTGTAACAGAAATATATTATTATACAGTAAATGTACATCTTAATGCTATAATAATAAATACAATTATTATTAAAACTTGTTTTAAAAATAATCACAATTTTTCATCAATGTTTTCATTCTAACAGTGAACCTCTGTTGTCCAGCATTTCATTTGCCAAAAAATGAAAGAGTTTGTTTAATTTGATTAAAAGATAAATTAATTTGTTTTATGTCTGCATTTGATTACCAGAAAAATTTAAATACACAATTTCTGGGAAAAAAAGTTAAAAAAAAATGGCCATATTAGTGTAGAAAATGTCACTGTTTGAATTGTATGAATTCAATTAAATAGACAGGCGTTTGGATTATTAAAATTTAATAAAACCATTAAAAAGGAATCCAGAAAAATTCAAAATGGAAACAGAATTTGGTAAAAATGAAAATTGAGAAAAAAACAAAACATTTCAAAGAGCCCTAAAAATGACATTTTTGTTCAACTTTTAATAAATTATTATTAAATTGTAAAAGTTTCATGATTTTAATAGACATGTTATAGACTCCGGTTCCCGTGTCTGAGCCGTGACGCACCGCAGACTTGTGCAGAGCGGAGCGCGAGTGAACGCGATCATTCCTTCCTCTGTACTACTAGTTTTAACACGAATAAACATGAATGAACATCTCATGCCTCATGTAATCACTCAATCAGTGTTTCAACCGCGGAAAGACATCAACAAAACAGCGTGGAAATAAAATGTCACGTAGCATTTAATTTACCTCAGCAAGTCATCAGTGTCCACAGCTCGTTAGTTCACTAGAGAAATTAAGTCTAGAGAGGAGCATTTCACCATATACTCATTATATTTTACTAAACCTGTTAGTCTTAATTATTTCATGTACTGTATGTTTAAATTAATCTGTTATGAAACATGCTATGACAGCCAGTGTGTAGTTGAATATATTTTAACAAATAGCCTAGAAATTTTATTATTTATAAGTTAATTAAAAAATTGTTATTATTTGCATTATGTGCAATTTACATGTTTGCATAATTTTTTTTTTTTTTTTTTAAGTTGAGTGTTGATCATCTATTTAAAAATAAATAGTAATTCAATTTAAGTTTGGGTTAAGTTGTTAGGCCTAATTGTAACCTAATAATGTAAAAGGGCTCCCTATAGTTAAGCATAAGCTGAGGTAGATTTTTATCACTAAAAAAATTTAAACTATAATTGAATTTATTTAAATAAATTATTTAGTTTATATATATATATTATAATAGTTTATAAAATAAATAAATAAAAGTTTAGTTTTTCCCCCTGCTGTACCGAAATCATACCGAACCGTGACGTTAAAACCGAGGTACGTACCGAACCGTCATATTTGTGTACGTTACACCCCTACATATGCAATAGCCATTTCACCAACATCCACCATAATTAGTGAAAAAGTCCGAAAACAGAAGATGTGATTTCTCAAGACTCCTATTTTAGTGATTTCTGTCAGGTATGTATATAAACAAAAAAAATTGTAACTAGGGCTGGACAATAATTCAATATCAATATACAATATGCAATATTATTTTTTGCAGCACGATGGGGTTGTTTCCCATGTTTTATATGAATGTATCTTTGGGGAACCGACTGTCTTCAGAAAAGTTTCCATGTCATTTTCATTTTATCTGATAAAGTAGCATTCATGAGCCAGTGCTGCTTTGTTTACAGCCGTTACCCGGGAAACCGCTGGTTCTGCCGCTCCAAAAGCGCCTCCTGCTGGCAGAGAATGAATTTGCATTTTCAAAAAGCCCTTCTCCAGCAACATGTGTTTTTGTTGTTGATTTTTCTGTTTTCTGTAGCAACTCTGAGCACTTTTAATTTTCTTTATCCTGGCTGAAGCACTTTTGTTTCAATCTATAAGAATGCTCAGCCTGTGTTATAGTTTAAATTTAAAGATTAAAATTAATAAGGTGAGTCTGAGAGTCTTATGTTTATTTGATGGTGATTTCACATTTCTTGTTTGTATAAAGGCTAAATACAAATAAAAAGTGATTATTAATTAATGTGTACAGTTTTTATTTCTAAAATATTATATAGTTTTATAGAAGGAGCTTTCATAGACTTGGCTAATTCATTTTTCAGAAGTTTGTAGGCACAGACATCTGTTGTGGGCGTTCTTGGCAGTTTTTCTGAGTTTTTTATTTAAATATTGTTTATATTGATATTGGAATTATATCATCTCGCCCGAAATTAAGAAATATATTGTGATATAAATTTTGGCCATATCGTCCAGCCCTATGTGTAATATATAATAATGGTACAGGCTCTGAAGCGGAGTGAACGTGTGTGTGCTCTAACCACTTTGATGACGGATCTTTCCCAGGCGATGGCTTTCTCCAGCTGCAGCAGACAGAGAGAGAGTTGAGATGCACTGCGGCAGCGGTCCAGGGCCTGCCGCCACATCCTCAACCTGGGTGTGATCTCACTTTCCAAGCTACAAGGACAAACAAACAGGACTCATATGCTTTAAAGCACATATAAATGTACTGTAGAATTTGAAACAATTATTTGTTTTGATGAAGGCTAAAAAATATGATTAATTTGTGTAATAAAGTAAAATATGATCTCTAAAGCATAATTTTTCAAAGACCCTAACTCTGACCCACCTAACAGCATCTAGTGGGACCTCCTCCCCGCCGGGCGGAGGGGTGAGAGGTGCCAAGCGCACCACCTCGGACAGATTCCACAGCGGCTCCTTCAGATAACGCCGTTCAACGTTCCGCTCCAGATTAGTCAAGCGGAGGACGGCCAGGTCCAGGGGGTTGCTGGGAACTCGCAGGAGGTCAGACCATTCCTTCTTGGTCTTGACTATCCAGTCGTCCTTGGGGTCAACCTCATGCTCGTAATACTGCAGGTCATCCCGCGTGGAGTCCGCCTCGGGAGGGGTATACATCTGAAACCAGGACAAAAGTCCAATGTGAATATTACAACAATTTTGATGTCAAAAACCAAAAACCAAATTAGGTAAACCAAAAACATAATTACACACACATACATACATACATGTATATATATATATATACAGTGGGTACGGAAAGTATTCAGACCCCCTTACATTTTTCACTCTTTGTTATATTGCAGCCATTTGCTAAAATCATTTAAGTTCATTTTTTTTCCTCATTAATGTACACACAGCACCCCATATTGACAGAAAAACACAGAATTGTTGACATTTTTGCAGATTTATTAAAAAAGAAAAACTGAAATATCACATGGTCCTAAGTATTCAGACCCTTTGCTCAGTATTTAGTAGAAGCACCCTTGTGATTTAATACAGCCATGAGTCTTTTTGGGAAAGATGCAACAAGTTTTTCACACCTGGATTTGGGGATCCTCTGCCATTCCTCCTTGCAGATCCTCTCCAGTTCGGTCAGGTTGGATGGTAAACGTTGGTGGACAGCCATTTTTAGGTCTCTCCAGAGATGCTCAATTGGGTTTAAGTCAGGGCTCTGGCTGGGCCATTCAAGAACAGTCACGGAGTTGTTGTGAAGCCACTCCTTCGTTATTTTAGCTGTGTGCTTAGGGTCATTGTCTTGTTGGAAGGTAAACCTTCGGCCCAGTCTGAGGTCCTGAGCACTCTGGAGAAGGTTTTTGTCCAGGATATCCCTGTACTTGGCCGCATTCATCTTTCCCTCGATTGCAACCAGTCGTCCTGTCCCTGCAGCTGAAAAACACCCCCACAGCATGATGCTACCACCACCATGCTTCACTGTTGGGACTGTATTGGACAGGTGATGAGCAGTGCCTGGTTTTCTCCACACATACCGCTTAGAATTAAGGCCAAAAAGTTCTATCTTGGTCTCATCAGACCAGAGAATCTTATTTGTCACCATCTTGGAGTCCTTCAGGTGTTTTTTAGCAAACTCCATGCGGGCTTTCATGTGTCTTGCACTGAGGAGAGGCTTCCGTTGGGCCACTCTGCCATAAAGCCCCGACTGGTGGAGGGCTGCAGTGATGGTTGACTTTCTACAACTTTCTCCCATCTCCCGAATGCATCTCTGGAGCTCAGCCACAGTGATCTTTGGGTTCTTCTTTACCTCTCTCACCAAGGCTCTTCTCCCCCGATAGCTCAGTTTGGCCGGACGGCCAGCTCTAGGAAGGGTTCTGGTCGTCCCAAACGTCTTCCATTTAAGGATTATGGAGGCCACTGTGCTCTTAGGAACCTTAAGTGCAGCAGAAATGTTTTTGTAACCTTGGCCAGATCTGTGTCTTGCCACAATTCTGTCTCTGAGCTCTTCAGGCAGTTCCTTTGACCTCATGATTCTCATTTGCTCTGACATGCACTGTGAGCTGTAAGGTCTTATATAGACAGGTGTGTGGCTTTCCTAATCAAGTCCAATCAGTATAATCAAACACAGCTGGACTCAAATGAAGGTGTAGAACCATCTCAAGGATGATCAGAAGAAATGGACAGCACCTGAGTTAAATATATGAGTGTCACAGCAAAGGGTCTGAATACTTAGGACCATGTGATATTTCAGTTTTTCTTTTTTAATAAATCTGCAAAAATGTCAACAATTCTGTGTTTTTCTGTCAATATGGGGTGCTGTGTGTACATTAATGAGGAAAAAAAATGAACTTAAATGATTTTAGCAAATGGCTGCAATATAACAAAGAGTGAAAAATTTAAGGGGGTCTGAATACTTTCCGTACCCACTGTATATATATACAGAGAGAGAGAGAGAGAGAGAGTATAATTAAGACAAAAATTCTGACAAAAATAAATCACAAAGCCATGAAAAAACCTCAACGCTTACAATTTAATTTAAGCACTCTGAGCAATTCATTAGGTTGTGTCACATTCATTATGAGTAACTCACTGAGCAGTTTCCTCTACTTATTAGGATTAATAGTCTCAAAACAGAGCACTTGAGTGTGTGGTTTTCACTACCTGAAATTGAGAGCTTGATGATTCCTGACTAGCCTCACTTTCACTCTCCGCATTGGGAATGGGCACCTGGAGAGAAAGATTGTGGACATGGTGATAAAGTGAGCGTGCTTGTGTGCAGTACATACAGCATAAACAGTGCCACCCTGTGGTCACAAATGGAGCAAGACCTTACAGTACTGTGATTACTTCAATAAAAGAAAAAGTGGCTTTTGAATCTGCTTAACAGGTTTTCTTTACCTTGAGCTGAAGGTCTGCACCGACCACCCTCTGCTCCAGATCTTCCACGCACTGGAGAACACCGATGTCTAACTGCAAGGCTCTCTCCTGCTCACTCCACGCCTGTTTAGATGCCTCCAGCAGAGCATGGCCGTCCTCCACCGTCATCTGGAAGATGGGATCTGGGAGGAAACAACGGAAAACAACACACTAAACATGCTGCCATCAAGCAAAGCCTGCAGTCACTCTGTATGTGCTGCTGCTCCTCACCGGTGACGGGCCGCGTGCAGACCTCAGACATATACTCCATGTGTTTGGTGAGGTGCTTGTGGAGCACTTTCTCACGAATGCCTCGAGGGTGGAGGGCGCTCAGAATGGCTGTCAGCTCCTCCGGTTCTTTGACCCACCACCAGCCCTTCACCATTTCTGTAGGACAGAAAGACATGAAGCCAATGAATGCTGCTCTGCTTTAGGATGTCATTCAAGATACACAAATAAAAATTTTCTTGGAGCGTAAACAATATTTATATATGCAAATGAAGTAATGAATGTTACATAATAAATATTTTCACATTTCTCTGCATTGTACCAGTTGAGCATCACAGATAAAACACTAAACTTAGCATGAAGATAAAACTCTTCATATGGGATGTGATTCTGCTCAAATCTGACATCTGACAAATCAAAAAGACATTACTGAAGATTATGAATATAGGAATCATAAAGCCATTATGTTTGCTCCTAACCAGACAGTTAAATTAAGTTTATTCTTATCAACTCAAGGTCATGAAGGATTTTGAAGAAATAAATCAGTTCAGTAATGAATAGAAATGAACATATCAAACTGGTAGTGATTTGGAATATAATTATTCTATGATTTATTATTATTATTTAGATTTATTTTTAAAAAAAAAAGTTTTACAAAAATACGGCAAGCATTTTTTTAAAATAATATATCATTTAGATATTCAGCATTGTTTTAGTATTGATTTTATAATATTAATTTTTTTTATACTAGTTTTTATATTTTTTATTTTCAGTTTTCAGTTTTCATTTAGTTCAATGTTTTGTAATTGTGTGCTTTTTATGTGCTTTTGACATTGTTATTTTTTTTAATGACTTTTTGGTTTAATTTTTTTCCCCCAATTTCCATTTTAGTTTTATTTTAGTTTTGATTTATTTCCAGTAAATAATTTCAGTGCTTCATTTAAAAATGCATTCGCATCGGCATAAAAGTTAACGATGCGATGGATCGATTTTAAAAAGTGTGCATCGGATACAAGTTGCATGTACCAGTACAAGTCATGATGCATCATTTCTAACATATTTGCATGGGTAAAAAAACTATTTATTTATATATAATAATCAGTAGAAGTGCTATACTTTTATTATTTAGAAAGTGACCAATAATTAGTGGCCAATATTTTATATGTAGATAGATTTATCCTCTTTAAACTGTTTCACAAGGCAAGCACATTCTCTCATCACCACTGCTGCTACATGAATATGATATAGACAGAAGCGTGTCCTGAGTCACATAAAATATAGATTAACATGGCAGAGGTAGAGCTGCATCTTCCACCAAATAATTACAAAGAACTGAAGAAATAAAAGCGAACTATCTGTACTATATTGAATTGCATAGCATCATATTTATTTCCATTGCATCTTTTTTCTTTGAATCGCATTGTGTTGAATTGAATTAAATAGAAATCTGATCACACTGCATCATAATAGGGGTGAATCGCATCGGTAGCTGCTTCATATGTATGCTTATCGTATTGTTGGCTATGCATCGAGATGCATATCACATCGGCCTCAGTTATGAGATGCACATCTCTAATATAGATGCATTTTTTTTTTTAAATAAATGTTTTCAATAGTTTTAGTTTTAACTTACAATAATAACTTATTTAATTTTTTTAAATAAATATTTTAATATCTAACTTTAATATCTAGATTTAATATCTATTAATATTTTAATATCTTTACAAATTTGTTGTTTTTGTCAGCAAAACCCATTTGACATGAAATATTTACTTGTACCCTTGGGATTTTAAGTAATTATATTTTAATAATTTAATAACATTCACGTTCATGGTTCTCTGATGTTTGTTAAGAGTCAAATGACAAACAAGTAAACAAATATAACATTAAAGTGTTTTATTTTGATTTTTGTTTTTTTATTATTAAGGAGATTAATTTAAAATAATTATTAGCTTCTCTCACAAACTCCCAACGGTTCACAAACCACAGTTTGGGAAACTCTGGGTTCGATAAAGTTGCCTTGGCGACATGATAAACATCCATCCAAATAATTCCTAGGCTCAGTATATCAGAGAAAACTAAATGGTCAAGTTGACCAGACTTAGAAAAACTAAGTAATCTAAGAAGCAAGATGGCCAAAAACATATTTCCTCCTAAAGGGGTGGTCACACTGCACTTTTCCTTCCACTGACTTCCATTCATAAGCATGTGAATGCGTCAGACCGGAAACACAAGCCCGTGTGAAAAGTTTCACATTTTATGTGTTCCAAAGTTCAAGCTTGGTGAACTCTGACCTGCGAATTCACATCATGTGAAAGCCGTGTGACCAACGGCAGATCGATACGTCACAGCATGACCTCGTAACTGAATTAAAAGAACATAAGTTTAAAACTGCAGCGAGGCAGGAAAGTGGCAGATTGTAGATTGTAGATTTTTACATTTTAGATGCATTATAATTTGTTGTTTGTTGTGTTGAATCTAAGTTTTTAAAAAGACGCTGCACAGTGTGACGTCATATCACGACCGTTGCAGCATTCGAAACAATTTCACATCCTCAGAGTAGTGTGACCACGGCTTAACTGTCACGTCCAGCATGAGTCCTGTATCATCACAGCACTCACCTAACGGAATAGGCTTCACCACCAGCTGAGTGAAGTACTTAAGCTCAACCTCTTGAAAGAGATTGGAGGGAGGTCTGCCACGCCTCTTCGCCGCGCTGGCGCGAGCCCGTGACGGCCCACTACTTCTCCTGCGCCTCCTACCGGCCCTGGGAGCCGGAGTGGAGCACACCTTAGGAGGAGGAAGAGGAGGAGGAGGAGGAGCAGCTTCCGTCTGCATCTGCAGTTAAGAACAAAGATGGAAGCGATCAGAAAGATAAAAATCGGCATTCAGAATATTCAAAAACTTTCTGATGTGTGACCCTGGACCACAAAACCAGCCATAAATAGCACAGGTATATTTGTAGCAATAGCCAAAGCCAATACATTGTATGGGTCAAAATTATCCATTTTTCTTTTATGCCAAAAATCATTAGGATATTAAGATCATGTTCCATGAAGATATTTAGTGAATTTCCTACCGTAAATATCAAAACTTAATTTTTGATTAGTAATATGCATTCCTAAGAACTTCATTTGGACAACTTTAAAGGCGATTTTCTCAATATTTAGATTTTTTTTTTTTTTGCACCCTCAAATTCCAGATTTTCAAATAGTTGTATCTCGGCCGAATATTGCCCTATCCTAACAAACCATACATCAAAGGAAAGCTTATTTATTCAGTATAAATCAGTATAAATCCCAATTTCAAAACATTGACCCTTGTGACTGGTTTTGTGGTCCAAGATCACATGTTATTATAGGGTGAACCTGTGCTGTCGGAGGCTGTGGTGGAGGAGGAGCAAGCGGGTCACTATCGAGGGGTGCAGGAGTGTCTTCAGTGGGGGATGAAGCGGGCGCAGGTGTGTTCTCGCACGGCTGGGAAATCGACGTCTCATCACACGGCTCCTTAGGCAGCAGATTGAACCACTGGCCTCGTTTCTCTGCCTGCTCCCTCATGCTGTCCTCAGGCTGGCTGTTATCCTCACCCTGACCGGCTCCAGATGCTGTGATCGGCACGCTGCTGTCGACCTCTGCATCCTGCGGCTGCTCGAGAGGCGTCTGGAAAGCGGGCTGAGCGGGATCCTGCACAGGAGAGCTGAGAGCCGAATCCTCAGCTGCTGATCTGCTGCTACGGCGGCGGCGCCGGTTCTTGGCAGTTCGCAGGTGGAGCTCCACCTCGGGTTTGATCTTGCGCGGGCGTCCCCGTCCTCGAGGTCTGCTCATCAGAGAAGCCTCACCGGGTAGAGGATCCGCCTCTGTGGGGGAAAGCTGGGACGCTCGAGGAGAAGAGGGGAGAGATGCGGTGAAAGCCGGAGAGAGGGGAGGCTCAGCTTTAACCTCTGTCTTCACTGGAGTTATGACCTTCACATAAGTCACAGGTTCATCGCTGACTGTCACTTCATCTGAGGCTGAACACAAGGAAGGAGTAACTGGTCGTTAATATAGGTAACAAGTAGGGCCGCACAATGATATTCGCACATGATGACAATCAGAAAGCCATTAAGTATTGTAATTTACAAATATTTTACTATTACAGTCGTAACAATTTTTTTACATTTTATAGTAAAATATTACAAGTCATATTTCTTTTCTTTTCTTTTTTAGATTTTTATTTAGTACTATGACAACTACTACTAATTATTATTATTATTACGATTAATATTATTATTTCACAAAAAAAAAAATTTAATTGCATTTTAATTTAAACATTAAGATTGGTAACAAGTAGGGCTGCACAATTAAGTCTTAAAATTAAGAAATTAAGAATTAACTAATATATATAAATACTGTTGTATAAAAATTACTATACTATTTTTCTTGATTTCTTACATTTTATTTTACAGTGAAATATTACAATAGCAATGTTTCTTAATTTATGTAGTCAATTTGGTAATACTACTATTAATAATAATAATAATAATTATTATTATTATTATTATTACTATAACAAAAATAATTAATTGTTGTTAATTATTTTATAGCCATATTAATATTTAAAATCACAAAAATGGCCAAATCGTGCAGCCATACAAACAAGTACAGGAAAACTGGATTTTTTTTTTAATTGCAATTAAAATAGGCAGAAAAAAAACAATTAGATTTTTTTTACTAATTAGATTTTTTTTTCTTTCCCCAAATCATGCAGCTCCAGAAACAAGAATACCAAGAAAAAAAATGAAACGTGGGAATCATAAGGCACAAATCTGGTTATGATTCAGGCAATCAAAATCAGATTCACAATGCTCGCAAATGTTTGACTGGCACTTATTTTTAATGCTTTGTCCTGCATATGATTTTATAATAACAGGACCAAATATTAAAAAAAAAAAAAATATTGAAAATCATTGTGAGAAAAGAATCGTGATTCATCGGTGACTCCACAGCCTGATTGTCTATGCGACATTACATCACGTACAGACTCTGAGGGGGATCATAAAGGCCTAAATCTCAACGTGTGCGAGATACCAGACTAACTGCATGCTGGGAGTTTCCACTCACCCAGGATATCCTCGGCTCCCTCCACGAGGACACATCCCATGTGAGGCAGCAGCAAGTACCTGCGGCGGTACCGATCCTGCCCCAGAGACACCGCCCGCATGGAATGAGACGACTGCTGCAGCTTCTTGCGGAAAAACACTTGCCGCTGTGAGACAGAAGAAAACATTGTTACTCAAAATAAAGAGCAGCCAACAGCCTTTACTTTTAACAAAGGTTTGAAATTAATTAAGTTGAATTTCGCATGATTCTAAAAACCTTTGAAGCTGCTTTGCAATCTGTATTGTATAAGTGTTATGTACATAAACGTGACTTGATGCAATAAAATAACCAAAATCTAAACTTCAGGACTCACTGGAACTAAACCCAAAAATCCTTATCTTAAATCAGCTTTTTTGGAGTAACTATCAATTCTATTATAATCAGTTCTAATATTAATATATTTAAGTGAATACACCAACTTCCTTCAACTGGTGTAACTTCACAATAACATGTATGCTCTAAATAATTTTCAAACAAGTATAGATGAACTGTATAGAATAAACAGTGTTATTATACCTGTGTCAGTGTTAATTAATTATACATTTTTTTAAATTCTGAATCTCAAAAATGTCCTTTTCCTCAGCTGAGATTTTGGTGGATTCATATGTATGCATATCAGTTATTATATATACACTGCCCTCCAAAAGTTTGGGAACGCCATAGAACAGTGGGGTTTTGGACAATATTGGCATGAATCCTTTTTAATTTGTGATAATTTTGCACTGATAAGGGACAACACAAACTACGAAAACATTTTATTACATAAACAGTTTATACATAGAATTTTTTTTTTTTAAATGTAATATTTGTAAACGATCTGACTTAAATTGTGTTCTAATTGGTTCATTGTATTCTAAACTTAATTGGCAATCAATTGTTGACGCTATTAAGGTGTGCTGACCCAAAAATCTTTTAAAAACCTGGGCCAAGTTTAAACCAGTAACCAGGCATCACAGCTGGCAAAATGACATGTCTGACTTTGATATGTATATATTGCCATTATTATGTAACCAAAATGAAAAAAATTATTATTGCTGGTCTTCAATGATAATGTCAAGTTACTTTAATGTATTTGCACCAAAAAATGATAAGGATTTATGCTGATATCGTCCAAAACCACACTTTGCCAGGGGTGTTTCCAAACTTTTGGAGGGCAGTGTAGATATTTTACCTTGGTCAGTTTATCAATCTGACGCTCCAGCTCAGCAACACTGCAGGTATTAGGACTCTCAATCTGTGAGAAAACAAAACAAACAAAATATTAACACACACATAACAACCATGGTTAAACCAGGGAACCCCTTTGAACAAACGTTTTTAAATTCTTGAAGTAACCAGACATTTATTATTTAGCAACACATTTTTATGCTCACATGTCTCTGGTGTTGGTTAATGGTACCATGACATTCAGACAAAAAAAAAAAAATCTGTTTTATTCTGAATTTTTACATTATGATTTAATTAATTATAAGCTTTTCATCACTTTACAAACCCCCTGCAGTTCCCTCATGAATCCCAGTTTGGGAAACCCTCAATTAAGCTCCAAAACTGAAGTGGCTCATTTTTGATAGTCTCATATAATCACATTTGAGGTCAAAAGGAAGTCGAGATACAGCCCGTTTCCCTGAACTGACAGCTCTCACTCAGGAAATGTTCAGTAGATGGCTGTTCCTGATTATTTACGTCATTTCACATCTTCAGAGTAGCTGCTGTCAGTACACAGTGTCTCTTTTATGAAGCAAATTTAGCACAAGCACAGCTTGACTATGTGGCTGTGAATATAGCTTTAAACCACTGACATGTACTGCTCTAAAGCAATCCATAAGTGCAGCTCTGGTTTGGCAGAGGTCCTGTACCTCCGTGTGTTTGGGTTCCTCTTTGGCTTTGCGGCGGCTCCCTCTCTCCAGCACGCAGCTCTCCTCGATGCTCTCCTCCTCGGTCACTCCCACACGAGCACTGCGCCGACGCTCCTCGAAGCACAGATCCTCCTCCGGACGGCCCGTCTTACGCATCAGCGCAGCCTTCAGTCTGCTCAGACACACATTTATGAGAATGACGCTTCACACCTGGTCCAAAGCAGATTTCGAATTCACCCTCCTCCCACAAACAGGATTATTTTAGTGTCTGAACCACAGTACGTTTGCGTCATCAATGTGAGTAACTAGTTTCAGAAAGAAATAATCCAAGCCATTATATTTAAGTGAATTCTAGTGATCATCCAATATATTGCCAAGGCCGATAGTTTGCTTTTTTTTTTTTAATTACCAGCTTCAGCCAATAATTTTTTCTGTTCAGCCAATACGTCGAAACGACTTTTACCTTGACAGCATCTAATAAACGACTACAACTATACACTTCAGAGAATCTCACAGCTAAATTTGACAAGTTTTAAATCTTTTATATCAAACTATGCTGCACTATATCAAGTTTGCCGCTATGTTGTATTCATGTCATATTCACTATGTGCAATAAGTAAAATTTGTGTTACCGGCTTGTCTTTATTTGAATAAAATATGACTCCTATTGCACAAAGACTTGCCAATTTGCTGAATGCACATCGGTTACAGTGTTAACTTTTTATTCATATTTTAACAATTTCTTTATTTGTGAGAAATGCTATGTCGGAGTTACAAAATCAAGAAGTTGCCATCTAAATAAATCTCTATTTTAAAGATTTATTTTTTCATCAAGTTATTTTTTTTCATATGTATTCATTTTAAATAAAAATATGTAAAATAAACAAATATAATTTCAGCAATTGCTATGCATGTATACCTTTAAATGAAATAGTGAGTGTGTGTGTGTATGCATGTATATATATTTATATTAGTGCTGTCAAACGATTAATCGCATCCAAAATAAAAGTTTTTATTTACATAATATATGTATGTGTACTGTGTATATTTATTATGTATATATAAATGCACACACATACAGTATATATTTTGAAAATATTTACATGTATATATATTTATATGTATATAATTTATATTATATATAAATATATTTAATATATAAACGTAACATTTTTCTTAAATATATACATGCATGGTTGTGTATTTATAAATACAGAAATATACACAGTACACACATACTATGTGAACAAAAACTTTTATTTTGGATGCGATAAATCGTTTGACAGCACTAATATATATGCATGCACACACACACACACACACACACATACACATACAATAGGGTCATGCCGAATAAGGCATTAATATATGCTTTATAAGTACTAATAAACAACTTATGCTAGTAACAGCCTATGCATGCTAATTATCAGCTAGTTATTAGTGAGAACCAGTACCTAAAATGTTGCCCAAATTTTGATATTAAACAGACTCTGGTTCACACCATAAACTGTCAGGATAAGAAGCAGGGGTCTTACTTGCGTAGTTTGCCTTCTATAATCCACTTGTTTTTCCTGTAGGTTGCCATATTCTCTAGTGTGTTATCAATCTCCCTGCAGAAACAGAACGGTTGGAAAATGAAAATCATGTTTACATATGCAGCTCTACAAAACTCTTTGAAAATATGATGATAATATGATTTGAATTCCTGCTGACCTGGTGATTATGTTGCTGGCGTTGAGTTCCTCCACCAGGAAGGCCAGTATGGAGGCTTTGACGTCGGGTTTGAGGGTCTGGAAGCTCTTTGTATGGAGACTGTTACACACCTCCAACTCAAAGCCATGGGCTTCCAGAAAGATCCGCAGCACCTCAGATACAGTGCTGTGGCTCAGCTCCAGATCCACCAGCTTCTCCCCCAGGATCTTCACAGACTGAGACAGGAAAGAGAAACAAACCAACCTTCATTAACTCACTGACCAATCACGAGCCTTAAATTTAGGGTGAAACCCATCCTACATTATTTCCCACTGAAAAATTCAATGTTAACATATATAATAAGACTTCAAAATATTTAAGTTTAATGTGCTGTGGATGTGGTTTCTTGTTGGTTTTTAAGGCTGTTTAACATTAATGTTTAGTTATTTTAGTTCTAAGTAACTTTTGTCCAAGTTCAAAGTTGTTTTAGACAGCAACAGATGAGATTTAGACTTTTTTGACACTGTTATAAATAGAAAAACGTAATACGCTGATATTAGGGCTGGGACAATAAATCAAAGCATTGCGAATCGAGAAATGATTCTGCATCGATTCTGAGATTTTTCGAATGCATCATGATTGATTTATTGTCCCGGCCCTAAATGATATCACTCAAAAGACAAACCTGGTAATATGAGGGCAGTCCAGGATCGTGCAGAGCGGCCTCCACCAGTTTAATGAGTAGATCCAGGAGCTCGCCTTGGCTCTTCTCCATGCCGAGGAGCCCTTCCTGCAGGGTGCTCAGGCTGGGAATATCCTTGGGCACCTGGAGCCCCAGAATCTTTCCGTAACCATGCAGGAACTCAACTACCCTTAAACAATTGGAGAAGGCCAAACCCGAAAGCACCAGTCCTGGTATCCGTGTCAATTGTGGGAGGGGCTACAGTGGGAGAGAGATGACAACTCAATAAGCCCTTTCACACAGTAATACCAGTAAATTGCCATAAAATTACCGGAACGACTTTACCAGTAAATTCAAAAATGTGCCATTCACACAGGTAACAACGTTCCGTCTTTTTTCCGGAAAAGCACCATTCACACATAGGTTTCAAATTACCGGTAAATTCTGTGACATCATTAATCAGAAACGACCTCTTAACGGCTGTGCCTCCCGGTGTTGCGTTTGTAAACATGAAGGGGTATACGTGGTCAGTGTTTTTGTTGATGTTTTCATTTTTGTATCAAACGTTCACATTCACGCAGCGATTTTGGCCCAGAGACATCCATTACACGACTTCAAAGCAAACTACACAGCGCGTAGATTCAGTGTTGCCAGATTGGATGGACGATTTCCAGCCCAAAAGCTCACAAAAACCCACCCAAAACTTTAACTGTCAAAATAATGTGATATAATGTAAATCAAGGCTGATAAGAGCCATTTTTAACTCCTTATAATGAAATAATGATGACAAAATATAAATATAATGCTAGATAAATTTCCCATGGATCAAATCGGGGCAAATACATTAAAGAGAACTACCAAATATGATTAAAATATGCAAGCAGACACTGTCAAAACGGCAATCAAGAAATTAACCGATACCATCGAAAAACACATGCATCATTTTCAATGTCAACAGTCAGAATTTAAATGCAAAAAAGTGCCCAATATAAGTGATCAGAATAAGCAACGTAATTATAGGTATTTCACACTCTTCATGCACACACCATGATAGTCAAAACTGTGTCATTCTGTATGATAATCAGCTCTATAATTTCACACAGAACTAAGTCTTTCGTGAAGTTCATATTGAACAATGTAGAACTTTACACAGTCAAAACTAACAAGTCCATCAGCTTTAAAGGATCCAATCTAGACCGTTTAAAAGATAAAAGACAGGATCGTATAGATATAAATATTTTTATTAAATAATTTAACTGTGCTGATTTCGGAGTTGCAGTGATATAGCCTTCATGTCATCTCCCTCAACAGGTGTAATTCACGTTTTGAGAGTTAAAACACTCTCCACTCTTTACCATCGAACTTATATTTAGGCATTATGATCACTTACAGTTATACATTCAAAATCAGATCCGTTATCGCGCTAAAAACCCGTCGCTCATGAATCATCACGTCTGTCTGCTGATCCCTAGTGATAGGCTAAAAGTGCTGCCGCGACGTCGACATCAGCACCAGTCTCTTTGCAGCGTGCGTGTGTGAACCAGCCCAATCTGGCAACACTGCACACTGCGTGGAGTAAATGCGCCGAATGTTATGATTGGCCCAGAGCCGCTGAATTTTTGAATTTCAACGGCTCTGGATTGGCCCAGAGTACACGTCTTACGTCTTACATCACCGCGTTCTGAACTTGTACGTCCTCATACCGGTAATCTTCATTCTGCGTTCACACACAGCATCATTCCGGCAATTTACTGGTAATGTTACAACTTCTCATACCGGTAAATTGCCGGAACGAATTTACCGGTATTTTTGAAAAGGTCCTGTTCACACATGATCTCTTTACGGCAATTTACTGGTAATTTTCCGGAAAAGTCTGTGTGTGTGAAAGGGCTTATTGAGTAATGGAATAAACCATCCCAGATATGACAGCACACTTTAATTATCTATCATTCAGTGATACACTAAGAGAAAAACAGTAGTAGACTAGTGCAAGTCCCTCAAATGAAAGTATTATCAACGGTATGTATTATTGGTGTCTGTCAACTAGGGATGTGCGTATCGATCCTGAAGTATCAATATATCAATACTGATGCGAGTATCAAAAGTATCAATACTCAAATAAAATAATATCGATACTAAGGTGCGTTTTATTTACCTGTGATTGTTTATTTAACAAAAAAATGTATGCGTGCAATATGCATTGAATTGGACGAATAACCTATGTTAGCCAGTAATTGTGTAGACTGTGTAGTACATTATTTAAATAGAACGTGAAAAGTTCATATTGATCATGATCTATTCTGTAATGTTAATATAAATCATACACTGTCAGAATAAAAAGGTTGCATTTTATGCGTGCAACAGCCTGTCACTGCAGTCCCTTATGAAAATGAACCATGGTTTTACTAAAGTGACCATAGTTCAGCTATAGTATTTGTATAGATTTCCATGGTTACCACTACAGTAAATATATTTTACCATGTGTAAACAAAAATGTAACCTAATAAGTTGCAATTAAGGCGTATTTAATGTTAAAATGCATTTCAAACTTAAAGTTAAGACGGTATCATTGCCCATTTTACTCTTAGTAATTTTACAATTTAATAAATTTCATAATTTTAAAGAAAGTTCAGGTTAGAAGTATCGTATCGGTATTGATATCGATGATACTGGCCTTTAAAAGTATTGGTATCGTATCGAAAACAAAATAAGTGGTATCGCCCATCCCTAGTGTCAACTGGAGTGGAGTGACAGAGTTGAGCACCGAAAAATGTAGTATACTTTAAAAAAAAAAAATACTTGTGTTCTGCTGTAGGCACACGCTAATCGTGCCACACAATCGTGTCTCTTTTAGTGTGAGAAGACAAATCACATTATTCTGTAAATGTATCATGTTACTCTGGTTATGACACTGTGTTAAAAAACGGCAGGCATTGCTTGGGTGAATAACGCTGTGTTGGTGATGTGGTACTTCAACTGGAAAAATTTACCCAACAAATTCACAGAAAGTATCAAAGTGGCTTCCAAAATAAACTTAAGTGCCAAGTGACTAAACTTGAGTATAGGGCTGTTACTATTAATTATTTTGGTAATCTAGTGATCAGAAATGGGCAAAATGCAATTTTTAAAAAATCGAGTACTCGATACAAGGATTTGTGACAGCCCTACTTGTGTAGTACGTGTGAATCCCTCAGCACATCAGGCTCACCGTGTGGTCAGGAAGACACATGTCCTCTGCAGGCTTCTTCATCTCCTCTAAGATCATCTGCTGTCTCTTCCTCTCCTCCATTCGTCTCTGAGCCTGCGCCCTCCTCTCCGCCTGCCTCTTTGCTGCCAGCACAGCCTGCGCTTCGGCCTCTGCTTGAGCCTGGGCTTTGGCCAGAGCCTTGGCTTTGCTGCGGGCCCGGGCCACTTTCTTGATGGGACTGGCCATCTCCAGGTCCAACACCTCAGCTGCAGGTGGTGCTGCGACCTTCTTCCTGCGGCCGGGCTTCTTGGGCCCCTCTGCGGCTGAGAGAGGGCTTTCAGATGCCTGGCTCTGAGTCTGAGACTGGTCTTCATCCTGTTCCTGCTCTTTGGCTTTCTCCAGCTGCACAAACACATCAAGGATCCACTTTGTCAAAGGCAATATTTAAAGGCCTTTACTTCTGATATACTATTCATTTACAGAAACCAGGAGTGGCAAAACAAATAAAATAATGACAAAATAATTATAAATAAAATAAATATAATTAAAATGAAATTATCATTGCAATAACTGAATGTTCTTCATGGTTTACACAGTTTATAACATGAATTTACATGACTTTTATAGCTTCATGAACCCTGTTATTAAGTTCTGAACACATGTGAAGATATGGAGTTTCTTACTTTGGCTTTCCGTTTCTCCTGCCGGATCTTTTTAATCTTTGCATCCTCCTTTCTTTTCATTCTTGCCTGCATGACAAAAAATCAGATGATCAGCTGGTCCCCAAAACACACTTTTTGTAATAAATAACAAGTCAGCTCACCTTTCTCTTCATTTTCTTCTTGATCTTAATCAATTTTTCTTTTTCTTCCTCTGTGAGATCCTCTGTAAAACAATGAACATGAACTGAGCTGAGATGCTCATATTTCACATAAAAAGCTAGAACTACAAAATTACGAAAAATAAAAAGGTGGTACTTCTGCAACAAGTACATTTTTAATAAACCACCTGATCTGAATATTCAGACTCACCCTTTGCCTCCAGTCTCTTCAGCAGCCTGGCGTCCACTTTGCTGAGCAGATCCTCCATCTTGGGCTTGGGAGGTCGGCCTGGCCGTCTACCTTGGGCTCCTCTGGCTTGGCGGCCACGGGAACGAGGCTCTTTGTCTGGATTTGGTGGACGACCTCGTCTGCCTGTTATAGCCATGATCATGGAGGGCACTTCCTCATTGGCGAGGAGGAACCATTTCATACCCTGTAAAAAAATGAAAAAGCAATGACATGCCTTGCAAGAAGTGTAGCTGTTCTGAATCCACAAACCACATGTTTGCCTTTAGCACCTGTAGACATCTTCATACACACCTCAGGGGTTTCCCGCTCCTCGTAGAAATCACCCACTGGCATGCGTGGACTGAAGCTGAAGTGCTCTCTCGAAACGCCCTGGAGAGCATCCGGATGCCTCTTCAGATACTGGAGAATGAAGGGAGACAAAAGCAACTGGATGAAGACAAGCCTTTTTATCACGCATGCAGATTAGGTTACAGTGGTACTGTGGGTAATCATTTGGTGTGCAGGTATAACAGATCTCACCTTGATGACCTCGGGGAACTGCTTCATCCTCCGGCCGCAGGGGCTATAGTACCACGTCTCTCCTTTCAGGCGGTCCTCGAGCCTCCGGACTCTAATCTCTCGCCTCCAGCTAGCACATGGGAAACACAGCATGTGAAACAGGACTGCCGTACCAGTGAATATCCATCACATTTCAAGCTGTTTGAAACTGCTGGATAAGCAAGGTAACACTTTAGATTAGGGAATAGCATTCACTATTAACTAGTTGCTTATTAACATGCAAATTACTAGCATATATTGGCTGTTTATTAGTACTTAAAAAGCACATAATGACTTATTTTGCATGATCATATTATAGATCCCTTAACTCTACCCTATAGGGTTGGGTACCATTCACATTTGAACGGTACTTTTTTCAGTACTTTACTCTCTGTGTAATAACAAAAACATTTATTTCAGTGAAAAAATACGTCCAAAACTCTCAATTTCAACATTTTTAACAATAGGGGCCTACAATCTTTTTTCTTCCAGAAATTCTTGCATTTTATTTTTTCCGATAATCAAATGAAGGCATGAAACATTTATTTATTTTAAATCAAGTGAAAATGAAACCCTTTTATTTTTTGGCAAACAAACAGAGGTTTACTGTTAAAATTAATACATGGTAGAATTTTTTTTTCTACAATTAAGTCGTTAATGTGGTTGTATTAATTATTTTTATCATTTAATTGTTTTATTTAAAGCTGCAGTCCGTAACTTTTTTGTTTAAAAATGATCCGAAAATCAATATTTGAGCAAGTACATAACCAGCCAGTGTTCAAAACTATCGCCTTACTTTAGCCAGATTCACAACGGTTAGCTTATAATAATGTTTTCTAATTTGAGTGTTATGGGTAGGTTTTCACGGGAGATTAGAGCATGGCACTACGTCATTACTATAGCATGTGCGGATCCTGCAGGTGGCGGCTCATTTATAGCCTTTTCTCACAGCAGCTAGAATAATTACATTTATCATTTTGATGGTGGATTGTAATCCAGAAAGGATTATGCGTTTATGAAACGCATGTGAATGAAATAAAATTATATTCCAGTTTTAAATGAGATAAATGTTTTAAATGTTTAAATTAGACTGTACAGAAATTGAAATCTACATGCTAATACTATACTCAGTCACACAATGCTGATGTTGTTAACATTAATAATTTGAGAACAAAGTATAACAATAATAATACTTTGCACGGTTTGATGTGATATGAGCTAAACGATCGTTAGATTTAATCACCGTTGGTAGCGCGATTTATTGTAATGCTTTTTTCCTCAGTTGGGCAGAACAAACGTGGCAGACTTGTTACTTACTTGTTCAGATGGCAATATACGGTGAAAATTCTGATTTGGGTCATATATTCCAAGACGTAGGCTAGAATCTGTGATTGCGAAATACAGTAAACATCCACACCGGTGCTGTGACTGACAACTACACATTCACCTCAAAACATTAGATTCATCCACGCTGGAGCCGTGCCGGAACACCGGATCACAACCCCACGCACGGAAGATAATTCCGCAAGAAACTGCAATTTCAGGTTTTCAAACATAGATGGCGACAAAGAGGTAAAAGTTATGGACTGCAGCTTTAAATTTGTCAGTAAATGGAATATATAAAGACGTACATTATACTGTACAAAAGTAATACTTGAGTAATATATTTCTGTTACATGTTAAACCAAACTTTTATTTTGACAGGTTGCCGTGAAGTTTCTGTGTGTACAGTATGATATGATGCTGGTTTTCTCAAATGAAGAGGTTTTCTCAAACGGTAAAATTCTCATGAAGTGACTCAAAGCCTGTAAGTTCATGAGTTCATGTAGTGAGCTGCAGAGGCCGAAAATCACAGCGAGTTCACGTGTGCTTCAGTATTTGTGTAGTAAACAAAACCGCGTCTCCGCCATTCATACATACCGAGGCTAACGGAACATGCAGGATTCATATTTAAACCGTCTTTTTGCATTTTAATATTCGCGATTCAAATTAAGTGACAGACCTTCTTTTATTCATCCAAAAATGTACGAATTCCGTAGCATTCCGCGCTAATAGAATAAATTCCGTTTTTATGAATGGACTCCGCCATCCTGTCCATGTTTTCGCGGAAACCATATGACCCTAGAAATGTAAGCACACTTCTGAGCATTTCGGTTTGCCCTGTGTGTTGTGTTTGAAAGAGTTACAGGGGTGACATCACGTCACAGGGTGTCTCACTCTCTCTCTCTCTGTCTCTCTCTCTCATATGCGCCCAAATGCGTTCTCAGGTACCGAAATTTGGTACCGAATGATTTAATGTGAATCGATACTCGGTAGTACCGATGCAATTCGGTCGGTACCCTTAAAAGTACAGAGTTCGGTACCCAACCCTACTCTACCCTATACCTAAACTTAACAAATAAACAACTACCTTACTTACTATCAATAAGAAGCAAATTAGGAGTTTGAGGGAAAACTCTTAGATAATAGTGAATAGATATTCGCTAATCTAAAGTGTTGCCTTTTTTATTATTATTTTGAGAAGAGCGGATTTCTATTTGTCCATTAGCTACCATATATGGTTGGTTTTTGTTACCAGTAATAAAAAAAAAAATCTGTTATCAGGGCTAGGCAGTGCAAGCATTTCATTAGATATATGCAAACTGAAAAATTGAATTAAGAGTAGATCGCTTCTCAAAATTTAAGATCATAAAAACTGATTTCATTATATGCAAGCCCTGCAGTTTCAAGTAAAAATGTAGCACTCTTGCACATTCTACAGACTCTTCACAGTCAATGAATATGGCACATTTATTGGGCTTGTTTATAATTAAAAGTCCTGCATTACGCAACATTCCATCTTTTTGTTGGAATTATTGCTTTTTTGGTTACACAAACAATATCTGGCATTTAATGCAATCTTTAAAATGTAAATTATTCCATAATTATTTTATAAATACAGTTTGAAGCAGAAAAGCTTAAAATCTAGTGTACTTTGTTATATATACTTTTCTTATAAATGTTTTTACTTTAAGTAAAAAAACATGGGACAAGTGAAGCATCAAGACTTGGCTATTGATACTTTAGATAAGGGACTACTCACCCCTGCTGCAAAGAAAATTGGACTTGCTCTTCAGTTGCAATCCGACGCCTTGGGGTATCACCTGTGACACACAAACAACAGTTTAATCTACTTTAACCTTAAGTGCCAGAAGTATGCATATAAAAGAGACTGAACATGTAGGTACCTGCTGCAGAGCTGTTATCATCGCCATCTTCTTCAGTTTTTCCTTCGGAGAACTCTTTGGCTGGTTTGGGAGGCTTTGCCTTGTTCACACCTTCTTTCATCTTGCGCTTCCAGATCTTCTTGGGCCGGACTATGGGGCTCTCGCTATTGGTCAGGCTTAAGTCACGGACAAAGGTCATTGGCTCAATTAAAAGGTGAGGCTGAGCATTTGAAGGAGTTGAGGTATCAGTTGGGACGCCCTCCTGTTCTTTTGCCTCATTAGAGATTTTTCTCTTCTTCACTGCAGTCGGTGAATTATCGTCTGTTTTCTTTCTCCTTCTAACTTTTTCTTGTTTTGGGCCATCAGGTGTTAACTTTCGCTTCTTGATCTTGGAATCAGGAGAGCCAACTGGAAACAATTAAGTAAACAATTAAAGTAAATTAAGACAGCATTAACTTAATTTTGCCAATCTGATTCATTAAAGACAATGACTATCTTTAAAAAAAAAATCTGTAAACCATTAGCTATGAAAGCATGATAGTAAAATTGAGCAATGCATTTACTTTCAGCAGTAGCAACTGTTGTCTTTGGGGTTCTAGGCTTCCGTGGCTTTTTTGTTGGCATGACGATAAGGGCTTCAGACATATGTGTGGTCGTGCCTTCAACAGAACCGCTTACGACCGCTTGCAGCGCTTTAACCGTCATTACAGAGAGCGCAGATCTTCTGTCGCCTCCTGAAGTATCAGGTCCATTCTCTTTGCCAAGAATATGATCACCTGTGGGGAATAAAATGTTTACTTTAAACAAAAGACATCAAAAGATGTCAACAATACATCTGCCAAGCATTAAAATCACCATCTGAAACTTTAGTGATCAAATACACCTGAATAAGTGCTAAAATTACACATATTATATTTATTATACCAATATATTATACATCCCTAGACAAATATAGAGATGTATAATACTTTGGGACCATATTGGTTACTGCCCAATATCAGTGATTTTTTTTTTTATCTATTCGGTCGATATTGGATATGCATTTGGTACATGCCCATTACTTTTACTGTCATCGAAGGCTCTCTCTCTGGGCCTCTTCAGGTCACTTTTGACCAAAAAGTTTTACATTTTGAAATTTTGAAAATCATATCTTCATCAGAACGGTACAAAACTTGGTAACTTTTATGGCATTTGGTATGCGAACACAAAATTTGAGGGCATGATTCGAAAAGGCTAAATGGACGTTAACAAAAAGAAAAAAAAAAAGAAAAAAGTGTCACACTTGTGGTCTTCACTGTAAGAAATGACCACCTTGGAAATTATTGGAAAATGGGAAAATACAGAAAAAGATTTGCATACAGTCAGCCACGATGCAGAAAAAAATTGCACAGTTAGTCTCTATTTTAACCTAAAATACTGCATTAATTGAAAAAAAAAATATATATATATATTTTCAATTGGAAAAATGTGTTATCATAATTCATAATTATTGCATAAATATTAATTGGTACCATAAAATTCTCTCAAAATACAAAAAGAAAAAAATCTTATTGAACAAAAATATATAACATCGACTTTTGAAAACAATTCAAGGCTTTGGTCACTTTAGACCAGAAAGGTACCAAGAGTGACCCAAAAATGAAGGGGCTTGGAGGGTTAAAATGAATCAAAAACACTAATAATTTAACATCACTATTAAATGTAATCTTCAGCAAATGAACATCAATTCGTTTGTTTATTAATCCATTATAAGTGCATTGAAAATCTCACCTTTGATAGAGTGTGCAGAGGCATTAATCGATGCAGAAAGCAGGGAGGAGCTGTTTTGTGAGGTGTCGTTTAAAGAGGAGTCATCAAGTAGAGACGTGTTATCTTTGAGGGACGCCTCCTCGGTGGAACTGGTAGAGGTCATGGAGCTGTTCAAGTTTTCTTCTTCACAAGAAGTGTCCTGCAAGACCCTGGAGTCATCAATCATGGATCCTTCTGTAAATTTTGATTGGTCTCTAGTCTGGGAAAGACTATAAGAATTATCAAAAGTGTCCATCATTGAACTCCCATCCTCAGCTCTTGAGCTTTCAAGGTAGGTTGACTCAGCCAAGGACGGATAGTCCAGTGATGTGTCAGTGCTAAAAGAATCATTTAAAGTCTCACTTTCTCCTTTCCTCGGGGCAGCCTGATCTCTGATACTATTAGAGTCCTTTCTGCCAATGGCCATAGTGTCTCTTTCAGGTTCCTTTGGAACAATGAAAGCCGGTTCAAGGTTTCGACCATCAATTTGCACCTTATGCATCTCAGCTTGAGCCTCATTGTTGGATGTGCCCATTATGACTCCAACTTTACTCTGGGAACCACAGGCCTCATGTTTACCATGAATCAGACTAGAGTGCGATTCCCCAAAGTTGTGCCGTAATACACCATGAGAACTCATCTGCCCTGGACTGTGAGAAGAATCATCTACATTTGCCATCATATCTGAATGTTGAGCTGCAGAACCAATGAGGGAACGAGATACATTTGGAGTAGCAGAAACATTGAGACTTGCTGTAGATGCCTGAGAAGAATAGCTAACAACAGGAGGTGGTGCAGATGAAGCCAAAGCGGCAACTTGAGGAGAACCAGCGACCACAGACAGAAGTGCAGAGACTGTGGGGAGAGAGACATTATCGGCAACAGATGTTGGAGTTGAGGAAGCAGCAGGATGTTTAGGACTCTGGCCTGTTAGAGGTGATGCCTCTTGGGGTCCTTTAAGTGGTGCCAATGCAGGAGGAGCGGAGACAACAGATGGAGATGCAGCTAAAGATAGAGGTGTTGGAGAGACCTGTGGACTTTTTGACCCCTGGGCCTCTGCCAGAGGCTGCGCAGCAGGCACCATTGGAGGATGCATCAAGGTCTTTGAAGAAAACACCACAGGCTGGTTGTGGGAAACAACAGGTGGAGCTCTGGAGCTCTTAGGAGAAGACATTGAAGGAGGTGTACCGAGTCCTGCAGGTGTTCCTTCAACTGATGAAGGTCCAGAGAATCTAGGTCTTTGGCCTTGGACCGTCTGAAGCGGTGGCGTGAGAGGAGAGGGTGGAGAAACGGACACATTTGCACCGACACCCGAAGCTGTAGATAAAGCAAATCCTGAAGATGAAGGAGAATGTGAATCCTGCCCAGAGACTGTTTTCCGAGGCGGACTAGCTAGTGGTCCAGAGACGGGGGAAGAACTAAGCTCTTTTGTGGCAGCTCCCATCTCCTGACACTGTTTTACAGGTTTCTCCAGGTCCACGATTGGATGCTGCGCACCCTGGTTATAGTCGGTGGAGGAAACGGGGCCAGGGGGCTTTACAGGAAAACTCTCAGTTTTGGGCAAACGTTGGGGTACAGAGCTTCTCTCCACTCCATTGAAGCCTTTATCCGTTTCTTTGAAGGACTCATTCATAGGAACTACAGACCACAAAAAAAAAAAACACAACAGCTGTTAGTAAGACATGTAAGAACATAAAACTGTTCAGAATGGTAGCACAAATCCACATTAATTTGTACATGGTTTGAAATGCAACTAAAATTGGATTTTTAGGTCAGAAATGTGGCTTGGAATGTAGTGCACTATACTGTTAATGTGCAGGCAACTAGAGTTCAAACCCGACTTGAGTTGTGCAATAGCATGTTCACCGAATTCACTCCTTTACACTCACTATCTATTTAATGAAATATAAGCTGTGTATAATGAATGAGTGTACAGGCCAAAAATAAACATATACATCAATGTGGAATCTACAATAAAGCCTCTGATGGTTGTCTCGTGCTCCTCTGAGCAATTTAAATACAGTGTGAATAAGGTCAAAGCAGAGCAAAACAAATTAAGACAGACAATGCATTTTGATCTTCAATGAAAAGCACAGTGTTGTTGATTGTTTTATTGCATCTAGGTTGTGTGCAGTTTTCCATTGTCTGATGAATGAGGGAGAATGTGGGTGGAAAAGAGAACTGGGGCAAGATATCATCTGTTTACGGACTATTTTTCAGTTTGAATCACTTCCTAATCCAAAAAGTCAACTACCATTGGTGAAAACTCGTCTGACTGGCCTAAAGTTACTTTTGTCAGAGGACAGAATACTAGCGTTGGTGATATTAAAAGCCATTCAGGAAGTGCATAGCACCACCTAAGTACAGGAAATCAGAACATGCATGATAAAACACGCTGCGATTCTTGTAATCGTATTACTTACAGTATGAATGCCAAAGATTATATATTGTTTCCATAAAGCTATCTGCAAACAAGTGAGACAATCTTGTTTTGAAATGCTATAGACCTCATAAAACAAACTGACTATGCATATGGTCATATGTGCAACATACCAAAATGGTTTATTCATTTAAGACAATGTACTAGTATGCATAGATCTTTACTAAGGCTTAATTTAAGAGGGGGAAAAAGTGAGAATTGGGCAGGAGTGCCACCACTTAAAACCACTGTTTTATAGTTAACAAAAAAACTGATAAAGATAACCAACGTCTTTAAACAATGTTTTTTTGTTCGTTTAATTAACAAAAATTAAATAAGTGAGTACATGATAAATCCACCATTCAAACTGTGTTTTTGCCTTAGCCTAAATCACTACAGTAGAAGCCAAAGCACAACCAAAACAGTGTTTTATTCATTAACCGCTAGAGGGAAGTTACAGCGTACATACCTTTTTAATGGGAAAATTTCAAATTAAAACACAGTTTCGAGATTCTAAAACTAACTAAAATAATATCAAATTCATTAGTTTTTCTTTACAACTTTACAACTCAACTCTATTAAACATGAAAATGCTACTCAATAGCAATTAGGGCTGCACGATTGTGACATAATTGTCGATTATTCAATTTAAATTGTAATTGCGATTATTAATTACGATTATCGCAATTTACATTGAATGATGTTTTGAGTAGCTTTATAACATTGTTTGAAGCAACTGCATGCCATATTTTTATATGAAAATAAACAAGCTGAAAACACACTTAGATCGCTTTTCTATAGCATTAAGCCTTAAATGTCAACTAAACATCTTAAACACACCGAATAATGTAAGTGGCCCTAACAGTAACAACACTAGACTGCAATGAGAAATCTGATGTTGTTAAATATTTAGCACTTCAACTTTGGCAGCCCTACAATACTAACTAATTCAAAATAATTAAATAAATAAATAATAATAAATTAAAACTTACAAATGAGAGTATTAAATATAGTGCTGTCAAACGATTAATCGCATCCAAAATAAAAGTTTGTTTACATAATATATGAGTGTTTACTGTGTACATCTATTATGTATATATAGAAATACAAACATGCATGAATATTTAAGAAAAATATGTTGTTTATATATTAAATATATTTATATAGAATATAAAATGTAATAATATAAATATTTATATTTATGAGTGTGTGTGTATATATGTATGTATGTATGTATGTATGTATGTATGTATGTATGTATGTATGTGTGTGTGTGTGTGTGTGTGTGTGTGTGTGTGTGTGTGTGTGTGTGTGTGTGTGTGTATGTGTATGTATGTATGTATGTATATATATATATATGGATGCGATTAATCGTTTGACAGCACTAATTAAAAATAAAACCTAAACTGAAATTACAAATTTAAAACTACATAAAAAAATCTAAACCATAACAACCCTGTTTCCAACACTCTGAGGCCTGTTTGTGGCAGTAGCTCACCTTGCATCTCTCTGCTCTTAGGCGAACCGCTATCAGGCACAGCAGAAGGGGACCTCATTGGGACCGGAACGTGATGGGGACTGCTTCTGCCTCCTCCACTGGCCACGTGATGGTGCTGAGGGCTTCCTCGTGGAGGCGTAAAGCTCTGCGCAGCAGGTGGTATCATCTGAGTCTGCGCTTGAGACTGAGTTTGGGCCTGCGGTTGGGACTGGTGTGATGGATGCTGGTAATACGGCACACCATAATGCTGCTGTTGTTGTTGTTGTTGCTGCTGCTGGTGTTGAGGTGGGTGGTGGTGTGAATGGTGTTGGAGATGATGCGCCGTTGCAGACTGGTGCTGCAAGGCCGGAGGCTGCTGGTGATGCTGGGACACTGGGATCCCCTGGTTGGGATACGTCCCAAACATGCCGTGAGAGTTATATCCCATGGGCATCGAAGATCCCCCCTGCGGCTGCTGCTGCCCAGAATTTCCCCTTCCCCAAAACTGCAGCCCAGCACTCAGAGGTTGCCGGGACGGTCCCATACTGCCATTGACTTGGTACGGTCCAAGGCCCTGGAAGTGGTGCTGAGGCTGCTGTGGTTGTATCCCACTCTGGGAGCCCGGTTTCTGGTGTAACCCGTGGAGCGGGGCGGGCCCCATCGCCGGGTTGTACTGAGACTGGGCCCACAGATACTCAAACCCCATGCTGCCTGGTAGTTGATGGTTGCTCAAATGAGGATAAGAGGAAGAGGGAGGGTGGGTGCCTGGCTGGCTGCTCCCACCTGCAGTAGTGATGCCGTTCACATTCATTTCGCCATTCAGATCTGTGTGACGAACAGCATCAGTTAAAAACAGAGCATTAAATGGATAGTTCACCCACAAATGAATTTTTGGGTGAACTATACCTTTAAGGGCTTAAAATCCACAATTTTTATGGATTTATAGACTACATGTATGGATAAAAAATACAAATAAAATGCAAATACAAGACAGAGACTCACTTTTCCCTTGTTGGGGGAAGCTCATGGAGGACCCGTTAGTATAGAGAGAATCTCCTGAGGAATGCTTCAGTCCTGAGTTAGCTGACACAGAAGAGTGAGGCCCGTAGTTGAAATGGTTATTTGCTTCCATCTGGCAGAAGAAAAAAACTAAATTGAAAGATGATATGAGGCATATTTTTAGTATTAAGATACTTTCACTTATGCCATGTTCTCATGCACAGACAACTGTAAATATGATAACGGTCATCTGACTTCCCTGAAAAGTGTAAACACTATCCCTGCATCTAAATATGCCTACTAAACAGTATGTAAAATCAGTATTGTTGTGACCCAAATGATACACTATACACTATGAACAATACAAATTTTATAAGGTTATCTTGTCCAGCATCAGAGTCTGAATGCATGAAGTGTCCATCCCACACTTTGTTTTTTCGGTTTATTAAATGCACATCCAGACATTTGAAGTGCATTTATTATTGAAATTTTCAGTGTGAACACAGAATAGTGCATAAGGACACAAACTGGGATGCACCTTATGTCCAAATTCATAGTGTTCAATAAAACTAGGTGAAAAGTACCCAGATGAGCTACTACTTCAGATGAGATTCTAAAGTATGCATCCAAAGCACACTTTACTATCCCACAAAGGCCATAGGAGAGGATTATGAATGGCAGTGAAGCCATGCAACTGATGCCGTAGGTCACATAACAAAGCCAACATGGCAAAAGCAGTACGCCTGGATTACATTCATACTACAACATACTTTTTTTATCAGTTGCAAAGTCTCATCAACTGTAGTGCCTACTAGAGTATGTGATTTCTGACACATTCTGTGATTTTCAAAAGAATCTCTAACAATCTGATACAGCAAACTGGCTCAACTATTCCAGTAAGATTAGGGCGGGACTTTCCATTTATCCCACAAACAGGGTGTGGGATATATTCAAGAAACCTACTTTAAAACTTTAATGTCATTATACACATTAGTCACGACAAACAGTACATGTAATTTTGACATGGATGAAAATGAGGCTTTGAGGAACAGAATGTTACTTATATATATATATATATATATATATATATATATACCTTTGGCAGACAGTTTTATATGAAACAACTTACATAGTTCAGTTATTCCCTGGGAATCGAACCTATAACCTTGGTGTTGCTAAAAAAGCATGGCCACGCTTTTACAGTTTGAACAACTCAAGTTGTGCTTTTGTTTACCTTGGTGTCTGTCATTCAGCTGTCAAACCATTAAAAACACAGCTTTACCAAAAAAGAAAAGAAAAGTGGATCAGTGGACAACCCATTTTTGTGGCGTAAATATTTGTGTAAAATGAAAGTTAAACTCACAGTGTCATGGAAAAATGTATATAAATTATTCCAAATAACCTGACTCACATTTCAACTCTTTACTAATACCACAATTACTATTTCAAACAATAGGCAGATCCTTCTCATCTTTCTGTACTAAAACCTGCAGACTCAAACTCTCACTCAACCCAAGTACAGAGCGTTTAACGTTTATGAACCACAGTGCTAAAGACAGTGGCTGCGTCTCAAAACCTAACGATCTGCCTAACTATACGGCATTTATCAGCATTGTTGGCGCGTATATAACGTTCTAATTGGATTTTCTGCATCTTTGTGGACACACCGAACGCAGCAATGACGGCTAAAAATGCTGTGCAGGTAACATTAGCCGGTGTGCGAGTGAACACTGCTGTGGCGGACATCACAAATATTGCTCTTCACATCTCAACATAAAATGTCGCAGATAAAGCCGATGAGATGCCCGAGCAATCGCGTTAAATAACACACATCTCACACTCAGATCTCATGCTGAACGCCAGCCTCAAACTCAACAATTACACCTGAAACATAATAACAAGTCAGTCCTGGACATTTTTAGAAAATCTAATTAAAACGACCTCATGTAGATTTATGCATTTAGATCAATTCCGGCGGCGCTTATTATTTTATGCGTGTCCATCATTAGCCACACGGCTAACAGTAAACATCAAACTCAAAACTGCACGGTTTCATTCAGAAAGGCCGTGCGGCCGACATAACGCCACTATAAACCCAACACATACGAAGAAAGAGTGATGTTTAATTACATATTATACGGGAAATGTGAATAAATAACAGAGGGAGATGTGGGAATCGTTTAGCATGGAGGCTAACCGCTGCACATGACCATGCGCTGCTTCTGGATCTCACATCACACACACACATACACAAATATATCCACATTTGATAAAACTTCAACACTAAAACACCACAACTCAGGGTAAACCAGCTCATATCTGCTCTAACTCGGGTTCTTCGTTCTCTTTAATATAATTTCACTCTTGTGCGATCATAAATTAACCCATAAAACGAAGAAAAAGAAACAAAATGAGGCCAAACAACCAACACAAAAACGAAAACAAAAAGACACTGCTTTAAAATAAAAGACTAATTATGTATTAACACATATGACCACGAATAAAGATAATGGGAAGAGGTTTTAGTGATGTACATAATGAAAACATAGGGATATACAGACAGTTATAAAATGATATTTTGATATGAAGTTTGATTAAAGTGCTTGGTTTATATCAGCGACGAAGCCGTGACAAAATGAGGCCTGCGTTCCCGCATCGCGACCGTTTATGAGACAATATTCGCAGATTAGCATTAATGTTAATTCAATATTTTGGAGTATGAATGAAATTGGGCTCGAAATTAATTTAACAGTGTTTAATCATCGACGAAAGTGGTGTAAACGAAAACAGCAGGTCTTATTTACATAACCACGGGTTTGTGCGTTATTTAAATAATTAAAGACGCTAAACGTACAGATAAAACGGGCTGATTATATAAACACTAGAGGGTTTGTGAGCTGTAGGACGCTAGGGGTTAGCTTATGTTTTTAAAGCTCGCCTCTACAAATGCGATGTTAAAAACAGACGTTTATCAGCTCGTCCCAGAGGGTCATCTTTCGTTGATTAATTCGGGTTATTTTCCAGATATACGCTAAGAGAAAATGAGGCAGCATCACCAACACAACACTCTCAAAAGTTTCCCCGTATAATGATAATAAAACTGCCCAACCTTGATATCTGCCGATCGCACAGGAGACAGAGAATATGCCCCCCGGCAAAGGACCAATGTGGATGAAGAGGGTGTAAGCGATGTAAATAATAAACGGGTAAATCGCTAACCTTTGGGTTTCAGATTTGCAAACATGGCTGGTAATGTTTGAGCGCAGCCATGATCAGAGGAGAGAAAGAGAGCGAGCCGAGAGAGGAAGTGAATGACGGCTGAAGGACCGGGCTCCTCTGGGTCTTAACGCCGGCTGGGTGCGCTGCAGACCGGCAGAGAAGAGGAGACCGGTGCCCTCTGACACGAGCCAGTCTCTCAGAAAACAGCTGTGAATACGACTGTCATGAATGTGCACTTGTAGTGTAGTTAAATCAGATAATGTAATATTACTGAAGAAGGCCATATGTGACCCTGGACCACAAAACCAGTCATAAATAAGGGTCAATAAGCTTTCCATTGATGTACGGTTTGTTAGGATAGGACAATATTTGGACGAGATGATACTATTTAAATATTTGGAATCTGAGGGTGCCAAAAAATCTAAATATTGAGAAAATCGCCTTTAAAGTTGTCCAAATGAAGTTCTTAGCAATGCATATACTAATCAAAAATTAGGTTTTGATATATTTATGGTAGGGAATTTACAAAACATGATATTTAGCTACTTAATATCGAAATGATTTTTGGCATTAAATAAAAAATTATAATTTTGACCCCTACAATGTAGTTCAGGGTCACATATAATATTACTGAAGGCCACTTAAGTGTACATAAAGATTTTTAATGATTGTTTCTTAACACTTAAATACATTTTTAAAAAGTGTCATTTGTAATAATGTCAAATTCAAAGGTTTACATTTCAGATCATTGTTTTAGATAATCTTTTGTCATGCTTCAGAGAAGTAGGCTACTTGATTATTATTTTAACTGTAGTGTTATTTGACTTTACATTTAATGTTAATGTATTTTAAAAGACCAGCGACCCTACAGAAGGTAAGCAGTTTGGAGAATGGATGGATGTTTTAAATACCAAATTGAAACTTCTGCTACAAATGTGTAATTCTAAATATATTTAAATAAGTTTCAATAGAAATGAAAAGTATATTTTATTATAAATGTTTTCAGTACATTCAGCCATACACTTTTACCATATTTTCACACACAATAAAAGTAATTATGAAATTACAAAGATGAACTTAAATTTAATTATGAAATTGCAAAGATGTATTAAAATTATAAAGATGTCCTACTAAAATGGGTCAAAAAACACTTAAGTTCAATTAATTGCGTGCAATATAAATGTAACTATAAAACATTTTCATTTAATTAACATGCAGTTAAGTGTCAGAAAACACTACGTTCAGTTTGCATATTCTTTTAAAGTATTATTTTCCATAAAAAATAACTCTTTTTAAAATTATGCAAAGCAGCTTCTGAACAGACAGCTAGATTTGATGAATACCTGTACAAAACTGCTTGACTTTCCCAAGCCCCTATGGTGGAAAATCAATTATTATGATATTCAGTTGCAAATATACGTAAAAGCTTTCCCAAATATTCTGTCTGTCTTCCATTGCTGTTTTATTCAGCAAGGATGCAATAAATTGGCCAAAAAAATACAGTAAAACATTCATACCGTTTCAAAACATTTTTGTTTCAAATAAATTCTGTTCGTTTAAACTTTCTATTCATAAAAGAATCTTGAAAAAGGACAATCACGGTTTCCACAAAAATACAGAGCAGCACAACTTTTTTTATAATAAGATAATAATAAGAAATGTTTCTTGAGCAGCAAATTAGCATATTATACTGATTTCTGAAGGATCATGTGACACTGAAGACTGGAGTAACGATACTAAAAATTCAACACACTAAAAAAATGAATGTTCACAATGAAATTGCTAGTAAATTTAGATAATAATATTGCCTCTGATTGGCCAATACACATGGGTCCAGTCAGATTCTGGCCCTGTCTCAAATCATATTCTTAAGGAATTCTGATGAGCATCATGACTGTACAACTCCATAAGATGGGTGTCCCATGTAAGATTTTAGGTTTCATTTGGGACAGGGCGTCATTTCTGCTGCTCACATATCCTATAGGGCTGTCACACAGACACAAGTGTGTGGTCAGTTTTACTCACATTTTACACATGTGGCACTCCAAAAAAATCACTTACACAGCAGCTCTAACAGTGGTAAAAAACAAAAACTTAAAGAGGAACCACATTTGCAAATATGTGACCCTGGACCACAAACCAGTCTTATAGCACGGGTATATTTGTAGAAATAGCCAAAAATACATTGTATGTGTCAAAATTATCGATTTTTCTTTTATGCAAAAAAATCATTAGGATAAGATCATGTTCCATGAAGATATTTTGTAAATATCCTACCGTAAATATATAAAAACCTCATCTTTGATTAGTAATATATATTACTAATGTATCTCATGCTGAAAATGAAAAGAATGACCCTTATGACTGGTTTTGTGCTCCAGGGTCACATTTGTGGTCTGGTGAATGAAAAAGCAGGCCGGTTGCAACAAACAAACTCTTTTAGTAATATAAATTATGAACAAATTGTCAGTATTGATTCCCTTTTCATTACCCAGATTTGTTGCTGCTGAGGGAAGACGTCATGTGTGTATCGAGCGGAACAGAAAGGTCAGGCTTTAGGGCCCAGCGCGGAGATGCTCAGTCTGAAGTCACTGAGAGGAATGGATGCGCAGCCACAATGCGGCTGAAGGAAGTGATGGTCCGCTACTGATAGAGGCCATGCCATTCATCCAAGAATGGGTACATAATATGTAAACGACTGCATTTATACAGAATATCCCCTTTTTAAATAGGCATTTATGCTTAATTAACATGGCAGAAAATGCTAGATAGGCTACACCCTGCTAAAGGTTGGTGTGAGGTGAGGTGTCCGCATGGCGCGCGTCGTTATGAACCCATCATCATTTTAGCACCTCCTTCTTGACCTCGCGTCGAAATGAGTTATGAAAGCGCGAGTTGTGGGTGCTTATTAAATACGCATCTGGAGATACGGAATCGGCAGATAAAAACAACAATTGTACCTCACGCTTGCGCAGATATCCCATCACCATTATTCCCTTGAACAAGTTACTGAAGCCAGGTTGCCTGAGGGAGGAGCCTTTACAATAAGGTTCCATTTGTTAACATGAAAAATACTCCTAAAGCATTAATTAATCTTAGTTAACGCTCAATTCAACATTTACTAATATTAACATCTAAAGTTGTATCTGTTAAAGGAATATTTCACCTCAAATATAAAAATTTGCTGAAAATATACTCACTTTTAGGCCATCCAAGATGTGGATGAGTTTGTCCATGTGAACAGATTTGGAGAAATGTGTCATTACATCACTTGCTCACCAATGGATCCTCTGCAGTGAATGGGTGCCGTCAGCATGAGAGTCATAAAAACATCACCATAATCCACAACAGGACTCCAGTCCATCAATGATGGATTTGTTTATTACAAAGACACTTTTTCACTGCACTGGAGTCCTGTTGTGGATTATTGTGATGTTTTTATCAGCTGTTTGGACTCTCATTCTGACGGCACCCATTCACTGCAGAGGATCCATTGGTGAGCAAGTGATGTAATGCTACATTTCTCCAAATCTGTTCCAATGAATAAACAAACTCATTTACATCTTGGACATTTCACCTAAAATTGAACTTGTGTCATCATCTGTCACCCTCAAATAATTTCAAACCTGTATAATGTCCTTTTTTTCTATGAAGCGCAAAATATATTTTGAAAAACAACAGTGGACTCCCTTGACTTTCATTGTATATAAAAACTTTTGTGTTACTCAAGTTTGGTTTGAAACTATGGTAAATGCTGGCCGTTTTCATTATTGGGTGAACTGTCTATTTAACTGTTCAGCAGAGAAAATGTAAAGGTAAGCATTGAGTAGTTTATTAGAAATATGTAGACAAAATCAAGAGCTTTTTTTGAAAACATTGATAGGAGTCAACCAGCAATATGCACAAACATAGCCCTGTCTAGCACCTAATTTTGATAGTGCAAACTTATTTGGTCATTGTTTTAGATTTGATTGGGAACATACAATACCTTTCTGTTTTCCCATCTTTTACATTTGAAGACATCATATATCATACTGCAGTCACAATATGAAAGACATTAATGGTCCAATACAAAATACAGTGCTAATATAGACTTTGGGGAAATTAATCATTTTGGAGAGAGTCAGAAAATATCAACATCCAACAAATCTGGAACCACCTCAAGAGACATATGAAAAGAAGTATATTAGGGCAGTAAGTCTTATGTCTAATAACTGGAACTTAGTTTCCAAAATCCATAATCATTCTTATGCTTTAATCACAAGATTTGCAAGACAAACTCTCTCCACCTCTGCAAAGTTTCACTTTTGATTTTAATTTCAATGCCTTACAATAAAAAAAGAAACTTTCCATCACATATATTGCTTTTCGGTTGAAAAAATACGAATACAGTGCAGTTTTTCCAAACAGTTTAAGTATGCAAGTTTTAGTACAGATTAAAACAAAACAAACAAACAAAAAAGCCAGGACTGGTCATAAGGAGAGGGACAATGAAGCTCTGTACAACAATATGCATAATGAATAACTCCCAACAGAGGTTTATGACGATCTTCTGGAGTTCAGCCACTGAGACAGAGGTGATGCTTATGAACTCAACGGTCTCACTGAATCCAGCTTTGCTCTCTTTCAGATCAAGTAGCATTTAGGTGACCAGCTTCCTCTTTTCATTATGTCATCCCCCTCTCCTCCTCTGTCTGTCCACAACGTGCCAGTCGCTCATTCCAGATCTGGCATTTCTGCAAAAACACCAACATGTTAACAGGTATAATAATCTGTCATAATTCTCTTTTGTTGTTTCAGCTGTTCTGTTTTTCTCGCAATTCTGACTTCTTTTCTCAGAATTGTGAGATATGAACTCGCAATTCTGAGAAATAAATTCAGAACTGTGATAAACTCACAATTCTGACTTTTTCTCAGAATTACGAGTTTATATATCGCAATTATGACATTTTCTCGCAATTATGACTTTTTTCACAGAATTGTGTGATATAAACTCGCAATTCTGAGAACGTCTTTTCCCCCCCCTCAAAACTGGACTTTAACTTTAATTGTGAGATAAAAAGTCGCAATAACCTTTTTTTTATTCAGTGGTAGAAACGGGCTTCCATAGTGTTTCTATGTGAATAAATTAAATATATTAATTATCTAAACTGGTTGTGTTTCTTTAAAAGACTTCAAACCTCTTGATTCATATGGATTGTTTATTGTCTGTAAGTACTTTTTGGCTTGAAAATTGATTAAATTATTTCAATAGTTGGACAAAAATTATGAGAGAATTTTAAAAGTAAGTAAAGGATGTAAAGACATTTTTGGGTTGAACCATCCTTTTAAAACTGTAATGGCTCTGAACATACAAGCTAGACAGAGGAAAACTTACTTTCATCATCACTATCAGCCAACTCCTGAAAAAAATAAAATCAACAGCGAGTCATTAAATAGCAGGAAAAGGACGTTATATGTTTTAAGGCAGGAATGGGTGACTATAGTCAATTAGTGATACAGA
Source organism: Schizothorax lantsangensis (assembly GCA_027422415.1). NCBI lineage: Eukaryota > Metazoa > Chordata > Actinopteri > Cypriniformes > Cyprinidae > Schizothorax > Schizothorax lantsangensis. Next base: position 7,455,594 of record CM049862.1, read on the forward strand.
TTTGTTTATCTAGATAGTTTTTGTTTTACCATTTACTGTGCTTTCTAAGGATCAATTTATAGATGCAGATGTTTTAGCCTGATGTCAGCATTTTAGACTGTCAGCACAGTAAATACTTGTTTCTAAATTCATCTCCTTTAAGGCACTTTCAAGTTAAAAACTTCTCCTGTCAAAAGCATGTTGAGACCTCTGTGGTCTGTTCCATTCTGTTACACTCCAGCCCTTATAAGAAATGCATCTGATTGGACGTGACCCACCATAAATAAGCCTAATTATACTGGGATTCCTCAAAGTGATGACTAATCGTTCAGACAACCCAACTAGTAAAACAACTAGTTAATTAAAAATAAGTGGTTTTACATGTCAGCTTTGTTTCAGCTGAAGTTTTCTCACCCTCATGTCATTCCAAACCTGTATGATTTTTTTCTCTCAGATATTTTAAAGAATGTTTTTGTCCATACAATGTTGTTTTGGACCACACTGACTTTCAAATGACTCGTTTCCACCGAGCGGTATGGGTCAGTACAGTACGGTTCGGGACCGAACACTCTTCTGATCTAGCTTGCTTTTCCACTGCGAACAGTACCCTTACTTGATACTATAGGCGTGGTGTATGCCGGAAAGTAGCGATCGACAACAAAGCGCAACGATAAGCACAACTCTGCCTCTTTTATGTCAGTTTTAATGAACAATAGCCATTATAAAAGTATAAGAGGCTTATATAAGAGGAAATAAAGACAAAATCAAACAATTCAGTCAAACATATGCTACCAAGTCAGCGCTGTACTACGATAAAGTTCAAAATAAATATATAAAGTTAAATGTAACTTTTGTGCTCAGCCAAAACGATATGACCAGGAACAAATAATATATTCATGAGACCACGAACGCCTGTTAAATTGTATACAAAACAAATTGTATCTCACGTTTAATCACTACACAGACATCAGAGCCAGCGGCAAATGTCGGAAGGACTAGCCGAGCGTAAGGCTGCTCGAGGTGGATACATGAGCACTGAGCGCCCGGTGAGCGCCTGGAGCTCCGAAATCAGCATAGCAAATTTTCAAATAGGTGCTCTTTTTATAAATAAACCGCAGATTTGAGTTTTAAACAACTACATTCTCGCCTGAAAAACTGACAATTACACTGGTTTTTGGGCAATGACGTTTCACAAGTCCACAAGAACGCATATTGAGAAACGGTTATTGTCTGTGTGTGAATATATAAAATACACCGTTATATTTTTTTGTGTTTGCACACTCTGATGTAAATAAGCCCAACACTCATGGACAGCAGAGCGGAACGAGTGGAGAAGCTTTATCCCCTTTTATGACGCACAAGTGACTATTCTAGTCAACCAATCAACGTTCTGCAGTGAGTTTAGCTCCAGCCTTTAGGTACCCTTTGCTGTGCTAGGTACCCCAACGGAAGGGTACCAAAAAAGTGGTACGGTACGGTTCGCTATTTTGGTACCATTCACAACTTCTGACAATGGAAACGGACATTATTGTGTACCGTACCATACCGCTCAGTGGAAACGAGCCAATAGTATGGACAAATTTTTTTTTTCAAAATAGCATAATATGAAAGTCAAAACAAAAACATTGGACCACCTTAACTTTTATTGTTTGATGATAAAAAAACAAAAAAAACATGTTGGGTTGGAATGACATGAAGCTAAATGAAAGATTTGGATGAACTATCCCATTAAACTAAACTTTATCATACATATGAAGAAACTATTAAATCTTACATCATCTGCTCCATCTAGGTCAGGTAAATCATCTTCTCCTCCCATGTTGCCCATCATCTAAAAACCAACAAAGCAAGTCAGTACACCACATTAATTACAGACGTATTCTTCACAAAATTCCCATAATAATAGGCAATACTGCCAGGAGGGTGAATTATGGTTATTTTTTAAACTAAAAAGTACTAACATCTGAAAAGCGATCATAGTTGGCCAAATCTTCATCTGAATCATCCTCCCAGTCTTTCCAGTTGTTGAAGTCAACACTAAGCCAGTTGAGCTGTATACAAAATTCAAGTGAGAAACAAAATACACGTATATCAAGTTTGATCAGTCAACAATGCAAGTACGGATGCACTGGTTGATACGATAAGCTGAGAACTATTTTATACAACAGGTTATATGGAAAACTACTGCTAGGGTAGCCAAACAACTTACAATGCCACAAACTACTGCTAGGGTTACCATTTAATTTTAAAACCCAGAAAAATATGCAAACACGTGTGTTACTATTAGACTTGCTCAACAACATTCTCTTCAGAAAGCCGGCCATGGAAGACAATTTACACTATAGCGCCTCTTGTGTCAGCACTGAGAATGCAGTGTGTACTTGAATTTCATTACCAACATATTTTGCAACAAAATGCACAGAATTGCACTTGCATAGTTAGAAGCATTTGGATTATTGTACTTATCTAGAGGCATATTTTCAGTTTTTGGGGTAAAGAAAATACAAAGTAGAAGACTGACATTTTAAGATAATTGTTAAAACCAACACTTTTAATAAAGTTTGAGCTCAAATTGTCAAGATATCTGACATAGTCCTTAATCAAACAATGAGTGATAATTGCAAATACTGCACTGACAATAAATAGGGAACAAAACTTGCCTTTGCTTTGTCTTTCGTTATCCTGGGCCAGGATTTCCCTGACACCGCTTTCCGTAAACAGCACAAGATCGACCGGTCTGTACGCTTGTGTTTGGATCCCTGAGAATAGAAAGTAAAACATTACACAAAATGTGCTCATCTTGAGATGTGCATCCCACTGGGGGTAATCTGAAACGGGATCTCTCAACTGTGTGCTAAACTCACATCTTGATCGATGGATTCAAAAAGGTCAATTTCATTTGAGTACTTCATGTTATCCATCCCACTGAGACAGCTGAACGAGAGCAGAAGACAGCATTAGCTGAGCCACAAAACACTCATGCTACAGCATACAATCTAAGGCAACGACAATAAAAAGCCTTTTGTGTTTTACATAGATGATTAAAGTTACAGCAACATACCTGAAGCCAAATTTGGACTTCTCAAAATTTACATTCACATCCTTGCTGTCCTCCACCAAAAACTCAATGAAGACACAGTCGCGTCTGTCGTACCACTTAGCAGCTGCTGGATGCCTGATAAGGGAAATTTGTATTTGAATTAAAGCTAAAAAGCATAGGATAATTTACAGATAACAATTTTATATGTGGATAATAATAATTTAAATAGGATCACTGAAATACTGGATAGAATATTATGTTGACCAATCAGCTGATATTTGATCATTTAAGGTTATAAAATATATCTTGTCAACAGACAAACATGCTTTTCCCCATTTATTGTCAAAGACACTGTTTTTCCCATATATCCAAGCAAATATTGTGCTAATTTAAGTTGCAATTTTGAGCATCTCTTAACACTTGGGGTAAGATTTTTTATAAGAATTAATAATTTTATTCAGCAATAACACATTAAATTGATCAAAATTGACAGCAAAGACATTTATAATGTTAAAAATATATATATTTCAAACAAATGCTGTGCTTTTGAACTTTCTATTCATCAAAGAATCCTGAAGAATAAAATCTATCATGGTTTCCACAAAAAAAATGAAGCGGCTCAACTGTTTTCATCATTGATAAGAAATGTTTCTTGAGCAGCAAATCAGAATATTAGACTGATTTCTGAAGGATCATGTGACACTGAAGACTGGAGTAATGATCACAGGAATAAATTACATTTTTAAATATTTTAAAATAGAAAATAGTTATTTCAAATGATAATTTCACAATTTGATGTTTTTTTCCCGTATTTTATCATCAAATAAATGCATCCTTGGTGAGAGACTTACTGACTAGCAAAATTTGAACGGCACTGACATAGATTGACATTTTTGTATAAATATTTATTTCTATAAAGTTATCAGAAAATAATCTGGTAGACATTGTCTTGCAAAATAGCGTTTTAATTGTATTTTTGATCTAATAAATGCCTTTGGTGAGCATAAGAGACTTTAAAACCATTACAGATTACAAATATTTTATTAATAGGCCTAATCTTTCCATTAATCTGTTCCACATGGTTAACATTAATATTCTTGGCAAAATATTTATCATTAAAAACGGCACTGTTCACCTTGCTCTCTAGTATCAGCATTGTCCAATAAAATCCTTACGTCAACCACTAATTTAAATATTAGGTGTCAAACAAGTTCCCCACAAACACTACTAGTAGATGAGGCAAAGAAAACTCAATTCACTCAACATAAGAAAGTGTGTAAAGAGCAGGTGGCATGGACATCTGTGACACCACCACTTCAACCTGCTGCCTCTGTTCCTGCTCCTTTACTAAAAGATGGTGTATCAAATTCCCCATGCTGTCCTGAGTGACTCACCATTTCACTCTGAAACCAGTAAACACTTAACAATAGAGGAATTTAAATTAATACATTTATTAAACCCCATCCTCATAGGTCCATGCCCACAGGACCAAATTAATTAACTGATGTGAAATACCATCAGGGCACAACCTTCTTTTTTTAATCAACGATCACATGACTTCTTGATATAACAATCTGAGTCCTAGGAATGTCTGCCATAAAAATAAAAATAACACCTTTTTTAAAAAAAAAAGACTTTTTGATGAGAGGTTTAGACCATCTCTGTCTTCTTAAAGGGATGTGTGTTATAGTAACTTATTCATTCATTCTGGCCCTGAAGCACGTGCAGGAGGCGCGCTCATTCTCGCGATTCATTCAACCATAAAAGAAACACGATAAACTCCGTCACATTAACAACGCTTTGAGCGAGTTTGTCGATACTAAAAACCACAATTTTACAAAGATTTGCGCGTTTATGAACAGACCTGAGTAGCAAAAAGAGGCACCATGCTAACACCACTGAGCTGATACAGGCTAGCTGTAACGAGCTAACTTACTTTTACATTACACACATTTCAACGAATAGTACAGTTTATGAACGTAATGCTCTTCGATGTAGTGTTTAATAAATCTGCCGATATTTCCACTAACGTTACGTTACCGGATAATTTAACGAGTGGAGTGAATGAGTCGTGCAGAAGTAGCTAATGCTGGCTAAGTTAGCGATAAGCTTCAGTCGACACAATGATTCGGTGTTGTTTCACTGACGATCTGGATTTCGCTTACATCAGAACAGATATTTTCCACAGAAAGCGCAGACTTACATGACTTTGGCGGCGGTGTGTGTGGGTCTGATCGGGGTTTCTGGTATGTTCTCCCGGGGTTTGACTGTGTTCTGGTGTGACTGGCGCGCGGTGGGCGGAGCCTCAAACCACGCCCCTCTAGTCTCTGGACTGTTCTAGAGCTTCCGTTTGAACCCTTAATGCAAAATAATGCAAATTCTCAGTGACTACTTCACTTTACTTCACGCTTCCTCCTCAACATCTTTGTCTATTAATAAAGTAATATAATCTCATTTTGTATGTTTTGATACATTTTTATCCACAAACAAAAATTTTCGGGCTCACTTCCAACTCTTTAACATTTTTTATTAGACTCACTTCTCAAATCTTTTTGTTTAACTTTTAATAAAAAATGTGAAGAATTCTTAAAACAAAAACAATATTAGATTTTATTTATTTATGATGATGTTGATGATTCTATTGATGAGGTTTAGATTGCTTTCTTCGGCTTATCAGTGATTTGTTTATTTATAAATGTGTTGGTTTTCATTATTTTTCACATTCACACAAATCACATTTATGATTTAATGTAATTAAATTTATTTTCATTTAGCTTATTTATTCGTTTGTTTATTTTTCTAATGTTTACCTTTTTGCTTATTTATGTTTTTGCACTTGTATGCACCATACAAACATGCATTATGTATGTATGCACTTGTTTCTTCTCCCTGTGTATATATATATATATATATATATAATCGCACCCTGTATATATATATATATATATATATATATATTCACACTGTAATTATTACGTAGGCCATTTAAATAAATTGTCTTAATAATAATACTCTCGTCGGTATTTTAACAAACAATTACAGTAGGTAATTATCAGTATTTGTATATAATAAAAATGACGCAAAATCTAGCTATTTTTTTTCAACAAAAAAATAAATAAATAACACAAACCGCCCAGCTTTTATTTTGAAATGACCCTATGACTCGGTATTTGTAGCTTCGCGTCGGTTGCTTCGCGTTGCTTGTAGGGCAAATGACAGACGAATATAAACGCTGTTCTTATTGTCCTTCTTCGTTTATAAAGGAATCGTGCGTTTTTCCCGCTTTTATTGGTATAATTCATCTGTTATGTGTATGACTGGTCAGATTTGATCGCCCACTGGATTATACGAGCGCTGTGAAGCAGCTGACATCGTCCTAAATCTGAAGACATTCCTGCACAGATCCTTATCACACACACGATGGACCGTTTTTATAAACGAGTGGCCAATATCTGCATCTGAACCGCTGTGTAGGCGTGTGTTAGCTCGGGGCTGTGATGTCTGTGAGCAGCTGTCAAACCAGGTAACCTCTTCTGGCTGTAAACCTGGGCTGATCTGCTCAAATGAGAGGCTAGATCAGGGCAGTGATTTAGGAGATGGGTGAGTATGAGTATGAGGACCGTCTGCCTGGGCTCGAGGGGGAGTCCCATCATTTCCCCCATCCACTGCGACACCCAGGCGGCCGCGAGCGAATCCACATCCAGAAGAGCAGCGTCTGCTCCAGGGCGTACTTCGTGGTGGTCATGGCCTTCTTCCATCTCTATATAATAAACATCATAGCTTTGCTGCTTTATGTGCACTATAACATGGGGTCTGGGGAGCAGGATGTACCCCTGGAGAAGAGTGCTAGTGCCCCTCGACCCATGCCTACAGAGCACCACCAAACCCCATCCTCAGCAAACCTGAACCCTGAGCTCTCCTTCCATCTGCAGCGCCTGGAGGGCATTAGGGTACATCACTGTTATTCACTGTTATCTGATATCATATGTTTCTGACTTATTCTGATTTTCATTAAAAAAAAAATATGAGAAAGCAGGGTGGGTTTTTTTTTTTTTTTTATTTTTTTTGCACTGTTGTAAATTTTTATATAACTCCTATATTTGTCTGTGTTACAAATTAAAGTATTATATAGAAATATGCAGCTTAGCCCTGAACTGTGTAAATTAATGTCAAGTACAAAGAGTGCTGTTCTTACAGCCTACCGCACTACCAATTGTAATACTAATAGAAAACATGGAGTTTTTAAATTTTGTGCATGTTTAAAATAATTAATAATGTATCCCCCATCACCACCTCCACTCTCATTTCATTTTAAATGTAGAAAAACATTTTTATTCAAAACATTAATACAATAAGGCTGGAGACAAAGAAATCAATAAAACATTAAATTAAAGTCAATTAAACTAAATTAAAACATTAAATTATTTTTTTTGCAATTTTAAGCATTTTTTTTTCAGACAGAAAATTTTCACATTTTTATTATATGCATCCCACTGGGGGCATTTATGTTTTTTAGTATGTATTAAGATTTTGAATTAGCATTTATTTTTTATATTTTCAATTTTCATCTTAGTTTGTTTTTGACAATTCTAGTTTCTGTTGCTATTTAATTGGCGAGAAACTTTTATGGTAAATCTATATCAGGTTTACAGTCTATTATTGATAAAACACTAAAGCTTTATCAATGTAGCTTTGACTTTATTTCAGATTTTATTTGATAAATGTTGGTACTACAACACAGGCTTATTTCATTTCACTTAGTAGCTAAGGCAACATTTCAATTTGAACAATTTTTTAGTTATTTATTATTGTGACCCCTGACAAGGAGCTATTTATGATTTTAATATTTACATTTTATATTATTTCAGCTTTATTTAAATGAATGAAACAATTTTAATGGTAAACGTTGTTTTAGTTAACGATTACAACACAAGTCTAAATAAAAAAGGCAATGTATTACTATCTAGAATTTAAATAATCACATGTTATAAATTGTGTTAAAAATGTGTTGATAAGTTTAAAAAATACCTTTAATGACATTAAAGTTGATGTGAGCCTTATTCCATCACTTAAGGCACTCTTTTCATGGAGTAATGCTGCTCTGTTTCTGTCTGTGTAACTTTCTGCTCAGGTTGGACATGTGCAAAGAGTTTCTCTGGTTCCTGACCGGACACATAACATGCGCACCCTCAGCTTGAAGCCACTGCTGTTTGGTGAGGTTCCAATTTCATCTGTAGAGATTCATTTTTATATAACTCTGTGTTTTGGGTTCGAGTCATTAATTACGGATGTAAAAGTGACCCTGAAATTTATGACAGAAATGGACACATAGACTCTCGTTTAAGAAAAAACTTTTGAAAAAGTTTAATATCTTAAGATTTAAAAATATAGTACAAAGCTCTTCTATTATTTACAACATTATGAACACTCTGAGGTTTGTTTTCTGAAACTCTACCCTCTACACCGATGGCTTTTCCACTTGCGCGCTGCTTGGTTGAGGTGCCGCTGGCGTTTTTCCCAGCTGAACGCTTTCGTGACCAGCAGTCTCTTGCCCGTCACAGTGCCCGTCAGCAGGAAGGTCCCCCCGTCAGGATGGTTGCGGGTCAGGTTGCCCACACAGGTGGCGTCCCGCTCCAGCCACAGTGTCAGACGACTCCTCATTTCCCCTCCCAGCAGCGGGCCGTGCTTTAGGACCTCCAGCCGAGAGCCCAGGGAGAACATTGTCAGGACAGAACTACTGGAGTTCAGCTTGGATAGACGCACTTTAACCACTAGCAGAGAGAGAGAAAGACAGACATGAGCAGGGAGGTTCAGCATTAACAATTTATGCTCGTTGCGAATGAGCAAAAAGTAGAGTTTCTTACCAAAGTCACTTTTACAGAAGAGGTTGAGCAGGTCTTTGGATGACGTGGCCTCCTCCAGCTCACAGTCTGTGCAGCTCGCACGCGGCACCACTGAAACAACCACAAAAATCAGTTTGACAGAGAAAACCCAGTTTCTGTCTGCATTGCTTTGAAAAAATATGTATGTTAAAAAAGAAAGATGTTCTCATTTGTAAGTCGCTTTGGATAAAAGCGTCTGCTAAATGAGTGAATGTAAATGTTTACCTCGGCCGTCATTGCTGGTGCCGTTTTGCATATGCGCAACTGAGGAAATGCACATTAGGTGATCTTTGGGAAACTGGTCACACTGTAGTATTCTAGGCCAGGGGTAACCATAGCAGTTCATGATGGGGGCGCAGCTGTCCCGTACCGACACACACAGACTCCTGCATGGTGAAATGATCCTGAAAGGACGGAGGCGAAGCCATGAGAGAAACATTACAATTCACTCACTGTTAAGAGCTTTGTTATGATTTGATGCAGAAAAGTAGCATAAAGATGAGAGGCTTCTTAGCCCACAGCCTGACAAATATATTCACTGTTGGCCAATTGCAGTAAGATATTACAAAATAGCAAAAAAAAAAAAAATTGTATGTGTGTATATATATATATATGTATATGTGTGTATATTATTTTTTGATATATATATTTATTAAAAAAATTACCAGTAGACCACGTTTTTTTAAAATGCATATATTTTATTTTATATTTTTTAATTAAATTGAACTGATTTTACCCTTGCTAGTTGCTGAAAATCTATTTTTTTTGTTTCTGATCAAAAATGGCCTTTTAAAAATAGGATGTAAATCTCACATTTTGCTATATTGTGACCAAATGTTGGATTTAATTTTGTTGTCAACTTGTTTTCTTTCAGTCAACACAAGTTTTGTAATTATTTTTGAAAATTATTGGTCATAAGGCTCACTGATCTGAGCTTATGCACCTCAGATTGAGTGAAAAACATGGGAAATAGCAGTATTTGTGGCATAGCAATTTTTTGTAGGACAGTCATTTCTGATCAGAAACACAAGTGTGATAAGGCAGGTAAAAATCCCAAATATATATATATATATATTATATTTAATTATAATTAAAAAATATATATTTTTATTTTATTAATTAATTATTGTTATACCATGAGTGAGCTAAGTCAGTAAGTTTTAGTCCAATGCAATAACATTAACTACCAACTAGAAAAAATAAATGTATCCATGGATCACAATGACCACAACAAGAGAATGAATCATTTAAAACACATTCTTGCTTAAGCAAGGGTATTGTCTTGCTATAGTGTCATTTCATTGCAGATGATTTTCACTTCCACTTAACATACACATTAGTACACATTTGCATGATAATGGCATCATTTAACTGATTTAAATGCTATGTAATGCTAAACACAAGCCACAACTGATCCCTGAGAGTCAGTCTATTATAAGGAAGTCTTACCTCTCAAGGCAGACAGGAGCGAAGAGCGAGCACAGGAAGATGCGGGCGTGCGGGTGGCACTCTCGGGCGAGGAGCGGCAGCCAGCTGGTGCTCTGCTGCACCGCTTCAGCTGGAGATTCGTGTCCCAGCAAGTTGGGCATCCGCATGCTGTTGTAGCCCAGACCCTGGCACAGGGCCATGTTGCTTGGGATGGGCACACAACGAGAGGATCCCTGATGTTCCCAGAGTCCGCTGGGCACGGCACCGATGCCAGGGCCAAGCAGGAGCAGCAGTAGAGCAGACGCTGTCAGCATCATAGTCCAGAGAGCGTGAGAGAGCTGGAGGATCAGTGTAAGGTAGTGTCAGGGTAAATCAGTAATAGGTGTATTTATACACCACTGCCTGAGGCCCATCTGGGAGAGGGCGGGACTTTGCAGGACGTGAGAGTGGATTGGTTAGGGAGGGTGTGTATGTGTGACTGTGTGTGAGGTGCTGATTCTTCCGTTTCTCTGCTGGAAATGATGAACAGTGAGCTCCACTTTACCACACACTTCCTTTTCCTCTTTTCTTTCCTGAGGATTATGATAATATAACACAACAGATTACTCATGAGTCAGAGGAGGTGTTCTCACACACACACACACACACACTAGATGCATAGATAGATGGATGTTAGGTATATAAATAGATGGATATATGCATTTCTAGATAGATAGCTGGTTAGAAAGACATAAATTGGTGTTAAATAGGTGTTAGATAGGTGGATAGTTAGATATATAAATTGAAAGATGCTTTTCAATATAGATGATAAATGGATAGATAAATTGCAAGATAGATTGATTTATTGTGAGATAGAAAAATGGATAGATAAATGCTTAGACAAATAGATGGTAGATATAGAAATGGATAGATACATTTCTAGATAGATAGATAAATGGGTAGATAAATTACGAGAGATAGAAAAATGGATAGATACATTTCTAGATAGATGGATTCATAGATGTTAGGTAAATTAACAGATAGATGTTAGATAAATGAATAGATATTTCTCAACTTGTTGTTTTCAGTTTATACAAAAACAAGTTGAGAAAACTCAAAAATCTGCTGAAGCTGGTTGCCTTAAACTTAAGTTTTCTCAACTTTTTATTTTTACAGTGTATATAGATAGATAGATAGATTGCGAGAGATGGTTGTGTAGATAAATGGTAGATATACAGACTGATGAATGGATGTTAGATGGTGATAGATAGATAGATAGATAGATGGTTGTGTAGGTAAATGGATAGATATACGGACTGACGAATGGATTTTAGATGGTTAGAGATAGATAGATAGATAGATAGATTAGGTAGATACATAGATGGGTGGATAGATGTTGGATAGAGAAACATTGCATAGACAAATGGTTGGATAGATAAGTAGATGATTAGATGTTCATGGTTAGATGATAGATACATGTATTTGGATATGTTTTTTATGTTCACTGTATAAGACGTTGTTTTGAGGACAGTCAGCCAGTGAAAGTGTAAAGCTCTAGGAAGGCCTGGCTGTGACAGAGGTGTGTGAAAGGAAGTGTGTAAGTGTGAGAGGGCTGGAGCGGCGTCTGTGCGTGTGTGATGCTCAGGAGTTTTTCTTCCCCTGCTGGGAGCACTACACAATGTCTACCCCAAAAATGGCCCTCACTTCCTGTCCACTTTCTTTCCCAGGACCCTTTCTTTCCCCTCGTCCCATCTAATGAATTAGAGAGACCGCATCTCTCACAGACAAACCATGCGGAAGAGCTTTATGAAGAGTGCGCGTCTCTGTGCGTGTATATGTTTATGTGTTGTCTGCATTTGAATGATGCTGAACAATAACAGTGGTAGATAATGCTGAAACCTATATACAGCGATCTAAATCACTGAGCACTCTCACCCATCCCAGAGAAACAATGGCCCCCGCCGGAACACATTAATGGCACAGTCTCATTAACAATCTCAATGGGTCAGGCAATACCATGAGTCTCAAAGAGGGGGATGGGCGCAATTTATTATATTTGCCAATTTAATGGCATCTGCTCTAATCTTAGCCATTTATAAATGTGTCCATGACCCAGATTAAACCAGTCTTAATATATACAGTACTAGTCATACATTTGGATACACCTACTCATTCTTTATTATTATTATTTTCCAAATTATTTTCAAAGTATTGTATAGTAAACCAAAACAAAGAACATATATGTTCGTTTGTTTGTAAATAATATTTATAAAATATGTATTTATCTTCAAAAAATATTTATAAAATCATCAGTTTATTTGCAAATAATATCTATATAAATATTTATTTAATTGCATATTAATATTTATAATATATTTATTAATTTGAAAATAATATTTACAAAACATGTATTTATCATCAAATAATATTATATTTGCAAATGATATCTATAGAAATATTTATTTGCAGATCAATATTTATAAAATATTTATATTTTAAAATAATAGTTATAAAAATATTTTATTTATTTGCAAACAATATTTATATAAACCCTTTTAATGGTGTATAAGTTATACAAATATTTGTTTATTTATGTTTTATAAAATAATATTTATAAAAACACTTATTTGCCAATTATATTTATGGGGTGAAATCATTTATTTATTTATAAAGAGTATTTATAAATATGTTATTTTTTATTTATTTGCTTATTATCTCCAAAACCATTTTCCTATATTAATATACTTGCTTTGTGAATATATTAATATGCTTACATTTACATTTGTCTACAAAACAAATTTCAAACATTTAAGCATAACTTTCAAATCTTTTAAGGTGGTGAGATTTAGCCCAAACATCTGTGGCCTGTTGCATAAACTGATTAGACTAGTCATAGAAGTTAGTCATCTAATTGTTTTTCTGTAAGGCTGGTCATTACTCAAGTCACATAAAACAGAAAATTTGTCTAATTTGAATCTGAAAAGTAAGAGCGATTGCCCTTGGCTAACCACTAGCTGGTCAAACTAGTTCTTAAGGTAAACCGTCTTAAGATAGTAGGTGTGTTTATGCAACTGGACTCAGATTGACAAGTACTGTTTTTTACTACCAACTTCTGTATCTTCACATTCACCTGGGAATGATGGTTCTCGCCAAATGAGAATTGATTAAATTAACACCTATTTGCAGTGTCTGTTGATTAGCCTGCATAGTGTGTGTGATCCTTTAATCCTGGAGTCTAATCTCATAATGTTCTCCCCTCATTGACGTTCTCTCTGTCTGCCTCCCACAGACACATACTGCTACAATAGATCAAACACAGATACTCTGAAATCATGTCAGCCTTTCAGACTCTCTTAACACATTGTTAGGACGTGTGCTGGGATCTTCAGGTGATACCCACAACAGAGAAGACTGTAAGCAACACCCTAGCAATAACATAACAACGCTCTGGCATTCACCTCACCATACTAGCATCATGGAGGAACATTTGCCATGTCAATTTGCCTTAAAAGTATTAATTTATTTTAAAAAAATCTTTCTGATCCCAAACTTTTGAACAGTAGTGTGTATTTCACACTAAAGACAATTGAGGGACTCAAACACAACTATTAAAAAAGGTTCAAACATTCACTGATGCTCCAGAAGAACACACGATGCATTAAGAGCCAGGGGGTGAAAACTTTTGAACAGGATGAAGATGTCCAAATTTTTCTTATTTTGTTGAAATATAATTTCTTCCATTTGCCCTTCGGAAGCAACAGAGGATACTTGCATGTTTCCCAGAAGACAAATTAAGTACAATTTACCTTGATATTCAAAGTCAAAAAGTTTTCACCCCCCGTCTCTTAATGCATCGTGTTTCCTTCTGGAGCATCAGTGAATGTTTGAACCTTTTTTAATAGTTGTGTTTGAGTCCCTCAACTGTCCTCAGTGTGAAAAGATGGATCTCAAAATCATACAGTCACTGCTGGAAAGGGTTCAAATATGCAAAAGATGCTGGAAAACTGAAGAATCTGCAGGACATGGAGGATTTTTCTGAAGAACAGCTCAGTTTAACTGTTCAGCACAAACAAGGGACTCATGAACAACCATCACAGAACAAAACAAAAACAGTCGTTGATCATCCAGGGAACCACACACAGTATTAAGAACCAAGGGTTCACAAACTTTTGAACGGTGTTATTTTTATAATTTCAGCTATTTTTTTTGTCTTGTGGACTATATGTAAACATATTTTATGTAAAATATCTTACTCAGGACAGTACTAAATAAAAAAATAACATGCATTTTTTATGATCTCTCTTATTTTGTTAAAATTATTCACAGATTCTGCAAGGGGTTCACAAACTTTCGCATGCCACTGTATTATGCAGTATAGGTGTATATGCAGTATGCAGACTGACATTGGCACGTTGACGTGTGTTTCAGAGATCCCAGGGTTCATGAGTGTGGAGGAGAGCAGCGTGGTGATGCAGCTGGCCCAGCTGAAGGGCCTGACCCACAGCTCTCTCCTCACGGTCCCGGACAGCCAGGAGGAGCAGCTCACTCAAGACGAGCTCTTCAGCCTGCTCGACCTCAACCAGGACGGCCTTCTGCAGAGAGAGGAGGTCAGACAGTCATTCTGCTAACGCTGCCACTTAAATGAATCAGTTCAGTGTCTTCAACAGAAAAAAATAAAATTCTGTCAGTTAAGATTTAGTGAGTTACATTTTGCCAACGAAAATAAGTTGTAATCAAAGCTGGAGCAGAACATTTGTGTGTGTCAGAACAACACTTCAGTGTTTCATTCCTGAATGAATCTGTTTTTGAATGAATCATTTGAGTCAGTGATTCAATGATCCATTCATAAACGGTGTGTTTCAAACGGGATATATCGCCCACCGAAGGGCTCTTCGGAGTGAAAACAATAATGGCCGCCATATTGAAGGGTCGTTCCAAACCGAAGTGCTCAAAACTGGCCACTTCAAAGGGTCATTCGGAATGAAGGATTTCGAAGGGTACAACTGTGGGACCCTTCGGCCCCCATGATTCTTTGCACAGGTTCTTTTCATGATGACGGCGCCTCCGTATGGGCACGGGATGATGACGCAGAAGGGCACTTCAAGAAACAGTTGTTTGGTCCCCTACACCCTTCATCCCTTCGAAGCTTTCACTCCGGAGGGTAAACCCTTTGAAGGGATTCAGGGGTCTCCAACCTTATTTCATTCAGGAGCTACTTTGTAAAAATGAAAGCGGCTAAGAGCTACCCATATTATACAATACTTAAATATTTGATATAATGTATCAATTCAAACTGTTATACACTGCATTGTTAAAATGTGCTGGAAATATTAAAAAAGAACTGATATATACACTGAAATCATTTTACCAAGTTTTATGACAAAAGCCAACAAATAAAATTAGCAGCACTATGCACTTTTTGTTTGCATAAACAGTGAAATAAAAACATGAAAAAATGATGGCCGGATTTTAAACTAACAAAAAATATTCATAACATGCTATCTACTGACATGTACTACATGTTCAAATTAAGTTTTGACCATTTTTTCAAATAAAATTATAACATTTCAGCCTTTAAATCTTTTGTTTCTTTAATAAATAGGATGAGTCAGAATGGAAAATGAATTTCTATCTGCTCCATAAACAGTTCTACATAAGCTAATGTGCATTCTAATAATCTCAACACTTCTGATAACAAGGTATCCTATTTTCCATCGACCGGTTAAGATTTTAAAAAAAAAATTGATAAGATTTTCGCATTGATCTGAACAAAAATATGGCAGACAGACTGAATGAATTTGTAAATCCACAGTTGGACAGCAAGTGGCGCCTATGAACGCTTCTAAACACTGCTTTATTACGCATTACACAGAGGGAATTCGTATTATGCATTTAACAAATAATTGAATCATACATTCTTTCATATAATTTCCCTCAGCAGTCTGCCTTCAGTCATGTTTTCACACAAAACGAAACTACTCTGCGTGTTGCGCCTGCGTGAGACTCTTAATAACTTTGATTAAAGCAAAGCAGTATTTACTGTAAATGTTTCAAATCGCGATAATCAAATACAGGCTTAATGATAATTAAAATACGAAACAGGATAATTAAAATAATCTCACGGCCGGTATGTCTTGGCGAGCTACCTCCAATCAGGCCACGAGCTACTGGTAGCTCACGAGCGATGTGTTGGAGACCCCTGGGGCATAGGATGAGCCCTTCCGAATGGAACACAGGGAAAGTCAGTCACTTGCTTCGTTTCTTAATGAATCAGCTGCTTTGAACAAATCATTTGAATGAATGATTCAATTAATCATTCATTAAGATGGACTTGCTGCCACCTACTGGCGATTTTTGTGTCCTATTTATTTATCCGTAACAGGCCTAAACCAGCCAAATTACCAGCACATAAACACACTCGGCAAAATATTGTTTAACTATAGTTATCGACAAAATCTCAAAAAATACAGAGATATTATTTTTTGTCAATATCGCACACCCCTGCATTCGGTGTATATAAATACATTGTATATTTTCTTCAAAAACATGGTAGTTTTTAGTGCTACTTTGAAAGCTTAATCACTCATTTTTGTTCCACGAAAGAAAATAATACAGTTACAATACAGAACAATAAGAGAGTGAGGATATAATGACAGAATTCTGTTCTTGGGAATACTGAGTGAAACAGTAATAAAATGAATATTCCCAGAATTAAAAGCATCTGTTCTGCTGCAGATTTTGAGTCTGTCCCATTCAACTGATGGATCTTGGCTGAGCTCATACAATTTACGGAAAATCCACACCGGGCTTGAGACCAACCCTTCTGGTAAGTGAAGTGTGTGTGTGTGTGTGTGTGTGTGTGAGAGAGAGAGTGGTGGGTCTGACACAATGACACAACATGCAGTGTTTTCTAGCAGCTTCCGGATGAATCCTATCGTCACTCATTAAATTCTCATTAATATGAGGGTTACACACACACACATCCGGTCACATACGGTCTCGCTGAGGTAGTGTCCCCTCTTCCGGTCCCCCAGCTCTATTGTCTGGAGAGCGTCCCGCTGTGGTTCGGTTCCGGAGGGGAAAGAGTGAAGACTCACTGACCCGCGAATAAAGGAGAAAAATAGAGAAATTCTATTCTTGTTTTTCTCGCCTTGCTCATTGTAACGCTGCCATTAACAGTTATGTTTTACTCGTGGTGTTTTTGAGGTGATCATCTCTATTTCTGTTGCACATACATAAGGTAGAGGATTTAAGCACATCCCTAAACCTAAATAGTAAACCTTTGGATGTAACTTGTCCTGCATCATTTGTGATTTGTGCTACATACGTGAATGATACCTCAAATCATGCGACTTGTTGACAAATCCCAAAGACTTACTATGAAGGAGGAATCCAAGCCATAAATAGAGACCAGAATATCATAGAGACTTGCAAATGGGCTCAGTTGACCTGGACTTGAAGGAAACCACTTAGAACATGCTAGCAATCACATAGAAGTGTGTTAAAATATTCAGAACATCTTAGCAACCGTATATCTCCCACAATATACTGGCATTGCACCACTCACATTTTCTTCATGACTTTCTGCTTTAAATGGTCAAATAAATGCATTAACTTTCTTATTGATACATGGAAGCTATAGCTGATTGTGAGTGGTGTGTGGTGTGTGTTTGCAGGAGTTTTGTCTCTGCAGGAGTTTAAGCGTGTCAGTGGTGGAGTGTTGCAGTACAGCGCCGCTGACCAAGGTTTAGATGGACATGCCAAGGTCAGGCAGAGAAGCACACACACTCGACTTTACCTCGGAGAGGGCACACACCACCTGCTGAAGAGCATCAGAAACAGGTAAGGCTTTCTGATGGGCGGAGTAGTGCTTAAAGCTCAGGGCTGCTAATCAAAAGGATCCTGGTTCGATCCGGCACAATCATGCAGTTAAAGGGGTAGTTTACACTGAAATTAAAATACTGACATTGTTTACTAACCTTCATATCATTCCAATCCTGTAACGGCTGTCTTTCTGCTATGGAACAATTTTGTTTTGTTTTGGACTCCTTATTGACTTTAAAGGGGTCATGAACTGCCTTTGTTTTTTAGTTGGTATTGTTATCTGAGGTCCACTTATAAGATTTTTACATCAAAAAACATAATTTAGAAGTAATAGGCTATTTTCTGCCCTGTTTTTGACCCCCCTCATCAGAACGCTCTGTTTGAATAGACTAAACACCCACTGCTATGATTGGCTAATAGTTGTGTGTTTGACAGTCTACGCCCTTCACAGATGGACGCTGCTGTGATTTAGGTCAAAAACGCATAAATAACTCAATACATATCAAACGATCTGTAAGAAGAGACAAAGCAATAGTGACCTCGTAATGAAAACAGTTACTCACACTCGTGTGGTGCAACATCGGATCCAATATAGTCGGCACAGCATCGTCTTCTTTTTTATCTTTCTGAAAATCCCGCGTCGAATTGTGCCTTGTTTGTAAACGAATCTGCAGTAAAATGAAGTGAACAAAGGACAAAGTTCTTACTGACGCGGTCTGGGTGTTAAAAAATTGTGCTATAATAACCCCTACAAATACAACTCATTATATACACTATAAACACTTTAAAAGAGACAGGCATGTAGATGTTTGTGATTTGTGAAAGATATTTTCTCTGTTTTAGAGGGATGGTCATTTTTAAATCATACCTTAAATCATTCTTAAATCATTTATTGTATCAAAATTTGTTAATACGTTACTATGGGGTGGATAATTTTATAATTTGCCTATTATTCATGCAACAATACATATTACTGTTATAGTTTTCATTAATAATCATTGCTGTATAGATGATAACTTTGTCTAGTGCTCTTATGAATGTTTATAGCATGACTTTGTGAAAATTCATTCTGGAACCTACTTGTTCTACAGATCTGTGTACTAGTGTTAAATGCTACTGTTTTTGACAGCGATAACGTTTCTGACAGATAATATCATAATTTGTTTAGTTTCCCTTACCGAATGTAGTGTCCTCTCAGCAATAACATGTCCATGGGCTTTTTTGATTACTGTTAGTTTAAGTGCCGGTGATGCAGTGTTGCCAGATATTGCAATTAAAACAAACAAAAAATAAGATAAGATAAAGATATCACTGACCCTAAACTGCAACTTCCCACTTTATTAACTTTCTAAAGTGTCAAATTAAGTAAAAAAAGACAAGTCCAAAGACGCTTATAATAGCTGGATCTGGCAACACGGAGGCTGCGCCCACACCCTCTCAAGACTTGTTCACTCTGCCAGCAGCATGAAACAGCAAATTAGTCATTCAGAGAACAAATTTTATTTTTGAACATGAAAAATTTACCGAGGTCCGGACCTCAGTGACCTCATAGCTGGCTACGGGCCTGAAAGCAAACACTGTTTTTACACAGCTTGGCACTACACAGCATCTTGTTGTCTTCAGAGCCATTTTTATCGTTTGGTTTCTGCGTTCGTCTCTCTCATTATTTACAATACATGCGTGAATCGGTGGGCGGGGCTAAGCAGGCAGCGATGTAGAAGTAGGCGTTGATCTTCTTCTGTGGAGGCGGTGCTTATCCACACTATTACATCATAGAGTAAAACATTCCAAAAGCTGTGTTTTTGGCAGACTGCCTTCAATATAAGCTGTTTTTAGACTGAGAAAGTTTTTAGTTCTGAAACTTACAGGATGTTTTTATAGTACAATGACCTCTTATTTGTCAAAAGATCAAGGAAATTCTGGTTTCTCAGTTCATGACCCCTTTAATTGTAGAACAGTTGAAATGTTTTTTTTTTTTTGGGAGGGGGGGTGCCTTCCTTATTGACTTTGTTTTTATAAGCAAAACTTTGTTTTGTTCTTTTTTTCTTTGTTTTGTTTGGTTTTGGACTTCTCTTTGACAGTCATTGTATGGACAAAGAAGTTGGAACGTTTTGTTTTGTTTGTTAATTTATTTATTTTTTTTTCATTTTTTTTTTTTTGGACTGCACAGACAAAAACAGTTGAAACATTTGTTTTCTTTTGGACTCCACATTGACTTTCATTGTATGGACAAAGAAGTTGGAACATTTTGTTTTGTTTGTGTTAATTTTTTTTTCCAGTTTGTTTCATTTTGTTTTGGACTGCACAGACAAAAACAATTGAAACATTTGTTATGTTTTGTTTGTTTTTGCCTTCCTTATTGACATTCACTGACAAACCAGTTGAAACAAAACCGAAAAGAGAGGGAGAAAAAAAGAAATAAAAGGAGTTTGGTGGTCTGTAGCAGAAAGACACCCATACAGGATTGGAGTGATATGAGGGTGAGTAATTGATGACAGTATTTTCATTTTTGGGTGAACTGTCCCTTTAATCTCTGGTCACCGCAGGAAGATTTTTCTTGAAATAACATTGCTTTGGGGTAAAAATCTGCTACTTACTTGTGTACTAGACATTGTACAAAGTAGAGCTAGTTTAAGACATGCAGATAAAAGCTTAGACAAACTATTTATTTATTCTCCAGAGTGACCCGTTTAACGCGACTCCCGTCCTCATTGGTCGATCTCAGCGAGCCAATGGAAGTTGTCCGTTATGAGCAGGGTGGTTACAGCCACGCCCACCACGACAGCAGCCTCACCAATCACGACAGCAGCTGCGCCCACACACACCTGGCAGCTAATAGCTCCGCCTCCAAGCAGGTCGTATGCAGGTACATCTACTGTATAAGACATTTGAAATCTGTTTGATTGACTCTTAAAAATGTTACGCCATAATAAAAAGGCGGTATCTGACCTGATACGCAGGTATCTGACGGTCTTGCTGCATCTGAACTCGGTGGATGGAGGTGGAGAGACCAGCTTTCCTGTGGCTGACAACAGGACATACGAGGAGGAGGTGAGCCATTTCCTGTTTCTATGGCAACAGGGGAAGGTGAGCTCTGTTGCCATGGCAACCAGGCAGCAACAGGAAGAAGGTTTTTAATTATGATAGCTATCGTTATTGCAGCTTCACTTGTGTGTGTGTGTGTGTGTTTAAGGTCTTAGGTGATCTCTCTCAGCAGTACTGTGATAAAGGTAATCTGAAGGTCAAACCTGTAGCTGGAACCGCTCTGCTGTGGTATAACCACCTCTCAGATGGCAATGGTGAGTTTCTCTTTTTCATATGCCTCCATTTCCTGTATTTGTGACTATATGGCCCGGTTTCATAGACAGGACTTAGCCTAAGCCAGGGTAAAGCCATAGTTCAATTAGGACTTTTAATTAATTTTTATAAACATGCCTTAGAAAAAAAGCACTACTGGTGTTCATCTTAAGACAAAACAAAGGCACTGACATGTTTTAAGATCAGTCAGTGCAAGTTTCTTTCAGTTGAAACAGCTCAGATTTACATTTTAGTCTAGGACTAGGCTAAAGCCTTGTCTATGAAACCGTGGGTAATTTTTTTTATTATTATTGTTATCAGAGCGGGGTAGACTAAAAAATTGTAATCCGTTACTGATTCCAAATTACATGACAAAAATTGTAGTTAGTAATGTAATCACATTTTAGGTAGTATGATCAGACTACTTTTAGATTACTTTTGATCTAACTCGTTTATCACATTGATTTAAATAGGATAATCTTGCACCATATTAATATAAAAATATAAATGAGTAAGAAAATATATTCTATTCGTTGTTATTAGCAACATGAAGTGTGATAAACATTACATTACGTTTCCTTCACTTTTAGATATCTTTTAAAAGCACCTTGCGCATTTTCGAATTAGCGGCAATTCGGCGTCAATTGCTTGAATGCAATTCAAGCAACAACAAAATAGGCTATGCTATAGGCTATGCCTAATATAAAATAACAAATGACTTACACAAAATTTAAATGGATATACAAAACTGAAAATAAGTAAACACCGTGGAACCAAACGTAGAAGGTTTATTAGCAAAATGAATACGAAAGCGAATACGAATAATGAATACGAAACACCTTGATGTCAAATAAAATAAATAAATTCACAAAGTTTAGGCTAAATAAAGTAAAAATCAGCAAACACTGTGGAACCAATTAAATAAGAAACGAATGTTTAAAAAAACTTCCAAAATCACCTTAGAAAAAAAGCAAAGGTCAACAGGCTTTTCAAAATCCAAAATATTGTCAAACTGGCGCTTTTGCATTTCGTTAAATCATCCGCTATCGTCTTGTCAATCTCACCTCACTCTTCAGCTCGACTCACTCTCACGTGATAAATGAAATCTGTGATGTGATGTGACTGTTGTTCGGCACGCTGCATTGAGCAGCCACATTCAGTCTGTTCTCTAAATGAACTAAATTATTTTATTACTATAAAAGATCTAAACGACGCTGGGGGATGGTGCTGTGATGGGCAAATGAGGTAACCGGTGTTGCGGCTTAACAGCGGTATCACCGTCAACACCGTCTATCACAGCAAGCCTAGAAGAAACTGCAGGGGGTTTATGAGTTTAATGAAAAAAAATCATAAATGTTAAATTAAAATAAATCATTTTAAAATCAATCAAAATAAAACACTTACTAAAAAATATGTTTACCTGCATCTCATGTGACCATAATCAATGTGAGAGAAACATGAACATGCAAATGTGATACTTGATTATTAAAATATTTATTTGAAAATATCAGGGTACTTAGAAGATCAGATAACAACAAAGTTGGTGAATGTTTGTGCATTTTAATGTGTTTGAAAGACAAACGCCTTCTAAAGTAATACATGGTAAAATAACCAATTGTGTGATAATTCAAATAAAAATGAATGTGTCCATCAGTAGTTGATGCAATGTTGAAACACTTCTTAAACATGAAATGATTTTTGTAAATGCATTGGTCAAATGCTGTGTCGCCACCTGACTAATGACTGATCTCTGTGTGAATGTCCATGAAACTGGAAGACTTTGTATATGTTTATATGAGCAGTAGGCTATTTTAGAAAGAACATTTAAAATATAAAAAAGAGGAATTAGGGAGATTCAATAAATTATGAATAATTTATTGCTATTGTGAAAATAATATGCAAAAAAGAAGCTGTAGTCTGATTAGGAGTATTTTAAAATAAACAAGTACTTAATTTTTGGACTCTGATTATGTAATCCAGATTACATGTAATCGGTTACTTCCCAGCTCTGATTGTAGCGTATGCATAATGAATATTAATGAACTCACCATTGTTGTTCTTCACATATTTCCGTCAGGTTGGGTTGGAGAGCTGGATGAATTCTCTCTGCACGGCGACTGCTTAGTCACTCGGGGCTTCAAATGGACAGGAAGTGTGTGGGTGAACATCGACCCTGACCAGCAGCGGCAGGAGCGCTACCAGCGCCTGGTCTCATGGCATCCAGACGGGCAAAGCAAAAAGCCTGAGCATGGAGACCTTCACCAAGACCTCTGAACCAGACGATCAGACAGACAGCTGATCTAGAATCAGTTTCTGCTAATGTGAAGCCTTGTTTAGGAAAGTAAAAGCTGGTGCAGTAAGAGATACGTGAGCTTTACCTTTATATAGCTGTCAGCCCCTGCTCCGGTGACATATCATTTAATATTCATGAGTTCAACAGGGAAATTGCTTTCAATAATAGCTAAACGTTCACTTATATATAGTTTGCTGGTGTTGCACAACTTATTTATTCCCTATTTATGAAAAAGTTTTATTCAATGTGGTTTAAAGTTATTTATTTGTCATATTGCTATTTATTTAATTATTTATTCATATATATCAATTGTGTGGTGTGTACACACATATATAGTCACACAATGTGTGTCTATCTCAGGTTTGGTTACGCACAGGTTGTCTTTTTCCATTTTAATGCACTATTTCAAGCAAAGAAATTGTCAGATATGTAAGTTAAATTAATTATGAAATAAATTCATACTTATAGAAGAGTGAATGGGTGGTGTTTTCGATTTCACTGGTCAACTTTCTGTAGGAATTAAACCTCAGCAATCACACATTCCAGATTTCACCGATATAGTGTGAGGTGTTCCCCACAAGAGGGCATTGTTTTCACTTAAGGTCTCTAACTAACAAGGGCTCTGCTTATTTAGACACCCCCCTCACAATGTAGAGCGCTTTGAGTGCTTAGAAAAGCGCTATATAAATGTAATGAATTATTATTATTATATTTATGCATAGCAGCTAGGCTATACTGCTCTTGCAGATCTTTCAAGTCAGTAAATCTAGCTAACGCCATATTTAATTGTTGACAGCATGGAAGCCAGGCTGTGAGGGATTCGAAATACAGCGTGACTGTAAAAAATGAAACGGGCTATTTACTTAAAAAAAAATATGGTAACAATATTACACTTTTTATTTTTGAGTAGTTTTTAAGGCTTGGTTTTTTAATGGAATCTACCTGAATAAATCATGTAAAATCTCCTAAATTAATTAATCTATGACACAATGAATTTAATATAATTAGTCAAATGTGCTCATTTATTTTAAGTTGATTCTCAAAAGTCTGTGATTTTGAGTGAGGCCTGTTTGTATTTGACTTTGAGTTATTTTGTACATTTAAAAGACTGTATACAGCCAAACAGCTCAAGTAGTAAAATACTGGAAAGTACTGCACTAGCGCTAACAAAGCACTGCTCATTGAACAAGACTTAATGCCTTATAGGAGTAGTATCATAACCATAAGCTCTACTCTTCTGCACAGTGGAAACTTCAATGTAACAGAAACTCTTTCAAATGTCAAACATAACTGAACATTAAACATTAATAGCTGTTTCCCTTCACTCAAAAACACATAAAATAGCATTTAATTTCAAAAATTTACTCTCCATAATCCAGCCATATGCAAAGCATGCTGGGAACTAACAATCACCTCTAAAATAAAACCGCAAAATTGAGCTAATTCTCTTGAAATAAATAGGTAACCTTCTTTCCTTAATTGTTTTAGTTTAATCAGTTCCTCAATTCAAGCCTCAAAACTGCTGAAGTTTCCTTAACACATCTCTTGGTTTTATTAGTAAAAGGTCCTCAATATTTTCTATACAACAATGAATCACAATTTCTTTAATGAAATATACACACTATTTTTAATTATCACCTTAAATTTTTAATGACAATGACAAGACCCATGATTCATTTTTTACAGTGTATAGTGTTCAGTGGACTGTACTGTTTAACAACATACCGATTGTTCAGCTGACAAACATCTTTCCAAAAACACTCTTAGTACATAAAACTCCATAAAACAGTTTTGAAACTAAGTGGCATGTCTTTTGAATTTTAAACTTTAATGGTTTAGAACTGGCAATGATAATTTAGAAAAATGTTAAACTCGTGAGGCGCAATTATAGAAAATTACTTAAGTATCCACGAGAGATTCTAACAATTTGATAAACCTTTCATAGTAACCTTCCATTTGGTTTCTTTACAGAGAACTATATTCCCAGAAATTTGCCACTTTAGATGACACATGCCATATTCAAAAGAAAAAAAACTTTCAAATGTGCTGCCTGAAGGTACTGCACACACACACACACACACACACACACACACACACACACACACACTTCTGTGCTGTTGCTGCTGAGAGAGCTCAATAGAACGGCATGTAAGCTGTTATTGCAAAAGATCCTTTAATACCCTCTGGATCGTGAGGCTTAATACAGAGTCTGGAATTTTGGGGCTTTTGGTGACTCACTAAACACAAATAGTTTCTCACAGCTCTTCGGCTATGTTTGTATTTATTATACATTTGATACTGCTTTGTGAGTACCTTTGGGCTTGGCAAAGGCAAAAGACCTTTTCTATCCCCTGAAGTATGATGCAAACTACTTTAATAGTAGGGTACAATAAGTCTAAAGAGGGTTATTTAGGTCCATTGTAACTACTAGAGAAGATAGAATGAGACATCTTAAAATGTGTTTCGGTATCAAACTGGACCCTGAGTCTGAGCGTATTATGGCAGGTAAAAAAAACATTAATAAATGAATATTGAGTAAAATTACTTTAAATATTAAAAATGACTTAATTAAAATTTTATTTATAATTTAAAAATGTAAAACTTTAAAATGCTTAAGTATTTAAAAATTACTTTAATTCAAAAATACTTAAAAAAATAAAAAAGCTACTTTAATACTTCACTTAATTACTAAAACGTACTTTAAAATAATTTTAAATATTACATCATTTTCACAAACTTCAAATTGTGTGGACCCACTTAAAATATAGAGTCAAATTTTACAAACAGATTTAAATAAAGTTGCACAACATGCTGAAAGTCTAAAGGTAATCGGCCATGATAAGTTCAACAGAAAGCTTAAATCCAGGGAACATCAGTTCAAGACAGGTTCCTTTTGCCAAACCACATTTACAGGTGCATCTCAATAAATTAGAATGTTGTGAAAAAGTTCATTTTTTCTTGTAACTTATTTCAAAAAGTGAAACTTTCATATATTTTAGATTCATTGCATGTAAAGTAAAACATTTCAAAAGTTTTTTTTGTTTTAATTTTGATGATTAGAGCTTACAGCTCATGAAAGTCAAAAATCAGTATCTCAAAATATTAGAATATTTACATTTGAGTTTCAATAAATGACCATCCATACAGTATAAATTCTGGGTATCTCTTGTTCTTTGAAACCACAATAATGGGGAAGACTGCTGACTTGGCAATGATCCAGAAGACGAACATTGACACCCTCCACAAAGAGGGTAAGTCACAGAGGGTCATTACTGAAAGGTGTGGCTGTTTACAGAGTGCTGTATCAAAGCATATTAAATGCAAAGTTGACTGGAAGGAAGAATTTGGGTAGGAAAAGGTGCTCAAGCAACAGGGATGACCGCAAGCTTGAGAATACAGTCAAGCAAAGCTGATTCAAACACTTGGGAGAGCTTCACAAGGAGTGGACTGAAGCTGGAGTCAGTGCATCAAGAGTCACCACGCTCAGACGTCTTCAGGAAAAGGGCTACCAAGCCACTTCTGAACCAGAGACAACGTCAGAAGCGTCTTACCTGGGCTGTGGAGAAAAAGAACTGGACTGTTGCTCAGTGGTCCAAAGTCCTCTTTTCAGATGAAAGTAAATTTTGCATTTCAATTTGGAAATCAAGGTCCCAGAGTCTGGAGGAAGAGTGGAGAGGCACAGAATCCATGTTGCTTGAAGTCCAGTGTGAAGTTTCCACAGTCACTGATGATTTGGGCTGCCATGTCATCTGCTGGTGTTGGTCCACTGTGTTTTCTGAAGTCCACAGTCAACGCAGCCATCTACCAGGAAATTTTAGAGCACTTCATGCTTCCTTCTGCTGACAAGCTTTATGGAGATGCTGATTTCATTTTCCAGCAGGACTTGGCACCTGCCCACACTGCCAAAGGTACCAAAAGCTGGTTCAATGACCATGGTGTTACTGTGCTTGATTGGCCAGCAAACTCGCCTGACCTGAACCCCATAGAGAATCTATGGGGTATTGTCAAGAGGAAGATGAGAGACACCAGACCCAACAATGCAGATGAGCTGAAGGCCACTGTCAAAGAAACCTGGGCTTCCATACCACCTCAGCAGTGCCACAAACTGATCACCTCCATGCCACGCCGAATTGAGGCAGTAATTAAAGCAAAAGGAGCCCCTACCAAGTATTGAGTACATATACAGTAAATTAACATACTTTCCAGAAGGCCAACAATTCACTAAAAATGTTTTTTTATTGGTCTTATGAAGTATTCTAATTTGTTGAGATAGTGAATTGGTGGGTTTTTGTTAAATGTGAGCCTAAATCATCACAATTAAAAGAACCAAAGACTTAAACTACTTCAGTCTGTGTGCATTGAATTTATTTAATACACGAGTTTCACAATTTGAGTTGAATTACTGAAATAAATGAACTTTTCCACGACATTCTAATTTATTGAGATGCACCTGTATTCTTCCTTTTTCACCAGGTCCTCAAGCTAATAGTCAACCCAGTGTACTCAAATTAACCCAGCATTGATCATGAGTGGCTCACTCGACGCATTTCTGTTTAGATTTTAGTCTGACTAGCATTTAGAATTTACAGAGGGACAAACATACTGCAACACTCCACCAATCTGGGCTTGATGGCAAAGTGACCAAACTCAAGCTTCTCCTCAGTGAAGATACATGAATCCTGACTGGCGGCAGCATCATACAGTGGGGGTGTTTTTCAGCGGCAGGGACTGGGGAAGTGATCAGAGAAGACGGAAAGCTGAATGCAGCTAAATACAGAGATATCCTTAATGAAAACCTGGTTCAGAGCACTCAGAACCTCAGACTGGGCTGAAAGTTCACCTTCCAACATGACAATCATCCTCCGCACACAGCCAAGACAATGCAGGAGTGGCAGGGACGACTCTATGAACATCCTTGAGTGGCCCAGCCAGAGCTGAGACTTGAAACCAATAAGACATCTTTGGAGAAACCATAAATGGCTGTCCACCGATGGTCTCCAGCCAACCTGACAGAGCTTGAGATGATCTAAAGAGAAGAAGGGCAAAAAATAAATAAAAACAAATGCAGATGTGCAAAGCTTGTTGCATCATACCCAAAAAGACCTGAGGCTGTAATTGTTGCAAAAGTGCTTTAACTAAGTTTTGAGTTAAGGGTATGAAGACTTGTGCGGTCATTTTTTCAGTGTTTCCTTTTTAATAAAATTGCAAAGTTGTGATAAATCCGGTTTTTGCTTTGTCATTATGGTGAGTGGGGTGTAGATTTATGTGGAAAAAAAGTAATTTAAAGCAGTTTAACATAATAACGCAACATAACAAAATTTGAAGGGGTATGAAGACTTTCTGTTAACAAGGAAGTCATCTTTGTTACTGTTTCATCGGGGAGGAAACCACAATATCAGCGTGATCTTGCGTTATTTCTTTATCACTTCTCGCGTGCGTTTGGTTGTGAAACGATTCTTCTGGTTGTAAAGTCATGCAGTGTGTAACCTCCTCGTGCAGTGTGAAAACAACGCTGATCCGATGACTCTGGAAATCATGCAGTGTGAACTCGGCATTTACACTGCGTATTAACAGATGAATAGTGTATCGCTATGGGAGTGCAGATGCATGCATAGTTTTTTTCAGTACGCGGCTTTGAAAAGGTACGCTTTTGTGTGTGACAACCTCGGACATCAGCCAATCACAGACGACCGTACATTCGTCAGCCAATCACAGCGCAGCGCCGAGCGTCATAACCGGGACGCTGCAGCTGAGCGCTGATGCTTTTAGAGCAGTGTGTAATATCCAACGAGACAGGCGCAACCTCACACCTGCTTTTCCGTTATATTACTTCACCAAACCGAGGGATTCCTTAAGACTTACTATCATTCGCGTTTAACCAACATCCATGCGATTCTTCAGGCTTACCTTCAAGTGCTTTGTCGACTGCTTTTGAGAACCTTTTATTCATCGTCTGCCAGCGACGCACGTCAATTATTATAATTTGGTGATCAATCTTGTCAACGTTCTGCTGAGGATCAGTTTCACACAAACAATCAGACAGCAACCCCACGGAAAAGGACTGAACAACGCGAATTAAAAAATAATAAAACGTGAAGAACCGTTATTTGTAAATTCTCGGGCGCGCGGCGCTCCTGCTGGCCAGCGCGCGGCATGTCGCCAGAAGAGCATTTCTCCAGTAAGAATGACTTTACACATACCTATTGATAATAACAGGAATAACACGTTAATAACTGTGTATTTACATAGACCTGATATAAAATGTAATTTATAAATTGATCGAATCAGATTGGTGTTTGCATAATGTATCTTTCCATTACACAGACTGCTCTAAAACCTCTCGAGTTATCTGACCAGGATCCAGATCTGGTCTCTCCATGTATTTACCTGTATCATGTGTCTCTCCTTCACTTTCTTCCTTACACACACACACACACACACACACACACAGTCCCTCAATCCGCTCCAATCTGGATCCAGCTGCATCTCTGACATACATGAAAAACCAGTCATAAGGGTCCATTTTGATTGATTGGGTCAATTGAGGTTTATACATCATCTGAAAGATGTATGGTTTGTTAGGATAGGACAATATTTGGCTGAGATACAACTATTTGAAAATCTGGAATATGGGGGTGCAAAAAAATCTAAATATTGAGAAAATCGGCTTTAAAATTGTCCAAATTAAGTTCTTAGTAATGCACATTACTAATAAAAATTAAGTTTAGATACATTTACGGTAGGATATTTACAAACATGATCTTGGAGCATGATCTTTACTTAATATCCTAATAATTTTTGGCATAAAAGAAAAATCAATAATTTTGACCCATACAATGTATTGTTGGCTATTGCTACAAATATACCCCAGCGACTTAAGACTGGTTTTGTGGTCCAGGGTCACACACACACACACACACACACACACACATATATATATATGAACTATTTAAATCAAAAATGCAAATTTGTGATATCAGATTTTTACACTTTACTACAAACTACTGGAGTTCATATCATTTAAAATTCTGCTGTTATTAAAGCAAAAGAAGGGTCAAGCGTTCACAAAGTTGTGTTCGTCTCTCTCTCAGATGATGGCGGCACGTGTGAGGATGAATCTCAGGAGGAAGCAGAAGTCGCCCGTCCTTTGGTGTCAGAGACTGAGGGGTCCAGTACGGAGGTTGCTGAGCCCAGTGTTTGCGCGGGGTTGATGGAGACCGGTGACCCCAACACAGAACTGGAGCATTCAGAGCGACAAACATGGAGCAGACAGATGGACTTTATCATGTCCTGTGTTGGATTTGCTGTTGGCCTTGGAAACGTCTGGAGATTTCCTTACCTCTGTTATAAGAATGGAGGAGGTGAGATATATACAGTCAGGCACAGATATATTTTGTTTAACCAAAGAGATACATAGAGGGTCTAAATGTCTTGAAACCAAATTGAAAATGTGAGATTTTCCTTTCTATACTCAATTATCGATCAATTAGTGACCCTGAATTTTAAAAAAATAATATGTTGCTGACCCTCGGGCCATCCAAGATGTAGATGAGTTTGTTTCTTCATCAGAATAGTTTTGGAGAAATGTAGCATTACATCACTTGGTCACCAATGGATTCTCTGCAGTGAATGGGTGCCGTCAGAATGAGAGTCCAAACAGCTGATAAAAACATCACAATAATCCACACGATTCCAGTCCATTAATTAATGTCTTGTTAAGTGTTTGTCTTATTTGTAATCCATCAAGACGTTTTAACTTCAAACCATTGCTTCTGTCCAAAATTGTCCATAATCCAAAATAACTTCATGATAGCTTTCTCCAGTGAAAAAGTCCATCCCCTATTGTCCTCTCACATCAAAATCCTCCAATGTATTTTTTTAGATCTGTTTTGGACTGTTTTTGCTTGATCTTTATATTTCTCTTTATACATATTTCTGATTCAGACAAAACTTTTTCACTGGAGAAAGCAATATTATGGACATAATGTTACAAACATCTTAATAATGCATTTGAAGTTTTCACTTCACCAGATGCTAATTGATGGACTGGAGTGGTGTGGATTACTTGTGGATTATTGTGATGTTTTTATCAGCTGTTTGGACTCTCATTCTGACGGCACCCATTCACTGCAGAGGATCCACTGGTGAGCAAGTGATGTAATGCTGCATTTCTCCAAATCTGTTCCGATGAAGAAACAATCTCATCTACATCTTGAATGGCCTGAGGGTGAGTGCATTTTCAGCAAATTTCCATTTTTGGGTGAACTGTTCCTTTAACACTAATAAACTAAATCATCTGAAGTGTAATGAGGTATCTGCCAGTAGAGATAAATCAGAAGGTCAAAGCGCTGAGAAAAATAAATGTGGGCCCGACAGACAGGAAGAAAGAGGAAGGACAATGGCTGTCTACTGTTCATGGCCTGAGTTTATCAAAGGTTGAAGAAGTGACACTCTGCTCTTTGTTCTCCTCTCCTTCTCTCGTAACATTAACCATCTGCACAGCTCTTCTGATGCATGTAGGTGGTGATGTATGTCGCTCAGAGTTATACGCTTTTTTTGTTTCCCCTTTACTGCCAGCTGAAGCGTGTCAATAAGTCAGCATCAGTGTCATCAGATGCCTGATCTCAAGAACAGGGTCAGTTGTGTCTATAAAGCTGATACTAAATGTTGGATTTGTTATCTGTCTGTTGACAACATGATTTGCAATGGAGACCTAATCTATCTTGCTCTCTCTTTTACGTACACAAAGACTACATTTTAAGAGTTTACTTAAAGGGATAGTATGCCCCAAAAATGAAAATTACCCCATGATTTACTCACCTTCAAATCACCCGAGGTGTATATGACTTTCTTCTTTCAGACGAATACAATCGGAGTAATATTAAAAAATGTCCTGGCTCTTCCAAGCTTTATAATGGCACTGAATGCGTGTCAAGATTTTAAAGCAAAATAAAGCACATCCATCCATCATAAAAAGTGCTCCACATGGCTTCGGGGGGTTAATAAAGGCCTTCTGAAGCGAAGCGATGTGCTTGTGTAAGAAAAATGTCCATGTTTAAAACTTTATAAACCGTAATCTCTAGCTTCCGCTAACTGTCGTACACACGTTCACGAGAGAGTGGCATCCAGCGGATGACGTAGGACGTAGCGAAAGCAAAACAAAACACCAAGTACAAAATGAGGATTTGTAAAGAAAAATGTCGTAGGATTTCGATATAAGCCAACAGGAGACTGGTTTTCCATTGCTGTAAACGAGGACGAGGAGACACCCCCCCTCACAATGTAGAGCGCTTTGAGTGCTTAGAAAAGCAGAAAAGCGCTATATAAATGCAATGAATTATTATTAATTATTATTAAACAAAACTTGGTTCTTGCGAGACTAGCATATTCTCACCGGAGCTTACGCTACGCCTACATCCTACGTC
The DNA here is from genome assembly GCA_027422415.1 of Schizothorax lantsangensis. Lineage (NCBI taxonomy): Eukaryota > Metazoa > Chordata > Actinopteri > Cypriniformes > Cyprinidae > Schizothorax > Schizothorax lantsangensis. The sequence continues at coordinate 7,488,741 of CM049862.1, forward strand.
ATCCGCTGGACCCCACTCTCTCGTGAACGCGGTACGACAGTTAGCGGAAGCTAGAGATTATGATAAAGCTTTAAATATGGATATTTTTCTTACACAAACGCATTGATTCACTTCAGAAGGCCTCTATTAACCCCCAAAGCCATGTGGAGCACTTTTTATGATGGATGGATGCACATTTTTGGCCTTCAAAATCTGGACCCCCATTCACTAACATTATAAAAGCTTGGAAGAGGCAGGACATTTTTTAATATAACTCCAATTGTATTTGTCTGAAAGATGAAAGTCATATACAATACAATACAATACAATATCTATTTGTAAAGCACATTTAAAAACAACCAAGGTTGACCAAAGTGCTGTACAGAGTAGAATAAAAAGCACAGAAATAAGATGGATACAACAAAACTATCAGATTTAAAACACAGCATTAACAAAACATCAATTCAATCAATGATCAAGGGGTACTGAAAGCTAGAGAGAATAGATATGTCTTTAGAGCAGACTTAAAAGCAGAAATAGAGGGGGCTAGTCTGATATGAAGAGGTAGACTATTCGAGAGTTTTGGACCTGCAGTCGCAAAAGCGCGATCACCTTGTTTTTTAGGTCTACGTCTAGGCACGATGAGTAGACAGAGATCACTAGATCTCAATGTTCTAGATGGGGTGTATGGACGAAGCAGGTCTGTCAGGTACTGAGGGGCCAAATTATTGAGGGCTTTATACACAAATAGAAGAATTTTAAAATCAATTCTATATTTGATGGGTAACCAGTGCAATGCCGATAAAATAAGGGTTACTGGCTCATACTTGCGGGTACCAGAAAGAAGTCTAGCAGCTGCATTTTGCACTAGCTGTAGACGGGAGAGAGAAGACTGAGAAACACCGTAATAAAGTGAATTGCAATAATCTAGGCGAGTTGTTACAAAAGCATGGATCACCGTTTGGAAATTACTCTGTGATAACAAGGGTTTTACTTTAGAAAGTTGACGGAGATGATAAAAACATGATTTTACAACAGCATTTATCTGGTTATCAAATTTTAAGTTATGATCAAATAGAACACCCAGATTTCTAGCACACTGAGTTTCATATGGGGCCAGAGGGCCACAGTCAGCATCTAACACACAATTTTCCTTATGCCCAAATAGAATTATTTCGGTTTTATTTTCATTTAAATGTAAAAAATTACTTGAGAGCCAAAGCTTAAGTTCTTCTAGACAGGCCAACAGCGATTGTAGGCCGTTTTTATCATTGTGCTTTAAAGGAAAGTGGATCTGAGTATCATCAGCGTATAGATGAAAGGATACTTTATATTTGTTAAAAATGGAAGCCAGAGGTAGCATATACAGGGTAAACAATACCGGTCCAAGGATTGATCCCTGTGGCACTCCACAATTAAGAGGTATACTAGAGGAAGACTGATGACCAATACAAACATTAAAACTTCTGTTGGTCAGATAGGAACGGAACCACTGTAAGACTGTGCCACGCAGGCCCACAGATGTCTCCAAACGTGTCAACAGGACCTCATGATCAACCAAATCAAAAGCAGCACTCAGATCTAATAAAACTAAAGCCATGGATTTCCCAGGGTCAGTTTCTGTAAAGATATCACTTGAGACTCTTAAAAGGGCAGATTCAGTACTGTGTAGAGCTTTGAAGCCAGATTGAAACATCTCATGAACAGAATTAGCAGTCAGATAAGATTGTAATTGAGTCAAGACAATTTTCTCAAGGATCTTTGAAATAAAGGGTAGATTAGAAATAGGACGAAAATTGGAAAAAGAAGAAGGATCCAGGTTTGGTTTTTTAAGATAAGGCGTCACAACAGCACATTTAAGAGTGTTAGGGAAGGAACCAGTAGACAAACATTTGTTAATAACCAATAACAGACCAGAACCAACTGTGTCCATGATTTGTCTAAGAAAAAGAGGTAGAATTGTATCTTGAGGGCAGATAGTTGGTTTTAGGTGACCAGCAATCACGAAGAACATAATGGAACATCATGCAAAATATATGTTGAATTAAGCAGCTGGGATCTTAATGTTGTGATCTTCTCAACATAAAACTTCCCAAAATTATTGCAAAGAGAAGTTGAGGGCTCAAGAATAGGATACACAGAGGGATTTAAGACAGAGTTAATAGTAGAAAACAGAACTTGAGGTTTGTGACAATTATTTGTAATAAGTTCAGACAAATATTTGCATTTACACCTAGGATGGCTTGAGGTTGAGTAATATACACCTAGGGATGGCTTGAGGGTGAGGAACTTATGGGGTAATTTTATTTGGGTAAACTATCCCTTGAAGTGTATTGAAAAAAATAACATATAATACATTTCATTTAATTGCAATTAAGTGTCCGAAAGCATTACATTCAGTTTAAGCTTAAGTATACTATTTCTGTAATAAGCATTTTAAATGTCTGCTTAAGTCTTGTCATTTCCTGTGTGTTGCAGGTGTGTTTCTGATCCCCTATGTCCTGATGGTGTTTGTTGGAGGTGTTCCAGTGTTCTTCCTGGAGATCGCATTGGGTCAGTTCATGAAACAGGGTGGGGTCGCCACATGGAACATCGTGCCTCTTTTTAAAGGTGGAGTATTATTAACAGCCAAAAATGTTTGTATTTTACATGCCAACCTCTAGTTAAACAGATCCATATCTCATCCTGCCAGCAATTATCTTTCATTTTTAATGGCAAAACAGAATATTGATCTGTCTGGCTTTTAATATCGTCCAGCGTGATACATAGCATGTATTGCAGCAGGGTGAAGAAGGGCAGTTTTTTTCTTTCCTCCAGGGCTTGGATTGGCATCAATGGTGATCGTGTTCTTCTGCAACACCTACTACATTATGGTTCTGGTTTGGGGCCTGTATTTTCTGGCTCACTCCTTCACTTCCCCTCTGCCGTGGGCCACGTGTGGACACGAGTGGAACACGGTCAACTGTACCACTAACTTCAGCCGCGTGTGTTTCAATCAGTCACTGTCCCCTTCCCTTCCCAACGTCTCCTCCCTCAACACCAGTGCCAGCTGTCTGGAGCACATGGGTTTGCAATCATCTGTTATGGAATTCTGGGAGTAAGTGTCTTTGAAATGTTTTCCAATCTGATTAGGCCCTGGCACAGATTTTTATTTATTTTGATGAGAAAATGTTGTGGCATCAGATGAGCTATTGAAGCTCCTAAAGGGGTACTTCACCCAAAAATGAAAATTCTGTCATTTACTCACTCTCAAGTTGCTCCAAACCTGAATGAGCTTCTTCTGTTGAGCACAAAAAAAAGAAGATATTTTAAAGAGTCACTCAGTTGACGGTAGCCATTGACTTCAATAGTATAGAAAAAAAAATACTATAGAAGTCAATGGTTACCGTCAACTGTTTGTGTATTAACCATTTGTATGTATTATCTATTTATGTATTAACTGTTTGTAGAAAGCAAGAAGGCCTTGCTACATTATCAGTCGCTGTTTTGTGTCTATCAGTGTTCTTTAGCTGTGATTACATTTGTATTATAGCATGGTCGTTCAGACCTTTTTGCTTTATTTTGGGAATGGCTAAGTTTAAGTGTTAACTTTAGTTTGACAAAATGTTTCTTTCTTGATCAGGCGTAAAGTCCTACGTCTGTCTGGTGGTTTGGATGAAGTGGGTGACATCAGCGGTTACATGGTGTTGTGTCTGCTTGCTACGTGGGTCATTGTCTACTTCTGCATCTGGAAGGGTGTTAAGTCTGCTGGAAAGGTACAAATATATGTTTGTGAAAGATGGTGGCTGAACAATATTATTTTAAAAAGAAACTACTTTTATTCAGCAAGGATGCATTAAAGTGATCAAAAATTACAGTTCGTAATGTTGCAACCAGTTTGCATTTGAAACCAGTGCTGTTCTTTTGAACTTTATATTTATCAAAGAAACCTGAATAAATGACTTGTGTCCACAAAAATATGAAGAAATGTTTCTTGAGCAGCAATTCAGCATATCAGAATGATTTCTGAAGGATCATGTGACACTGAAGACTGGAGTAATGATGCTGGAAATTCAGCTTGGCATCACTGGAATATATTACATTTTGCAATATATTAACATAGAAAACAGTTATTTTTTAATTAATAATAATATTTCACAATAATACTGTTTTTACTGCATTTTTGATCAAATAAATGCAGCTTTGTTGAGCATAAGAGACTTCTTTCAAAAACAAAAAATTGTACTGACCCCAAACTTTTAGGTTGGACAGTATATATATAATTTAATAATATATAAATAAATATTGTAACATTATTGCAGCGTTTCCTTTGTTGATTGTTTTGTACGTTGTAATGGACGTTAAAACTCTGTAATGGGCTGTTGTTATTGGAAGTTTTAAGCTAATCAACAAGTACTCAAATCAATATTTCGCGTATTTGATAAGTAGCTGTGTAATAAGTGGGACAATGTACAGTCAGATGCTCATTATCTGCTTCACGTCAGGGTCCTGATCACCCTGCTAGGGTTTATTTTGCGGTAATGATGGCTGGCTCTACATTATCCCTTACATACACTTACTGTGCACACATCAGCCGAACCGTTATGAATGATTGTTGGGAACATGAGAAAATAGATCAAAAGCCAGAGCACTGGCCATGTAAGCTGATTATTAGCTCTCCCCGCGGATGTGTGTGTGTGTGTGTGTGTGTGTGTGCTGGGTTTAGTTCTAGTGCTTGACTGTCAGAGAAACGATTTCGAACTGTGATAATAAATATAAATCTATGATGATTCAGACTGTAATACTCATTTCAGGAGCTACAGTGGTTTTACATTTAGGTGTAAAAATATGAGCAGTACAGTATTGTGTCTGTATGTGTGTGCAGGTTGTATATTTCACAGCTGTGTTCCCATATCTGGTCCTGGTGGTCTTGTTTGTTCATGGTGTCTCACTGCCAGGAGCTCTTAATGGCATTATTTACTACCTGAAACCAAACTGGAGCAAACTCTCAGAGGCACAGGTGAGAGCATGGCTGCGCGTGTTTAGATATGTGAGTACGTGATTCTATGTTGCAACCCATGTCTCAGCAATTAAACATTTCATAAATAAAAATATAATGTAAAGTATTATCAAAACAGTAATAGAGATGGGTTTTTTTTAAATAAATGTTTTGGCCCAAATAAATTGAATTGTTACTTATTTAATAATTTATCTCAAAACATGTTACAAACTTTATATTTCTGGCGGGTCAAGTAAAATATGCAAGTGCTTTCAAGAGTAAGCAGCACTAGGATCCAACAGTAAGCAAAGATTCACTCGTGTACTGTATTTTTAAAGCAAAAACTAGACCCAAGTGACATGGTTTATAATTCTTGTTGTCATGATGATTATGATGGCAGGTATGGATTGATGCTGCCACACAGATCTTCTTTTCTTATGCTATCGGTCTGGGGGCCCTGACAGCTCTTGGGAGCTACAACCGATTCAACAACAACTGTTACCAGTGAGCAAATATCACACACACACAGGGATAATTTCATAATGTTATATTTCAAAATTGTGATCATTATACCGTATAAGAGTATATTAGTGTGAATTTCAATTGATTTGCTTAATGTATAGATGGACATGAGGACTGTAAATTAATCTGAGACATACAGTTTATGTTAACATTTTTAACAATGCAAAGTTTTTAACAAAATACTTTATTTAAAAGTTTTTAATATTTAATGAAACATAATTGTCAGGGTTCTGTGGTGTGTGTCATGTGTTCCTGCCTCTTGTGTCCATATTTGGTTTGTTTCCTGTCCTTGTTAAGTGTGATAATTAGTTAATTCGTGTCCAGCTGTGTTTGTCTCGTTATCTATGATTTACCTGTGTATTTATAGTCCTGTCTGTTGAGTTAGAGTTCGTCTGGTCTACTCGTTACTCTCTGTGTTTCCTGTCTGTCAGCCTTGCCTTGTCCTGCCATGTCTAGCCCTGATGTTTTATTAAATACTATTATTTGAGTTTACGTCCTCGTCTGCATGTCCTTGTTCCTCCCTGCTGTGTGCACCGTGACAATAATATTATTACATTATATAATGTGAAAAAAATACAGTAAAGCAATAATACTTATTATTATTTATTTAAGTAATTATTATTTTTTGTATATAGTAGGTACAGGTCAAATGTTTGGAATAATTAAGATTTATTTTATCAAAAATACAGCAAAAACAGTTGCAGTGTAACAGTAAACAGTAGTTGTGAAATATTATAAGGATTTTAAATAGCTGTTTTCTATTTGAACATATTTTAAAATGTAATTTATTGTAATCAAAGCTGAATTTTCAGCATCATTACTCCAGTCTAGAGACCTGCGCGGGACGGATTTTTCAGTCCCGCTCCCGCAAGATTCTGTCCCACGCCCGCTCCCGCAAAAATATATCTTATCTGGTCCCACACACGCGACATTCATGTTTTGTCCCGCTCCCGCCTGCAAAAGCCCGCATAAAAATAATCTATATGGATTTTTTTCAGTACATCGAAGAAATTTACATGAAATGGTTCTGTAACATCTCCTAAGCTCCACAACATCCCAGCATAAACGCTCCCGATAAAATATTTGTTATTTAGGCTAAGCATCAACATTCACAAACCACTGTGACATTTGTTACAAAAAAACAAGCATGGGCTGCTGAGTGCACGGTTTGGCATGGCAGAATACGAGCAGCGCTTCCCTTATTATCACTAAAAGCTGACATCTCAGTTCATCGCGATGTCATAAAGCTCTGTTATAACACAATGAACATATGCACAATGAACCTTTCACAGTGTCTACTCTTCGTGTGTTAAAATGAGAGGATTCGTGAGCACGCAATTTCAGCACTGCGGTGATGGCCATTGCGTTCCAGAAAGTAACAGCTGAGTCTGTGATTGGCTACATTGCAACCCTTTAAACACGTGTTATAAATAGAAACTGCCTAGCTTGCGCATGTTAATCATTCTAATGTTAATATTATTTGTTATTTTTGCTTTTGTGCAACAGATAAATAACAATTTATATGTTTTAGACATTTTATGTTTAGATAAGTTCTATTTTGTGGGAGTTCCGCAAATCATTTTATTCTCCTGCATCCCGCGCACACACGAGTCTCTTCCCGCCCGCACCCGCACTCGCCCATCAAGAGTTGTCCCGTGCCGCACCCATTGTGTTGGGTGCAGGTCTCTACTCCAGTCTTCAGTGTCACATGATCCTTCAGAAATCATTCTAATATGCTGATTTGCTACTCAAGAAACATTTATTATTATTATCAGTGTTGAAAACAGTAATAAATTAATACTTTTATTCTGCAGGTATACATTAAACTGATCAAAAGTGATGTAAAGTCTGAAAGTCATTTATAATGTTACAAAACATTTCTATTGCAAGTAAATGCTTTTCATTGAACTTTCTGTTCATCAAAGAAAAACTGTTTTATAAAATAATGTAGTATATAACATAGTAATTTTCACTGTAAATGAAATGAATTTTTCACTGCAAATGATATGATCAGTCTAACAATGTTTCAGGCTTTTGGACCTCACTGCATGTGTAGTATTGTGTTGTTGTTTTGTCTGTAAATAAACACAGAAACGAAACAAAGGCCTCCCGGCCAAAATGTTTTTTCAGTGTTTTTTCTGAATGGCTTCATAATCCCGCAGCATCCCTGTGGGACAGTAGTGCGTGTGTGTTTGCAAGCATGTGATCAGATCAGAGATCAGAGGTTGTATGAGTTCAACATCCACCCAGTTTAACTGCTACATGCTAATCCCACGATGATTTCTCTCTCTCCCACTGTAGGGATGCATTCGTTCTGGCTCTCATAAACAGCGGCACAAGCTTCTTTGCAGGATTTGTGGTTTTCTCAGTTTTGGGATTCATGGCGTCCGAACAAGGCGTTGACATCAGTAATGTGGCAGAAAGTGGTGAGATACGCCTCTGTCCTCATCACACTCTCCGTTCCTTCATTCTCCTTGACTGCCTGAACAAAACATACCATACTACTACAGTAGATTTTTGGACATGGTACTATAATAATGCCATTGTATTCTTTAAACACCTTGGAATACCATACCATGCCATGGTACATAAACATGTGGGTCTTGTTTTTTCTTAGGTCCTGGTTTAGTGTTTATTGCCTATCCAAAAGCAGTGTCGCTCATGCCTTTAGCGCCGCTGTGGGCGGTGCTGTTCTTTCTCATGCTTCTGGTGTTGGGATTGGACAGTCAGGTGAGGCTCCACCCACTCATTTATGACAAAGATTTGAAAAGTCCTGCTGCTATTTTCAGTAAGTGAGTGATCAAACTGATTAAATTGTTACAATCCATTTTATATGGAATGTTCTGATAGAAAGTTATCTGAAAAACTCTGATAAGATATCATATTAAACGAAGAGTTAATTGTCTAAACCAGGGGTCATCAAACTTGATCCTGGAGGGCCGGTGTCCTGCAGAGTTTAGCTCCAACTTGCCTCAACACACCTGCCTGGAAGTTTCAAGTATACCTAGTAAGACCTTGATTAGCTGCTTCAGGTGTGTTTGATTAGGGTTGGAGCTAAACTCTGCAGGGACACCGGCCCTCCAGGACCGAACTTGGTGACCCCTGGTCTAAACTGTATCTCAAACTACTTCACACAGGTGCATTCTTGCATTCTTGGGCTCAAAAACAGCCAGGTGGAGCACATAGAAATCAAACAAAAGGTTTAATTTTTTTTTTAATCTATTTTTAATTTGAACTTCAGCAAAGCAGCTTTAACTTACAACTTAAGTACACTTTAGCATACATTTAAATAGAGTACTTATGTAAATAATATACTTTAAAAAATATTTAAAAATAATATAGGGACTGTTTTCATACACTTACTTGCATGTTAATTGCAATTAAATGAAAATATATTATAGTGTAAATTTATATTAAATGCAATTAGATTGCTTTTTTGACCCACTTAAGTAGGACTGAAGTACGTCTTTATATCTAATTTCATAATTAATTATATTGTCTTTGAAATATGGTTTTGCTGAATGTACTGACAAGTATTTATAACTAAAATATACTTATAAATAAAATATATAATATATATATAAATTATACTATAAAATTTACTGTCTAAATTACTATTTAAATGTGTATGTCTTTGTATTTAGATTTTTTGATTTATTTAAATATGAGTAATTATGCATTTATAATTATTAAGTTGCAATTTAGTACATTTAAAATATATTAACTTTAAATGTAATATTAAGTAACACACTACAGTTAAAATTATAATCAGGTACTTTACATGTTTCCATCCAAAGATTCAAATTTAACTTGTGCACAAAACTGGAAAATTGCATAAAACATTTGCGAATAAAGCACCGTTTCCATCCAATGAGTCAAAGAGAACAAAATCATCACTTCCTGATAAACTGGTACTAAATATCACTAAGAAAAATAGGAAAAGCCACTTAATATAGTAATTTTCATATATGATGTCTTTTTTTATGCCTATGGTGGAATTTATTCAGTAAATTTGTTTCCATCGTAGTTTATGCACATTTTTTCTTATCGGATAAAAAGTTTATCCTACTCAAAAGTTTTTTATGTGTATTTTTAGAATTCATGCACATCTTGGTCTTTCCATCCAGCGTTTTTTTTTTTAATGCGCTATTCCAAAATGCACATAAAAATAGGTGGATGGAAACAGAGATAGTAATGAAAGTGAACTCTGTTTAAGGACACTTAAGTAGCCTTTTATTTCATTAATCTCATATTATCTGCAAGTCAATTTTTAATGTACCTTTAAGATTTGAAGTATACTACAAGTGCACAGTCAGTACAGTCTTTTTCTCAAGTGTAAGCTTACATGCAGTGATGAAATGCAGAAATTTCACACGTTAAAGTCAAGTAGGAAGATATATTAGCCAGCAACAGTACAGCAGCCCACCAACCTCCTGCTGTAATCTCTGTCAGTGTGACGCATGTGTACGTAAAGCAACCATTAAAAAATAGCACAGGAATGCAAGAACACATCCTGTGTGAACGGCGCCTTAATGTTCACACAATGCCTTGGATTAGCCGTAGCGCTCTTAGATTAGCAACAATGTTTGACAAGGTCAGACACATTCAGTTGTCCTTGTTGCCCACATAATTCTCGGATAGATCATCAGCTTCCTTTTAAACTAGATTCATTTTTCACTCTTTCTCTCTCAGTTTGTTGGTGTTGAAGGCTTTATTACTGGAATAATGGACATGCTGCCCCCAAAGTCATTCCTCGGCTCTCAGCGTCGTGAAGTTGTTGTGGCAATATGCTGCTTTACCTGTTTTACTATTGATCTTTCCATGGTAACACAGGTACGTCTGAGGCTGACGGTGAAGTATATCATACAGTAGAGCTCATATCAGTTTCCTGATTGTGTTTTTGGTTACGTTCTCTCTCTGTACAGGGAGGGATGTATGTGTTTCAGCTGTTTGATTATTACTCCGCGAGTGGGATTACTCTGCTCTGGCAAGCCTTCTGGGAGTGCGTGGTGGTTGCCTGGGTGTATGGTAAAAATCTGTAGCCATGCAAACACCGGGACTGTGATTTTGCCAAGTAGGACCTGTTCCTGAATCAACATATTTTGTTGGTCCTTCAACAACATTCCTAGCAAACGTAATCCTAGCAAAAATTCAATCCTGCTTTAAAGACCAGTTGGAATGTCCATAATACTCCAGACTGGTTTATGGTGGTTTAGCTTTTGGAACAGTGAAGCTGATGATGCTGGTTAACAGAAGAAGTCTTGCTTGGTTAAACTAGCCAGGAAACCCCAAACCCGACCCTAAAATTAGCAGTGTTTCCAAAATGGGGGTTTATGAGGGAACTGCAAATGTAACATTTGATTGAAACTAATGGGGCTGCACAATCATTTGATAAATAGAACTGAAATGGTGCTATCTCCTCTCAAATCATGATTATCAAATCACAGGCTGCGATTTCATTAAAGAAGTATATAAGCACTGTGTTCATTTACACATGTCCAGTTTATAACACAGTGTTTTCAGAGCAGCTGTGAGTTTAGGAATGCAATGTGTGCAAGATTAACCTTTTTTTAGGCAGAAAATTACTGCATTTGTCCTGGTTTGAATGTTTGAAAGTGAATAATTTAAGACATAAATATTTGTATGTAGTTGTTTCTTGTAAAGACTGTACCCAAGTATGAACACCCTTAAAAGTAATTATTTCCATTAGCTGTAGCGTCTTTGTTCTTTGTGTCTGGATGTTTCAGCAGTAGCAATATGAGACATTTTCATATGAAATGAATTGTCATATCACAGTTCAAATTGCAATTACAATATATGACAAAATAATCACAATACAATTTTTTTGGACAAATTGTGCAGCTCTCTCTCTCTCCATATATATATATATATATATATATATATGTACAATTTTAAAATGAAAACAATCAACCAAAATACCCTTATGTCACAACCCCATTCCATATATATTTATTTATATATATATATATATATATATACTTGGTTTTCATTTTTGTATTTTCTGTTTTCATTATAATTATAGGTAAATTTTCAGTAAAGTAATTTTATTGTGTGTTTTTGTCATTTTTCTTACATTTATTTATGTTTTAGTTATTTTAGTACATCAAATGAAACTAAATGAAAATGGGAAATGCTGGTTTGGCAACTACATAAAAAAATAAAATAAAATTATATATCTTATTTTATTTCAATTAACATTTATTTTAATTCAAGTAACATTTTTTATGTTTTTATTTTAAGTTGACTATAATAACCTTGCTGGGAATATGCAAATGTATGTTAAATTACTGAAATACTAACTTAAAATTTCACGCATATTTGAAGTAAATATTTGCATTGAAGGGGTTCGGCTAAAGTTTGAGAAGCCCTGTTTTATATGAATGTTCTCCCATTCCAACAAGTGTATTGATTCAGGAACATGTCATACCTGGGAAAATCATAGTGAGCATGCAGATACACATACACAGTCTTTGTGTTAACCCATAAAAACACCTCACTCTCGGTCTCTGACTCTCTCTGAAGGTGCTGATCGCTTCATGGACAATGTGGCCTGTATGATTGGCTATCGTCCTCTGCCGTATATGAAGTGGTGCTGGTCTTACGTCACTCCGGTAGTGTGTATGGTGGGTTTTTCATGCAGTAATGGATCAGCATGGGGTTTCATATTCTTGAGAGGGTATTAAAGGTGTGTTTGTGTGTTTGGCAGGGTGTTTTCTTGTTTCATGTGGTCAACTACAAGCGGTTAGTGTATAATGCGGTGTATGTGTACCCGTGGTGGGGTGAGGTGCTGGGCTGGTTTCTCGCTCTCTCATCCATGCTTTGCATTCCTCTCACCGTCCTCTACAAACTGCTGCACTGCAAAGGCTCTCTCATGGAGGTACGACTGTCATGTGTGTGTGTTGCTACTTTACTTATCATGCAAAAAACTACTCTGGAGCATATCAAGCTAAAAGCTACTCATGATCTGAAGTAGTTTTAGTGGTACGTAAAGTAGTATACTTTTATTTCAGTTAATGTTTATTTCGTTTTAAGTAACAAAACAGTTTTTTTATATAATTTTTGTTTTATTTACTGATAACTCATTTGATACCAAATGACTTCTAGTTACTCAGCAGTAGTTGTATGAATCTGTGGTGTGTTGTTGTGTGTAGTGGTGTTCAGTTTGTGTGACTCTGTGTTTCTCTGTTCAGCGTTGGCAGCATCTGACGACACCTATCTGGGGTCGACATCACCTCGAGTTCCTTCCACCTGAGAATGAAGCCAGACTTCTACCAAAGGCAGAAGAGAATAAAAACACACTGTTATATGAAAGTGTCATTTAATATCCTGGCCAGCACTAGCAAATGATCAGATACAGACAACACTGCCCTACACACACACACACACAGCGGTGTTCGCTCTGTTATGAGCAAGAGAATCATTCAAGTCAAGTCCATACTACACAGCAGAGCACCCATATGCCATTAACATACACAGTGTCATCCCACTTCAGCCACACCAGAGCGGTCATGCAGTAATAATGCTGATCTTCTCTCAGTGTAATTATATTTCAGAAGAAGGCCTCAGTCGCACAAGATAATCATGCGAGCTTGTGCTTGACTGACCGTTATCTGCCAGTGAGCTGATGTTGTTCAGTATTATGTGTTTGTGTTTGTTACGTTGCACTGAGATATTACAGCAGTGTTTTGGAGCAGAGAGTGGGCTAATTAATAAAATAAATACAAATTTAGACCAAAATCATATTGTGTGCATTTATTTGGTTTGGTAAAACCATTATGCAAATTATCAAATAATTTTCAAAGAATGTTTTTAGATACAAAATTTTAAATATTTAAAATATATAAAGAAATGTGATATATTTGCAGTGTAAACATGAAAAGAGTTATATACACTACTGTTCCAGGTTTGGGGGTGTTGAGATTTTTTTTATGTTTCATAAAGAAGTCAAGCTCAGCAAGGCTGCGTTTATTTGATCTACAAATACAGTACACAGACTACAGTAAAAACAGTAATATTGTGAAACATTATTACAATTGAAAAATAACTGCTTTCTATATATATTTGGAAACCGATATATTTTTAAATAGAGGTGTATGAGAATGAGAAATAAATAGTTAAAAAGTTCAGCATTTATTTAAAATATAAATATTTTGTAATGTTTTACATATCTTTATAGTCACTTCTGATCAATTTAATGCATCCATGCTAAATAAAAGTATTCATTTAAAAAAAAAAAACATAATAGTCAATTGTTGCAGCTTTAAGACAGCTATGTACGGGAGTTGTAGTCCAGAGTGAGATGCATTATGAGTAGTGTAGTTCGGTAAAAATGTGCTGGGGTGACGACGTGCTCTGTCTCTGTGAGCCGTGCAGTTAAAACAGAGGGAAAAAAAAGTTGTATTCTGCTTTATTTTAAGTCCACCCGGGAGCTATTTTGCACTGTAAGCCTGACAGTACGAGATCCAGTAAAGAAATGGCATGCATGGTAACTTGTCCCTTTGCACGAACATGAATTGACGAGCTGTTACGCTGCCGCCGGGAGTCGTTGAAGCGGAGAAAGTAACACAATGAAAATTAGTATTTTAATCAGGATCTCCCTAATTCATTTGTAATTATTTATGTGTTGGATTAGTGTTCTTGATTCATCTGTTTTAATAATTTCATATGCATTACAGTAAAGTTCTTTGACACTTGAATTCTCACTTGCCAAACATTTTTCAAAATGACTAGACATTTTCTTAGCTATAGACTATATATCAGCACCTACTGACAGCAGAGATTCTGTGGAATCAGGGTCATTATTGGACACAGCAGCAGAAAGGACGGCCTGTGAAGGACAGAATGAGACCTGCTGGTCACAACCTCGTAACGCAGGTCCTGTAACAGAGCAACAGTTCACATGAATGTGAGGGAAACACAGAGGAGCCTAATAACAAGGTCTGTGTCATCATAACATATCAGTGATATTGTCTCGAGGTCAGTTTCATTGAAGCTTCTTATCTGTACTTCCCCTTCCAGCAGCTGCAGATTCATTCCGTCCTTCCTTCAATCCTTTCTTAACTACTTCTTTCCCTTTCTTCTGGTTTTCAGAGTGGCCATCAGTGAAGCTGACAGGATGAAACTGACCATATATAAAGACTGAGAGATATATTGCCATATTGTTCTATCATTTTCTCCATAAACTCTTTAACAGTGATTTGTCCTCACAACACTGCGACATCCAACAAAAACAGAAGTGTGATAAATAAACTCAGAATTCAGAGAGAAATGTTTATATCTCGCAATTCTGAGAAAAAATGCAGTTTATTGCTGGGTTGCAATGCTTGAATTTCATGAGGTCTGGAATGTGATTAGTGTTGTAAACTTTAACAAGTGGGTTTAATGAGGGTTTAACAAGTCAGTCAGTGTACAAGAATCACCACAAAACCTTTCTGACCTTCTTTGTGAGGTCAGTATTGTTATGTTTATTAATTGTATTGTTTCGAAATGAACTTTAACAGTTTAAGAGTTACACATTTTAACTGCTGAATGAGCAAACAATGTCAGATCATTTTAAACCTGCTGTTTATTAATTTGTACTGCATATTAATTTGCACTCAAATCTAATATACAGTATTAACATAGTTCACTTTGTTCCTGTTGTAGCAGAACGTATCACTTAAAGTGTAATATACACATACACACACTAACCCACTGTTAATATCTCTCCAAACACATTATACCACTAATGCAATGATCTGTATAGGCTTAACACAAATATATTTATATTAAATGTATAATTTAAATGATATTTATTTATATTATTTCTTTCAATTAATTTATAAAACCACACTCTGGCGACATCTGCTGGTCAAAACAATGTAAATGCAACGAGAGCACAGCACAACCTCAGACTCCTTTTACAAACTAACTGAAAGTGTTTAATGAAGGTTTAATCTATTACATGTAAACATTAATAAAATCTATACTTTGTGTTGTTTTATGTGATTTCACTGAATTTGGTCCTCTTATAGCACTTAATTCTGGGCTCATCTGTTTGCCTGTATATCGTATGCATCCTCAAACGCTCTATACTGAGTTTGGTCTTGTAATCTCAGTTTTAGTACATTATGTGCTCCAGATGGGCTTTTCTAGAAGAGTGAGATGTCACATGAAAACTATAAATACTTTAATGAGGCTGCCAGGTGCTGTGACAGATGGGCTGTTTAAAGTGTTTGAAACATTCCCGTCTGTTGAAATGCAGTATAAAATATTATAATTATTAAATCCAGATAAATAAATATGTTTGTGTGGATGGGCAGGATGTAATAACTATGTAAAAAATATACATTTTTATCTGATTAACAAGGCATAATAAAACATAACTGACAGATGAATCAATATAAATCAAAATAATCATTAGGTATAACCAAATTTCACTCCTGGGCCTCTCAGTTTGCCAGATGCAAGCACTGGGTTAATTAAATTTATGCCCTGTGTTTAATTTCTTCTGATTTTTTTTTATATTTCTTGTCCCTTTTCCCCATTCTTATAAAAAAAATGCATTATGCTAGATTGCACTCTGCAGCACCATTACCCTACTACCATACAATGGTACTGAAAGTGATTTGCAGTCATGTCTATTTATTGACCCTTTTCTATGTCCTACACATTATTCTAGTTTACAGTCTGCCTCAGTCTGGTCCTGCTCCTGCTCCTGTTATGCTACTTTAGCTGATCTCTGGCTCTGGTTTCAGCTGGTGCTGTGTGTTCAGCTCCTCCAGCATCCACACAGAGGTTAAAACACGAATTGTGGGGCAGCCATTAGTCCATGGTCCTCTTTCTGTGGGTGATCAGGAAGTGAAAAGTTCTTGTGGTCTCAGAGGTCATCAGAATGGAGAATGAATCTTTAAAGATCAGAGCTGCTGTTGTCTGCAACGGAATCTTACAACTCGTTATCACTGCAGAGACAGGTAACGGCTAATGCAATACTGAATCACGTACGCGCAGCGTTGTGACGCACTCCAGAGAATGCGCTGAATTCCGCCAAAATAAAAGTCCCCGCGATCGGGAAGAGAGCACTCTTGTGCATCCACATAGTAAGTCATTGTCCATCACTAGTGAGCCTTTCTCACAATAGTTCTGATGTACAGAACAAGATTGTTGAGCTTCACAAAATAGAAAGTGTCTGTAAGAAAATAGCTAAAGCATTGAAAATCCCCATTTCCACCATCAGGGCAATAATTAAAAAGTTCCAATCAACTAAAGATGTTACAAATCTGCCTGAAAGAGGACGTGTGTCTATATCGTCCTAATGCACGGTGAGGAGGAGAGTTTGAGTGGACAAAGACTCTCCAAGATCACAGCTGAAGAATTGCAGAGGACTTCAAATGGCACTGGCTTCTATGGTCAGATAAGACATAAAAAAAGCTTTTTTGTCAGCAAACCCACCAGATGAGTTTAGTACAAACAGGGATAAAAAATACCCCATGTCCACGGTTAAATATACTGCTGGATCTTTAATGTTGTGGGCCTGTTTTTCTGCTGGAGGTCCTGGATGTCTTGTTCAGATGCATGGCATCATGGATTCTATCAAATACCAACAGATAAAAACTCAAAACCTGACTGACTCTGTTAGAAATCTTATAATGGGCTGTGTTTGGATCTTCCACCAGGACAACAATCCAAAACAAACATCAAAATAAACACAAAAATGTATCACTGAGCACAAAATGAAGCTTTTGCCATATCCATTCCAGTCCTCTGACCTGAACCCTGTAGAAAATGAGTGATGAACTGAAGAGAAGAAGCTGTGAATCTGAAGGATCTGGAGAGATTCTGTGAATGGTCTCTGATCTCTTATCAGGTGTTCTCCAAACTCTTCAGACATTATAGGAGAAAACTCAGAGCTGTTACCCTGGGAAAAGGACGTTGAAATAATCGGGTGCCCATAACTGTGCCTAACGTGAACTAGAGAAAAACATTTATTTCATAATGTGAGTCCCCCCCACTTTCAATTGTTTTACTTCAATGAAAGTTTAGAATTTTGTGGATTTTTTTGAATGAAAGATCAAAAAGATCAATGATGCAGATTTATTTTCACAGCCGTCTTTGCTCATATTTACCAAGGGTGCCAATATTAGTGAGCAACACTGTATATGTCACACAAGAGGAGCGCAGACAGACACAATCTATTTCTGATTTTATTGTTGTTTTCGCTAACAATGTTTTAAATGTTCAATGTTTTAAAAACAGTTTTATTTTTGGCATTGTTTATGGTCTGTTGGTGCGTTTCAAACGAGCTACGCTGTTCCGCTTTTGGTGCATTTAAGAATCTGTTGACTTGAAAGTTTATGTTTTTATCCTAAAATAATTCTTGAGAAAGCATCACTGTTTTATTTGTAGCTGAAGAACGCACGAGCTGTTATATAGTTACATGACAGCTTCCTAATTGTCAGCTAAAGCCGGTTTTTAGTCGAGTAACTCTCGCGTTGGTTTGGCTCAGTGGTTACTTCTCAAAAACACTGTTTCATGTTCGAGCGGAGATCGAACCTCGGGCGCTGTCCAACGTTTTCATGATTAATATCACGAGATCTCGCTCTTTAGTCACTCAATGATTTTTAATCATCTTGATAGTCTATAAGGGATCGGTATGAAACTTTAATCCCAATATGTCTTTACGTCTTGCATTTTTAAGCCATATGCTTACATTTTTACTTTTTAATATATAAAATTAAGACGGGTAAGTAAGACAGGTATTATTTTAATTGCCATTAACTGAATATGAGTCTATTGATATTTATACCTGTATTTGAAAAAAGTAATACAAAGTAGATTTTATTTCATTATTCACTCGTTGTTGAAACACCAGACATGAACAGCAGATGGAGCTCAAATATCATTTTCGACGCTCCAAACATTAAAATATCACATTTATAATTTTCCTTAGTTTCCCAGATTTATTTATACAATATCTTATTGGCTGCTTCATTTATAAGTTATTCATTAATCTTAAAATTTATATTAATTTATTTACTTGTTTACTTTAATGTTGTAAAAGAAGAGATAAACGCACTGAAGCTTAGGTGTCCCACATTAGTCAGTGTCCCACATTACACTTATCCACTCTATTATTTGTAGTATTACACTTATTCCAAGAGAGTGAATACCTGCTCTGTTTGACAGTTATTTTACGTTATCTGGCTTTTTCTACTAAAATAGACTTTCTACACAACTTTTCCTTATTATACAGCTGTAAAAACCACGTGTCCATTATATGCCACACTAAGACAGTAAATCACTCAGTCAACGTCCATCGTATTGAAACCTATGTTTTATGATATAAACATCTAAGATATGGCTGTGAGTCTTGATGGGTATTTTTGTTTTATTGTAATTAGTTTTAATAGGCTTCTATCATCCTGATGCCGTTCCTCATGGAAACAAAGGCATCTTTCAGGCCTGTCAGTCCAGATCGAGGACAGACTGACTTCTGCTGGTCACAACCTCGTAACGCAGGACATTTCCTGTAAAAGAACAACAGCTCACATGAATGTGAGGGAAACAGTATATGATTGAGAGACCCTGTGTATGTTCAGTGTGATGACAGTCTCACCAGTGTAAATTCAGATCTGGACCGATCGCTCTCAGACCGACACAGACAGTGCAGCACAGCATCATGGATAGACGGGAAAAGGTGACTTTTTGAGATGAACTCTGAGAAGAATCCGCCTCGCTCCAACTGCTGCACTACACACACTACAGCCACACATTGATACTGTGAGATAAGCTGCATTTGTTGAAGGCTGATTACAAATGACACTATTAATTGTATTACACTATTAATTGTATTAATAGTGTTGTGTGTTCCACGTTAATGTCAAGTGTTCATGAGATGGATTGCTTGGGGGAAGAAACTGTTCCTGTGTCTGGTCGTTCTGGTGCTCAGAGCTCTGTAGCGTCGACCAGACGGCAGCAGTTCAAAGAGGGAGTGTGCTGGATGTGAGGGGTCCAGAGTGATTTTGCCAGCCCTTTTGCTCACTCTGGATAAGTACAGTTCTTGGAGAGTAGGGAGGGTTGTACCGATGATTCGCTCAGCAGTCCGGACTACCCTCCGTAGTCTTCTGAGGTCAGATTTGGTAGCTGAGCTGAACCAGACAGTTATTGATGTGCAGAGGACGGATTCAATGATGGCAGAGTAGAACTGTTTCAGCAGCTCCTGTGGCAGGTTAAACTTCCTCAGCTGGTGAAGGAAGTACAACCTCTGCTGGGCCTTTCTCACAATGGAGTCTATGTGATTGTCCCACTTCAGGTCCTGGGAGATGGTGGTGCCCAGGAATCTGAATGACTCCACTGCAGTCACAGTGTTGTTCATGATAGTGAGTGGGGGGAGAGCAGGGGGGTTTCTCCTTAAGTCCACGATCATCTCCACTGTTTTGAGCGTGTTAAGCTCCAGGTTGTTAAGACTGCACAAGACAGCCAGCTCCTTAACCTCCTGTCTGTAGGCAGACTCGTCGCCGTCCTGAATGAGGCCGATAAGTGTGGTGTCGTCTGCAAACTTCAGGAGCTTGACAGAGAGGTCTTTAGATGTGCAGTCATTCGTGTAGAGGGAGAAGAGCAGTGGGGAGAGAACGCAGCCCTGAGGGGCTCCAGTGCTGGTGGTGCGGGTGCTGGATGAGAATTTTCCCAGCCTCACAAGCTGCTGCCTGTCTGTCAGGAAGCTGGTTGATCCACTGACAGACAGAGGTGGGGACGGATATCTGTGTCAGTTAATTCTGAAGGGTGTCCGGGATGATGGTGTTAAAAGCGGAGCTGAATTCTACAAAGAGGATCCTCACATAAGTCCCTGGTCTGTCCAGATGCTGCAGGATGAAGTGCAGTCCCATGTTGACTGCATCATCCACAGACCTGTTTGCTCTGTAGGCAAACTGCAGGGGGTCCAGTGGAGGCCTTCAGATAAGCCAAAACCAGTCTTTCAAATGATTTCATGACCACAGACGTTAGAGCCACAGGTCTGTAGTCATTAAGTCTGCTGGTCAGCACAGGATTTAAGGCAGGCTGGTGACACACCGTCTGGGCCTGGTGCTTTCCTTCTTTTGTTCTTTATGAAGATCTGCCGCACGTCATCTTCACTTATTTTCAGTGCAGATGTGGGGGAGAGGGGGGTTGCTGGAGGTGTTAATGGTTGTGTGGAGAGGTGTTCAGGGTGGGTGTGTTTTTTTTTTCTCAAACCTGCAGCAAAAGTCATTCAAATCGTCTGCTAGTTGTTGATTCTCCACAGTGCTGGGGGATGGTGTCTTGTAATTTGTAAAGTCTTTCATACCTTTCCACACTGAAGTAGAATCACTGGAAGAGAATTTGTTCCTTAGCTTGCCAGAATAATTCCTCTTTGCCACACTGATCTCCTTTTCCAATGTGTATTTTAGCTGTCTGAGTTTGAGTTTTGCAGTGAACCATGGTTTGACGTTGTTGTAGGTTAAACGAGTCCTGGTAGGAATACACATATCTTCACAGAAACTGATATATGATGTTACAGTCTCTGTGAGTTCGTCCAAATCGTTTATATCATTAAGCAGAGGTTCAAACTTCGGTCCGAACACCACTGACCACGAGCTTTGGGCTCTGCTCTCAAGGAGAATATTGATTTATATAGCATATTTTATTTTAGATAAACTAGAATTTTGTTTTAATTTATAAAGTGTTATTTTGAAATGTAAATCAATAACAATTGGCTGAAGCCAGAGCCAATGGTGAAAGTCTTAGCGTGAAGAGACCCCGCCCCATTTTGGAGGTTCTGCCCACTTTTGGAGTTCACGCCCCATTTTGGAGATCTCCGGTCTGCAGTTATACCTACTTGGGCCCCAGGTTTGTGAAACCGTGGGTGAGTGTTTGTGATATTTGGAGTGTCAGAAATGATCTTTGAGCTCCATCTGCTGTTCAAATCGGGCATGTTACAACAACAAGGAGTGAAACTATTGAAATTAAATCTAATTTGTATTGCTTTTTCACATATAGGTATAAATAGCTATAGAATTATATTTGTTTATGGCAATTAAATTATCACCTGTCTTACATCTTAATTTCAGGTCAATATTATAAATTAAAAAGAAAAAATTTAGGCATAGGTCTTAAAAATACAAGAAGTGAAGACCTACTGAGATTTAAGTTTCATACCGAACCCTCATAGTCTAACAAAATTATTAAAATTATTGACTGACAAGAGAGCAAGATCTCATGGTATCAAACATGAAAACGTTGGACAGTGCCCAAGGTTCAATCTGAGAGTTATTTTTTTTAATACCTTTGCTATTTTTTTAATACCATATGCTATTTTATGAATTATTTGAAAGGAAACTAAATATCTACATATATTGTATACCAATTTAATACATTTTATATTTTTTGTTTTTAACATTTAAAACACAACAGCTTGGAATTACCTGACATTTATGAAAAATAGTTCAACACATTTGTGGACTCAAAATCTAGTTACTGAGATACAGATCCTGGGACAACTAGCCCCGTTCTGACCTACAGCAGTATGGGATCATTATAACACTCGACTTCTGTTAAATCAGGACTTCTGTTAAAAGTCTGGCCCGTGGATGAATCTCAAACAGCTCGCAGCTAAATAATAAATAATATTCATAAAATAAATAATTAAAAGACATCACTTATGTAATAAATAATGATTAAAACATCACAGTGTATCCATAGTTAAAAAGAAATGCTCATGTGGCAGCAGAGAGAAAGTGCCTGTTCAGCTCGATTATTGCTCTGAGTCTCTCACTCTTGAAGTGAATTGTTGAATATATTATGTTATTTTTGTTTTCTTTGCACACAAAAACTATTCTCGTAGCTTCATAAAGTTACGGTTGAACCCCTGATGTCACATGGACTATTTTACCGATGTCCTTGCTACGTTTCTGTGCCTTGACCGTGGTAGGATCCTTGCTGTCTATGGGAGGGTCTGAGAGGTCTCAGATTCCATCAAAAATATCTTTATTTGTGTTCCAAAGATGAACGAAGGTCTTCAGGGTTCAGCACACAACCCTGTGGCGCCCCTGTGCTGAGGGTCAGGCTGGTGGATATGTGTGCCAAGTTTCACTGTCTGTGGACGGTTTGATAGAAAGTCCTTTATCCATCTACACAGAGTGCTGTTAAGACCTAAGCCAAACAGTTTTGTGACCAGTCTACTGGGGACAATAGTATTAAATGCCGAGCTGTAATTGATAAATAGCATTCTGGCATATGTCCCTTTCTGGTCAATATGTGTTAATACTGTGTGGAGGGTAGTGGCAAAGGCATCTTCAGTGGATCTGTGTGTTCTATAGGCATATTGATGCTGGTCAAGATGAGCAGGTAGGGTGGATTTAATGTGCTTTAGAACTAGTCTTTCAAAGCATTTTCAAGTGCTACCGGCCTTTAGTCATTTAGACAAGAGATGTTACTCTGTTTAGGCACAGGTATAATAATAGCTGAATTCAGACAGGGGGGACAGTAGATTCACAGTGATAAATTAAAGATGTCTGTGAATACCTGTGAGAGTTGGTGGGTGCAGTCTCTTATCACTCTCCTCGGGATCCCATCTGGGCCCCAGCTTTCCTCGCATTCACTGAGCTGAAGACTCACCCCGTGTGTCTGTATGTTCAGCAGGGGGTCTGTAGCCTCCAGTGGTGGTATTGCTGTAGTGTCCTCCCCAGTAGTTTCAAAGCGTGCAAAGAAGTGTTCAGCTCCTCCGCAAGGGTGGTGTCACTGTTGCACTGTTACAGTTGGTTGCTGATTCCCCCTATAGTTGGTAATATGCTGAATGACTTGCCACATACGTGCTGGGTCTGTTGTTAAAATGTTCCTCAATCCTCGCATGATTTACAAATCATGCAGTTTCACAATTTCAACACACGGTGACAGCACTAGATAAAACCCCATAGAGCCAGTTTAATTTTTATAATTTATTAATTAATTATAAAGCAAATGTTTATCAGAACCTCCTTCAGCAATATGCAGCTCCTTCCCAGCAAGCATCTCCCAATCAGCCTGCAATTTTCATGCAAGACAATGCAAGACTTTACTGAATCCTCTTCGGCTTCCATAGTGAAATATCATTATTAAACTAACTGCTTCTTTGTTTCCAATGCGGATTGAGACGCACCTATAAATATTATAGGAAATGCCATCAGCTTTTTTTTTACCGGAAATGCCATCAGTTTTTTCAGTCTCAGCTTTGCAGCGGTATACAAGCCTGCCCAATAAACACAATAAGTGATAGAAATGTGACCTTTATTTAATTATATGTCAGCATAAACATAAACACACATTGCTAGAAAGGCAGTGAAAACAATTATCTAGTTAAGTTCCTTTGAGGAGCCAATCTACCAAATCTCCACACAAAACTATTACAAACACTTCAACTATAAGATCCTCAGATGAGAAAAGCTATAAAAGAATGGAAAGACGGTCTCAGTGAAGGTGGTTGTGAACGTGTATAGATTTGTGTTAGTTACAGGATCAGAGAAGGACACTGTTCCTCTGTCATAGTCTAGCTGAACTCTCACCCGCTCCAGCTTTTGTATGACAGGAAGACCAGGCTCTTCAAACAGTCTGTGCTGCACACTCCACACACCACTGTCAAAGAAATCATATCCCTTCCTCTGGTTTGATGCCGTAGTTATTCCAAGACTCCAGGACGAGCTCTCTTTGACATCCACATCCCAGCAGTGTGTTCCTGACTTAAACCCCTCTGAACCCAGAACGCAGCAATGCTCGTCGAATCTCTCTGGATTAGCAGGAAGCGCTGGACTGTTGGCGCTGCATGTCAGACTGGTCAGATCATCAGACAAGAGGAGATCTGGATGAGCCGTGTTTGGATCCAGAATCACAGGAGCTGATGAGACACAATCAACAGTTGCTGTTATTCTGATGGTCATATAATGATCAATTATTAAAACAATGTATTCAAGTGATCGCTTAATGGCTGATCACTTGAATACGCTGAATGCGAGTGTTGTGTCGCGTCGCGTCAAAAGCAAATAGAAATTACAATCACTACCGCTATCTTGTCTACACTGGATACAGTATCCACCTTTTTCTTCAACATGGAAGTAAGCCTATGGGTGAGACTTCCGGTTCATTAGCCATTATAGATAAATAACGAGAAGAATAACAACGTGCAGTAAATGGTAAAACTGTTTGCACTACAAACCAGTGTGTTCATAATTAAGATAATACATTAAAATAATATCGTAAGACACACAAATTTTCAATATCAAGCAGCAAAAAATAGCTGGACGAGGATGAGATCGGAAGTTAGACCCATAGAATTGACAAATGGCCACACCCATTTTTACGGCAAGAAAAAGGTGGATACAGTATACAGTATGCACGTTCGCTTTCTGACACAGTCCACGTACTTGAGTCTGTCGTCAGGACAAATGGAGTGAAAGAACATTCGCTTTGACGCGTTTGGATTAAACAGCTTGTTCGTGTCTTTGTACAGATATCAGAAAGATCTCAGCGTAAGGAACAAGTGGATAGTTTATTTTTAATGGCACCTCAGATCGTGTCTGAGGATTGATCAGAGCATTTTGTTTTGTAAACGAGGCACCGTGTCATGGAGAGGTAACAACGAAACATGTGTTGAAAGATGATCTGACTGCAGCTGCATCACAAACCGTAAGTAAATGATTTCATAATGCTTTGTCTGGAAATGATCATTTTATTTTTGATCATGTTGTCAAAACACTCACATGCAATAGTGAGGGGGCATTTATACTGTTTCCTATACAATGACGTTAGCCAATCAGAAAAATGGCCGATTACTGAGAAGCCTTAAAGAACCCACCCCTTAAAACAGGTCATTTTAGACAGAGGGTCAGAATGAGGGTTAAAAATAACCATTTTACACACACACACACACAGCCTATATATATATATATACACATTTTTTTTTGTGTGTGCAAAAAACTATTAACATTATAAGTAAACATCAAGGAACATATTAAAATTATGTTAAAATTAAGTGTTAATTCACTCATTTGTCATTATATATTACATTATATATTTTTTTTATATACTCTCTAGGGGGCACTTCCAAGGGGACACAAAATGGCTTAAAATGATTAAAATTAAAATCAGACAAAACAAGCTTTAAAATGACAAAAAAAAGGCTTTTTAAAATGACACCCTTAATTTGATCCCCTGGTCTTGGAAAAACTCCATACTGTATAAGTGTGATTTCCAGATGGAAAAAGTCATGGAAATTTCAATAATGAATAGGAATTTTTGTAGTTATGTCAAGTTATGACTATTTTATCAGGCAGAAATTATAAAAAAAAACTATCACAGTGTCACAAAAGACTGGAAATGTCATGTAAATTCAATTTGGTTATAAAAAGTGTGAACACTGAAATGCATTTATCTTTAGAAATGTTTGTAATTATGAGATTTAATTATTTTAATTCTAATATATTGCCATTCCTTGTGTCTGTAAATTAAAAAAGGTTTGATAACAAGCAGCTTTCATTACAGCTAAAATACACCACCATTCGAAAGTTTGGGGTCTGTATAATTTTTTTGAAAGAAATTAATACTTTATTCAGCAAGGATGCATTAAATCAACCAAAAGTGACAGTAAATACATTTATCATTTTACAAAATATTTCTAGTTCAAACTTTCAAACTTTGAACTTTCTATTTATCAAAGAATCATTAAGAAAATTACAAATATGAAGCAGCACAACTGTTTTCAATATCGATAATTAGAAATGTCTCTTGAGCAGCAAATCAGCATATTAGAATGATTTCTGAAGGATCATGTGACACTGAAGACTGGAGTAATTGGAGTACAATTGAACAGAAAACAGTTCAATTGTAATAATATTTCACAATATCATTGTTTTACTGTATTGCTGATCAAATAAATGCAGCCTAGGTGAGCATAAGAGACTACTTTCAAAAACATTAAAAAAATTATTCGCAAATTTTTGAACAGTATCGTAGCCCACATTGGAGGGCATTTCAAACTTATATTGGACAATGGCCTTCAAAAAGGCTCAGAATCACTTTTCTAAAGACTCACTGTTTTGGACGACGTCTTGCATCTTCTTCCAGGCTCTGAACGGCATGTTGCCCAAGTAATGTGCCACATTAATCAAAGCTCCAGAAGCCAGCTGTGGATCCGACCGTAAGCTCTGGACTCTGGAAGAACATTCAGGAGTCAGAACTGCATTGGGTTTGTGACGTGTTCAGAACCACAGACACGAACAGATCACTCACCTTTCCATCGCGTCTGGAAAGTTCTGGAAAATAAACAGACAATTATCTTCTTAAATAATCAATAACTGAATCGGTGATCAATGAATGAATCAATAATCTGAACTGAGACCTTTAGAAACAAGACTTCATTGGCATTCAACATCTTCTCCAAGTCTCTGATTGTGTGTGAAAGAGCTGAGATGTGCCTGTTGATCTCCGCAAACTTCTCCTGCATCATCTGATTCTTCTGCTCCTGTTCCTCCCTCAACGCAGTGATTGCAATTTGTTCTTCATCTCTGAGAAACTGATGAAGCTTCTCAAACTCCAGTTTAATCTGACACTCTGTGTGCTCTGCTTGAGACTGAAATCAAATCACATTCCATTTGATCATCTGAATGAACACACATTAACTTACTACAATCATGTACATGCAATTGTGCTAATATAAATAAGTGTCCTTAATTACTGAATGTGCACCTGTAGTGTAATACAAATCTACAAATATATTTTACTTGTACACAATTAAAATAATGTTAATGAACTAAAAGGCCACTTGTATTTCGTGTATTTAAAGAGAGCTCACTTTCATGACTGTGTTTCTATAAACACACTTAAATACACTTTGAAAAAATGCACTTTGTAATAATGTCAAATTAAAAGTTTCGCTTTAAAGTACATTGTATTTATAAAAAAATATAAATTTGAATAATATTTTCATGTTTTACATTCTATTCACACTTAAGCGTATTCTTTATTGTAGTCTAAATTGAAAGTTCATGACCATGGGGTTAATGAACCAAAAGCAGATTGTCATTTACAAAAATACACTAAATCAGGAGTTGAATGGAATCTGTTACATTAAATATTACAAATAATAATTGTGTATAGATATCCTACACCTGTAATGAAAATGTCTTTGACTTTTGATGTGCATCCTCACCCGAATGTGTTGAAGTGTTTTCACACAATCTTCTTTAAATTTTTCTCTGCATTTAAGTTTCAAAATAAAATATATCAAGAGAATACAGTGATATCTATGGAAGGATTTTCCGGACTATTTTAAAATAGAATTGCAAAATGTATTTTCAATTGCGTTTTCCATATGTGGACGCATAAATTGGGACATAATTCAAATGCAATTGCAAATCTTGTATTACGTTTGCATTTTCGCTTTCGCGAACGCAGTGACTGCTACATTTCAAATGAAAAAGCAAAGTCCATTTGCAACTGTATTTCCCATGTCTTACAAGTTATGAGCCTGTCATATTTAAATAGCAATATTAATTACCACGTCTGCTTTTTCACTCTCTCTGCGCTGTGCATTTAACCTGCCAAAACTCAAATGAAATCGCAATTCCTTTTGCATTTGAATTTCCGATGTCTACACGGAAAGCTGCCAATCATTGTCAGGGGCGGGACTATACTAGAGGGCGTGTTTGTATTGGGAGGTGACGTCACTCACAGACGACCGTGCCGAATGCTTTGTTCAATGCAGGTAATCGGTAAAGGCTTTGCTAAAGGCAGCTGCCAATCAGTTCATGCCTGTGGTAAAGAACAGACAGTGCAACATTCTTGGCACATTACATAATTCTGTCTTTTTTACCCCAAATACAGCGATTATCCGCTGCTAACAGAGCCACAAACTAGGGATGCACGATATTGGATTTTTGCCGATATCCGATATGCCGATATTTTTCAACTCATTTTGGCCGATAGCCGATACCGATATATTTCCTATTGTTTGGAAACAACACCAAGTCTCTCCTGTGCAGAAATTAACAAGAAATTATTTGTTAGAATTAAATAAACAACAATAAAGTTGTTTTATAATGACAGTACATTGAAGATTTGAAAATAACTATAAATAAACTATATTAATTTTTTTCCAGAAAGATGCAGTGGTAATATTAAGATTTTATTTTAAAATGTAACATTTGTAAATGGTCTAAAGCAAAAGAGTTGTAAAAGTTCTGAAAATCTTTTAGAGCTCATAATTTGTTTAAAAATTATAACATTACACATTACTGAATAAATCTGTATATATAAAATTATTTAAGTGTCATGTTTATGATTTTATTTTTATTTTCTTTCATGTAAGCTATAAATTCTGACCTTTAAATCAAAACATACTCATGATTTTATGGCATCAATTACTGCTTTATTTAATCAGAAACACAGTCTAAACATTATGTGTATTTTGCTTTCATTTTATTAGAAGTAGGCCAACAGCGTCCCCTACGGAATTAAAACTCTTTACAGAGCGGGCGTTAGGACCCGGGGGAGGCTGTCACTGCACCTGCTATTACTGTTGACTATCACACACGGAATGTCATTCTGTATGTTCATTCTCAGTTTAAATGCAGCTATCCAAAACTGTGAATCTAATCATCATTCAGGCAAAACTGTGCTTCAAGTATGAGCCACACTGCTGATGTGATCTAATCACACTGTTGACGTGATCTAATCGCTAGCACAACCTGAGCACATGTGAGTTAATGTATTCCTCTTATCAGCAAGTCATATTTGCATAATTTTTCATATCGGGCCGATGTCGATATTTACATTTAAAGCCATTATGGCCGATTCCGATACTGGTCCGGTAATATCGTGCAAATGGTACGCACAATAGGCCAATATTCACTATTACCCAAACGCTTGTCTCAACATCTCTCATTTCGATTGATGCAAGTGACAAAACAGAAAGTGCAATTCTACATTTATTACCACATTTTATTCCTTTCTTTTAATCTGTAATAGGCTAGTAATTGTTTTCTCCTGTTACTACTACTACTGATAAGAGGAATACATTAACTCACATGTGCTCAGGTTGTGCTAGCGATTAGATCACATCAGCAGTGTGGCTCATACTTGAAGCACAGTTTTGCCTTACTTTAATTCAATTTACTCACTTCGTTTAAAAATAAAATTATATATAATAACTTATTATAATAATTTGTTTGTGATTGTTATTAGTCATGTAGGATAGGCTGTGATATGTAAAGCTTGGGATGCTGTTATGTGTGTGTGTGTGTGTGTGTGTGTGTGTGTGTGTGTGGTTTCCTACAAAGAAATGTAGAAAATACAAAAGATAAGACTACAACTTTGTATAACATCACTGAACTAAATTATACACATATGCAAATCACATTTCTTATTAATATACATTTATTAACAATAAAGATTAAAAATAAGAAAGATGTAGGCCTACATTACAAATAAGTCGTTGTAAATGAGAAACTGTGATGAGTAGTGCAGCAGTAATAACGTAAGCATTTAACATTTATAAGTTAATTAAATGTCAGTAATAAGCTGCATAAATTATAGTGATCACGAAGAAGGTCCTCTGTCCCAAACGCGTACAGTAGGCTATAGTTGATCCAGTATACAGCTCCCCATCAGTAGTTATATAGCCTACTGCCACCTGCTGGCGCAGTTGTGTAACTTAGAAAACAAAGCGCGTCAGACTTCATATGCGTTCCCAAATGAAACCCAAACTAACAGCACGTGCAATAAAAGACTGAACAATATAATGCAAGCACTATCAAAGGTTTTACCACAAACTGAACTTTATACTGATGGTGCCACGGGACGTGTGCTCACTAACGGATTAAAACAGAAGAGAAAGTGAAAAGGCAAATGTGGTAATTAATATTGCTATTTAAATATGACAGGCTCATAGCTGGTAAGACATGGGAAATACAGTTGCAAATGGACTTTGCTTTTTCATTTGATGAAAATATATATTTTTTCATTTTCAAGATTTGCAATTGCATTTGAATTATGTCACAATTTATGCGTCCACGTATGGAAAACGCAATTGAAAATACAATTTGCAATTCTATTTGAAAATAGTCCGGAAAATCCTTCCATAGATATGTTTGTATATGTAGCCTAATATAAGGTTGGAGAGAAATGCTGAGTGCATGAATGTGATGATATCTGCGTTTGACTATTTATTGTTCTTGAAAGAAGACACATGTATCCTACCTTATGAGACGAAACTACTTCAGTGATGGGTCTGAATGTGTGATTGACATGTTTCTGTGAATCTCTGCACACTAAACACACCTCCAGACAGAAGAGCTTGAGTTTCTCACTGTGTAAACTGCAGGCCTCCTCAGACCCTGATAAACGCATCTTATTTCTCCTCTCCTTCAGATACGACTCACACAAGTTTTTTAACACACGATTACATGGAGGATCATCTCTTGAGGATCTTCTCCCACAGACAGCGCACTCCCTAGTGTTCTTAGTCCTCCAGAACTGTTGAAGACACTCCTCACAGAAACTGTGACTACACGACAGAAGAACAGGAGCAAGACATTTGGACAAGACATTTCCTCAGAGAATGAATCCATTTTCACAATTTGAGCGCTTCAGCAAACTAAATTTCACTTTCACTTTCTGAATGGTTTCAAAAATGACCACGAAAGTCACACAAACACAGATGCTGCTGTCTTCGGGACTAGTTTTCCAAACTACGTTTGAGTTTCGATTCTTATCACCTGACGTCTGCGATTTTCATGTGTGTTTATTACAGAGATGGGAGGGTCTGTTTTGGACATCTGGGCGTTTCAGAGATCACGCGCTCTGTATGCGTGCATTGCGTATCCCATCAAACATTGGTCCGACGGCAACGTCGTGTCCCTGGCCCAAAACTAGTCGCGGTAGGACGACATAAATATGTAACAGAACATTTCCTAAAAATGCATTCAGATACGTTTGTGCATGTCTATAGTTATCTGGGGTTGCATGTATAATTGTTACTTTTACTTTTAGCTACGTTTCACGAGTTCACACTTACATATAATAAATAGAATAAAGTGTATGCGTATTTGGCGTGCTGTCTGAGGGGAGGGCTCCGAGCTCGGGATTTTTGGCCCGAACCCAGAGTACCCCCCCTACAGGTTAGGACAGGAATAGTAGTAAGTGCGGAGAAGGGGTGGCTGAGGGATGCTGGAAAACTGCCACTGAACAGAGGTGAGTCTGCTGTGTATATACACCTCTTATCTTGTTAACTGGGTTGATTACTGATTGTTCCTCTCGTGTTAATTAGGTTAATTATCTGAACGTGCTCCTCTCGAACTTTGTTAATAAAACATCATGTAGTTCAATATATACGCTGTTGCGATTCAGTTGTGAGACGACGTCCAGTAGGTGACGTCTTTTACACGTGCATTTATAGTCCATCACGACCCTCTATGAAATCCTTATGAAATATGCAAACGCAATTGTGCTTGCACCTTGGTTAATACTGCAAAAATTAATTTAAGTGCCCCAAGTAGTTTTTAAGAGGTTGTGAATGCATAGCTTATTTGATGGTATTATAAGTCATTTACCAAAACGTGACCCATTTTAGTTGACTTCACCCTAATGATATTTCACTATGGAAGCTGAAGGGGATTCGGTTATGTACAATACAAACAACTCGTTATTTTTTGTTGCATGTATAAAGTATATTTGCATAGTGTTGTCAGCATACAAAAATGTGTAATTTGTGTCAAACTGGCATGACATCGACTGGATCAGTTTGTGGTCTTGATCCCCTCCAGTCAGGGCCGGATTTACGGACAGGCATTCTAGGCACGTGCCTATAGCCTACTCGCTCGTCCAGGGGGGCCCAAACACAATGAAGATATATAATATTTGTTTGTTATACACTATGGGCTATCTACAAGAGTAAAAGAACCAAAACAAGACATTGAGCAAATAAATATAACAAACAATAAAAATGACAAACTATTTCCATGTTTTCCACCTTTTTTATGTACAGAAATCACACTTTCTTTCTCCAGTTCTCTCTCACAGACGCACACACACAGACACGCACTCGCGCACACACACAGACACGCACTCGCGCACACACACAGACACGCACTCGCGCACACACACAGACACGCACTCGCGCACACACACAGACACGCACTCGCGCACACACACAGACACGCACTCGCGCACACACACAGACACGCACTCGCGCACACACACACAGACACGCACTCGCGCACACACACAGACGCGCACTCGCGCACACACACAGACACGCACTCGCGCACACACACACACGCACTCGCGCACACA
Source organism: Schizothorax lantsangensis (assembly GCA_027422415.1). Classification (NCBI taxonomy): domain Eukaryota; kingdom Metazoa; phylum Chordata; class Actinopteri; order Cypriniformes; family Cyprinidae; genus Schizothorax; species Schizothorax lantsangensis. The sequence continues at coordinate 7,521,553 of CM049862.1, forward strand.
CACACAGACACGCACTCGCGCACACACACACAGACACGCACTCGCGCACACACACACACCAGACACGCACTTGTCAAATTTATCAGTGTTTCGCAGCTAAAACGGGACGAATTTATCACATTTTATGACGATATCCGGGACGATGATCATGTTAAACATAACTGTATAATAAATTCAGCAGGATACGAATAAAACGTCAGTTCTAATTTAAATCACACAGTAAATACAAACAAAGAATGTTAAATATCAAAAATGCAGCTTGTTCTCACACAGTTTCGTTCTTGCTGTTTAATTGGGAAAAGTTTAAAGCGCGTCATCTTGTCTTTTTAGCTGAGTCTGACTAAAAACTATTCATACTTTGAACTATTATTATTACAGTATTTATTTAAAAAACGTAGAGTGCCTTAAAATAATTATGACAACACTGGTAAAACAGGCTTATACTGATGTTCTCGTCCTCCGAATTATACTTATCAATCCTGTTTTTATAATCATTATCATTCAAAAAATTAATACATTCAGAACAGGATTAGAATAGAATTCTATTTTAAATAAGACAGGAATATTTTTTTCTACAACAACAACAACAACAACAACAACAGTATAGTGTTTACAACAGCAAAACCACCATACCCTGTAAACTCAATAACAACAACAACAATAATAATAATAATAATAATATCATTTCAGAGTAATTAATTAAGAGGTACAACAAATGTCTTTAACATTTAAACTTAAAATGGTCTTTTCTGTTCTGTGTTTCTTTTTCAAACCTGCGTCATGGCATTTGCTGCTGTATCAATACAGAAGCATCCATTTCGATACACATATCAGCAAGCAGCACAGCCCTATTAAAAGCCGTGTTCCATGTGCCCCTTTTATACTTTGAGCACCTGCCCCTCTAAAGGTCTCTGCACGGCCCTGGGGCCCCTGGCAAGGTTCTTGAAGCAGTTCAACTTAAAGATTCGCTATTAGTAGAGAGACGCTGAATACTGCTGAGAGACGCTGCAAATACTGCTGAGAAAGACGCTCATGACGCAGGTATCTCCACAGTCTCTCTTAAAGCTCTACTCTCTTCTCTCTACGTCATCTTCCTCTCGTATCTGCGCACAGACGCAGGTATTCTTAATCTAATAACTACGTTAAACTGCATTAATAACTGCATTAGCCTGCATATCAATGGCCCAAGCCTCTGTTATTAGCTCTAAAATTACGTTTTGAAATTTGCGAATGTAAGGTTTATGAGGTGGGCAAGAAATTAGTTCAACACACTCGAGATTTCAGGACAAAAACATGACAAATGTTTTTCAATTCATGAAAAAGCAGAAGTATTACTGTTTTATTTGTAGCTGAAGAACGCACGAGCTGTTATATAGTTACATGACAGCTTCCTAATTGTCAGCTAAAGCCGGTTTTTAGTCGAGTAACTCTCGCGTTGGTTTGGCTCAGTGGTTACTTCTCAAAAACACTGTTTCATGTTCGACGGGAAACCGAGCGAGCGGAGATCGAACCTCGGGCGCTGTCCAACGTTTTCATGATTAATATCACGAGATCTCGCTCTTTAGTCACTCAATGATTTTTAATCATCTTGATAGTCTATAAAGGATCGGTATGAAACTTTAATCCCAATATGTCTTTACGTCTTGCATTTTTAAGCCATATGCTTACATTTTTACTTTTTAATAGGCTATATAAAATTAAGACAGGTAAGTAAGACAGGTATTATTTTAATTGCCATTAACTGAATATGAGTCTATTGATATTTATACCTGTATTTGAAAAAAGCAATACAAAGTAGATTTTATTTCATTATTCACTCGTTGTTGAAACACCAGACATGAACAGCAGATGGAGCTCAAATATCATTTTCGACGCTCCAAACATCAAAATATCACATTTATAATTTTCCTTAGTTTCCCAGATTTATTTATACAATATCTTATTGGCTGCTTCATTTATAAGTTATTCATTAATCTTAAAATTTATATTAATTTATTTACTTGTTTACTTTAATGTTGTAAAAGAAGAGATAAACGCACTGAAGCTTAGGTGTCCCACATTAGTCAGTGTCCCACATTTACACTTAATGCCACCCTATTATTTGTAGTATTACACTTATTCCAAGAGAGTGAATACCTGCTCTGTTTGACAGTTATTTTACGTTACCTGGCTTTTTCTACTAAAATAGACTTTCTACACAACTTTTCCTTACAGTTTTTTCCAATTGCTAAGCCACACAATTTTTCAAACTAGTCTGTTTTATCAAAATATTTAACACAATCACAAAACCAACACCCAAACTGCAAAATACCTCATATATCCTGCAAAATGAAGCAAGCAACCGAAACTTTTACACATAGCATTATCAAAATCAAACTTTTGCATGGAAATGGCACACATTCATTCATGTTACCAGATTTTTGCCTAACCAACTACACACTGTTGGGCATAATGAAAACACCCCCATCTTTAGTATGCTTTGCCATAATACTAAAATATGTATCAGATTGTTCACATGCACAGAAATATTTGCAGATACACACACATGCTGTTGCAACATTTTGTTTATTTTATTTTTCACTACAGTAAACAAGTCAGTGCAACATGTGCACAGCA